>JAEBUP010000087.1:0-181452 GCA_023014405.1 Amanita molliuscula | reverse complement strand
TGCCATTTGTTTGTGTCGGTTTCGGCGTCTGTTTCAGGTCTCAGGTTTTCTAGTTCGTATTCGATTTTTTTGTTCCAAAAAGGTGTTCCACCCTGCTATGGATGTTTCGGAAAGAGAGTAGTATGGATCAGTGCCGTCGAACTCGAATTCCGTGTTGCAGTACTCTTCCCACCAAAGGGTTTCTTTGGGTCTTTCGAAATATAATTCTGGTTCTTCTTCTGGTTCTTTTTGTTCGTTTCTCCACTCAACCCAAAGCTTTCCAGGTAAAGAGTGTTCGTTTCCTTCGATGTAATCCCCTTCGAAGTATTCATCAGATACTGGGGTGTTCTTGTTCTTTCCTACTCCTCGAAATTCCCAACGTTTATTTAATGTCGAGAAAAAGAGCTCTTGTCCTTCTAGATAATATGCTCCTCTAAAGAAAAAGGAATCGTTCGGTGGCCTCTGGTTAGAGAGTCTGGTTTCGGGTCGTTTCGGATCTATATTGTCTAGCTAGTGACGATGCACTAAGCGGTTCAGTGAGTTCCAACTTGTGTTAGGATTGATGCCCTTGGTTTGTTATCAAGTCAACAATGACGACTAGAGTCTCGGTCTAATCCCAGTCACTGGACAAGAATGCTGTTCAACGTCGTGTTAGGCAGCGACGAGGGTAGCTCGAGCGATAGAGAGGACGAGAGCGAGAGAGTTGTTCAATAAAGGACAATACTCGATTAAGTTGGAACTGAGGTACTACGGTACATGCGCAGGGTTTATATACTGACTAGAGAACAATAAGGAAGTATAAAAGGAAGTGAAACGAGGGGCAATCCAGGTAGATGAAACAAGTATCAAAGCGTAGCGACGAAGTGAAGAAAGGTTAAGTAAGCGTAAGAAAGAAAAGTTGTAACAGATTTAATGCCATACTTGCAGTTATTGACCATTTTTCTAAAATGAAACAGCTTATTCCCACCACTGTTGAATTATCAACAACCCAACTTGTTAACCTTATTGAGATCACATCCCTTCTTCCTTGTTTATGGACAACACACCTGGAAGAAGAACCAATGAAAATACAAAGCATGTGATAACCTGTGCTGATGGTGCAGTGTATGGCATGGTGGAACCTCATGTCAGGCAATGTTCCTGGAACCTTGCATATGGGATGGTCTGCCACCAGTGTCAGGCAGTGTTCCTGGAACCTTGCATATGGGATGGTGGAACCTTGTGTCAGCAGTGTTCCTGGAGCCTTGGGTAGTGGTCAGCTGCCAGTGTCAGGCAGTGCTCCTGGGAACCTTGCTTATGGGATGGGATGGTCAGCCAGTGTCAGCCAGTGTTCCTAACTGCTATCACTGTTGTCTGTTACTCCTCCATACAAATAATGGGTATATCAATGGTTGATGCCTTGGTTTGGGTTCTATCTCAACAAGAGTCCTCAGTTTACTCCCAGTCAATAGACAAAGAGTGCTCCATGCTATTGTTGACAACAACAAGGGTTGATTGCACAATGTTGAAGACAATAAGGAAAAGAGGCAATTTAGATCACTCTAGGGGCAAAGGCAATACTCAATTAAGTTGGAACTAGAGAACTACAATACATGGAAGGGTTTATATACTGTAAAGAACAAGATAAATATAAAGGAAGTGGGGCACTGGCTAGCTGGGAAAATATGAAGGTAACTATGAATACTGAAACAATGTCCTTGTAATGATCATATAGCTTGATGGGTAAATAAAGATGAAATATGAGCATTGTAACAGGTGTCAATGATGAGAAAATGTACTGCATATGAGCATTTATATTCTTCACAAGACCTATGCCCCCTGCCTAGTTGTCCAAAAGTCTATAGAATATCCTTATCAACCCTAGGACAATCCTAGGAACTCTTATCAACATCTTGCCTCCACCTTTCAATCCTTTCTTCCATTCAATCCTTTTTCTTTCCCTTTCAACCTCATCTGGATCTAAAGCCACTGAAGATGTGTTGGACCTCCTCCAAACCATGCATTTTCATTCTCACTCTCCTGTTCAACCTGCACAGTTGACAAATGTTCCACTAGAAAGAGTTCTTGAATTCTCCAGAGTTCTGCTCTGGCATATGGCAGAATGTAGTTGAATGTGCAATCCATCTAGAAATACATGAATGAGTTTATCATCCTGAAATGCCACAGAAGTGCACCTGGCACTTACAATATGTCCACCTTAGGCAAATAAACACTATGACAGTTCCAAAAGCACTGTTGAAACATGGTGATGATGAAATGGAGAAAAGTCTAGGGGTACTTACATTGTAATCTGTCTGGAGCTAGAACTTAACAGCCAGATGTGAGGGAAGATTGAATTATTCATTCTGTACATTTACTCTACTATATATATCCACTACAAGTGCACTAACTGCATAATTATATCTTACTCTGTAAGCAGGACTGCACTATGACATCACTATGACATCACAGTGATATCATAGTGATATCATAGTAATGTCATGCTGAGTGAGCATCATTTCTAATAATGGAATAATTCAGGTTCAGGGGAAATGATGGGTTTGCATCCAGTTATGAGCATCAAATACCATATTATACATTTCATATACATTTCATTGTACTGCAAGTCATCAAGCCATGATGCAGAACATTATTTCCCCTGAACCTGAATTATTCCATTATTAGAAATGATGCTCACTCAACATGACATTACTATGGTATCACTATGATATCACTGTAATGTCATCATGATGTCATAGTGCAGTCCTGCTTACTGAGCATCATTTCTAATAACAGAATAATTCAGGTTCAGGGGAAATGATGTTCTGCATCATGGCTGATATTATGTAGAAAACCAATGATGACTTGCAGTACAATGGAATGTATATGAAATGCTATCAATAAATTCATAGATGTATAAAATGACTAGTATGCACATCAGAAGTCCATTTTGTCCTGATAAAGTGTCTTTAAGCCATGTATAATATGCTATTTGATGCTCATAATGGATGCAGATCCATCACCAACTGATTGATATTGTGTACTAGACATATGTGTGAGCATGAGATGTCTTGGAGCAATCTGTCCCATCCCTCCTTATTACCCATCATTGAATTCTAGTGCCATGCTAGCATCCAGTAAAATGACCATAACCCTCTGAAATATACATTCCTGGTAATGTCATGCCATTGCAAGACATAAACCCTCTACCTAGTTGTCAAAAGTTCTATGGAATCACTCCCATAATCCTCTTCATCATCCTGCTCATCATCTACTTCCTCACAATCTTCTTCATCTTCCTGTCCACTTCCCATGTCAACATCAAAATCATCTACAACCCCCTCCCCACAATCTTCATCTTCCTGCTCAAAACTATCAACCACTTTCTGCCCTTCCTGGCTTTCTTCAACCACCTGTCTCCCTTTGTTTGGAGGGACTCTCTTATTTCTTGCCCTACCAGACATTCTACCCACTTGCTTCTTGGCCAGTTTTTGAATATATTGAGCCCTTCTCAACTGCTCTTTATCAATTCCATGCTGCTTCATGAGCCTTTGCAACATGGAAATTCTGGTCCTCACAGCAGGTGCACTTCTGGTTCTCCTACCTTGCTGCTGCTGTCCTGACCCAATGGCATCAAGTTTATAGGTCCTTGGATTAGTGATAATCTTGATTGAACCTTTTGAAACCTCCCATGGTTGTCCACCCTTTTCATCCCTTCTGCTACTTGGAAGGCATTGACAGTGAGAAAATATATTTGCCAGCACTTCATCTGCTTCTTCAACCTCTGCTGTTGTATGCTCATCACACCATCTCCAATAGTCAAAAAGATATCCTGTTTCCATTGTCATCATTTTCCATAATCCTGGCAGGGGTGGATCTGAATCTTTCTTTGGGAAATATATGGCTGTCCTATTTTTGAATGCCATTTGCTGCCGGCCATGAGCTGCACCTCCTAAGTTGGCATTGCATGCTGTAAAATTGCATTTTGTGATCCTCTGATATACACTTTCCAATGACCATTGATTCATGGCATCATTCAATGTTGGGAGATTTTCTTCATCCACATTACCAGTTCTCCATGTGTCATGAAGAGCCATCCACATGCACTTGGTAAATTCAACAAATATGTAAGCTGCAAAGCTCTCTTTGATTTTGTCAAGCGCTTGAGGCCATCCCCATTGTTCCATCAGGACCCATGGAGTTTGTTGTATTGTGTCCATGATTGATTTCCAACTTGGTTGGGTACCAAGTGGGTATCTCTCCTGGTCTCTATGTGATTGATCACTTGCTGTTAATGCCTTCCTTTTCTCTTTCAAAGATACTCCTATTCTCTGCTTTACATAGAGATCATCCCTTTCTGGTAATTCTGAATGGCATGACTTGATTGAGAAGTCCAGCTCATGGAGGAAGAACATCCCTTGCTGTGCAACATTGGCTTCATATCTTAATATGTTCAGAGCCCTGCGCACAAATGTTTCTGTAACTGGGGGTGTGAAGATGATGGATTGCATTAGAAATTGATGCAGTCCAGTTAGTATACCATAGTTTTCAGGTTGAATTTCATGTAAAATTTCCTGCTTTCTCTTCAAGGCCTGGAGTCTCTGAGCTAAGAATTCAAACCATATGTGAGAAGGCAACCAGAGAACAGGTCTGCTTTGCATCATGTTTTCAACCTTCATCATGATTATTGCTTTTGTCACTTTTCTCTGTCAGACACTTGCTTACCATGTCATCAACATTTTCCATGAAATCTTTTATCACTGCAGCTCCAACTCTATATTCATCTCTCACACCAAATGAAGTCTTCTTGGCATGCACTCCATATATCTCCATGACACTTTGGTATTCTTGCCTGAATTTCTTGTTCAGCTGGTAGACATCCTGCAGTTTAAAAAGCTCTCTTGTGTTATCTGCCTTCCTTAATGCTTCATATGCAAGATTGTATGATTGTCGATAGATTATATGAGTTCTTTCTGCTCTGGATCTCTGCATTTCAGCCTGTAGTCCACCATAAAGTGATAGTGTGTTGAGATGGTGAATATTCCCTCTGAGGTAGCCTGTTGCTCCATATGATGCTTCAAGGGAATCCAAACGCCAAAGTCCAACAACTGGGAAAATATGTTGTGGCTGAATTGTGATGCCAACATCATACAGCAGCTCCCCTATTTTTCTATCCTCCATGTATTTCCAGTCAAGGCCAGGATTTTCTGCCTTTAAATTATTCAGGGCATTTCCAAGACATTCATTCAATAACCCAGCTTGATCAGCTTCTGTTTGTGACACCATTTTGCAACCTCTGATTTCCAGGACAAAAAACATGGACCCAAAGTGAGCCAATTCAGCATCATCATTAATCTTATATTTGTCATATGTACTTCATTTTTGCATTGTTGCAGATAATACTCACAATTTGTTCCATCTTTTCTACCAGTTTGACAAATTGGTAGTTTCTGATAGGATGTGTCTTTGGCATTTGATTTGAGGATTTGAAGTATACATGTTCCTGGTTTTCACCAATGTACACCAAACCAACATTGCCAGTAATGCTCCTGACAGCCTCCATTACCACCTTCTCCCAAAGTAGAGTCTGTAACTGAAATGGTACAGTGTTGGCCCATCTGCCAGTGTATGGATCTTGATGTGTCATCCTTGGGAGAAACATACAAATATTGGCCTTTCCTATCTTTCCAAGCAGAACATGGGGAATTCTGCTGAGCTGGAATGAGCGGCTCCACCATTCATCTCTTTCCCCCTCTTCTACTGGTGGATACAGCAATTCAACCTTGACATGATTGTCTTTCCAAATAGGTGCCTGCCTTCTGAATACAGGTGCAGTGTACAGCTCCATTGCAAGTAAGAATCTAGGTTTCTTTGTAACCCATATCACACTATCAATGTCAATGGCATAGATAAATTTCCTTGGCATAATAGCATCTTCTTCCAAGTTCACATGGATAAATTCTCCTTTTCCTGTCTTACCTGTGATAAAAATATCATCATTGGAATCTTCTTTTGATATTTCTATCATCTGGCTAGCACCCATGATAGCAATGTCTGAAACTTCTGCTTCTCCCCTCCTTGTCATGGTTCTTCTATCAAAGTCTGCACAAGCAGGAGGTGATTTAAGCCCAACAACCATGATATGTTCCTTGGCCATTACAGGGGGAGAGAGGTGAAACATTTGGAAGAAGTGAGGAGGGAGCCTGTAACCATAGTCTCTGAAGAGTCTCCATGGGATGTCAAGAAGTTTCCCTGCTATATAGGCCAGTGACTTGGATGCCAATTGAATGATAGTGTCAGATATGGGCTCCAATTCATTCATGGTGGGACCATTGTGGTAGTCATCAAATGTCCAGATGAAAGGGTTGTATAAACCACTCCTGGTTTTTAAGACAGGAAGGGAAGGGGGGATAACTGGTCTTGGGAATCGATGAATTGCTGACAGTACTATTTCCTGAGTTGCCCTGACCCTTCTTTTGGCTTCTTCCCTATGAGAGTCATGACAGTTCCCATCTTCATCTGAATGACTCTGAGATTCATTTTTATTGCCTGAATTTGGTTGTCCAACATATCTCCTGGCACCTTTAAGCATAGGGAACCTATCCAACAACATTTTCATGGTTCTGTGTTTGGGGAGAGCTGGCAAGATTGCTGCACAGTCTTGACAGGTTTCCATTGCATCTGTGTTCTTTTGGATATTTGATTGGAGTGCCTCAGTTGCCACAGAATCTGCTTTTAGTAGTTTTCCTACAATTGCAACTTCAGACATGACAGTTTCATCTTGCTGGTGTCTTTCTAGATACCCATCCAAATCATCCTTGGTGGCTTGACTAAATGCTTTGAAACAGTTTTGAACCATTTGATAAACATCCTTCCCCATCCATATCCTCATTATATGAACACATGGAAAATGAGGCTTCTTCCATAATCCTGTGAGGTCCCAAGCTACTCCATTTGTCCAGATGTGTTCCATGACTTGGCATGTCATTGGACCACTGTCAAAGGTATTTTTACCCAATTGCACTTGTCAATGGAAGCACTGAAAGTGACTGGCCACCCATTGAGTTGGCATATGTTGCTCCAGATCCACTTGCCATGCCATTCCTCCCAAGTTCCTTTTTCTACACCATCCACAATCAAGTCCTTTCCAAGCAGTTGAATGTTGTTTAGTGATGCAATGTATAAGACACAGTAAAACTGGTTGTTTGCATGTACAAATCCAACCAAATCCTCCTTGTGACATGAGCCTTCTAAATTGAAATATTGTTGGAATTCAGCTATTTCATCAGCAGTAACCTTGTTCCTCTTTGCCATATATTCCATAGGTATGTACCTTGGACTTGGCTTACCAAGTTTAGTCCAGCAGTAGAGAAGCCATGCATTCACAACAGTGGGGGAGACATATTCTCCAGGGTGCAAAGTATCAATGTCTGCAAGTACATCAACCCACATGATGGGCTGCATCAAATAGTCATCTGTCTCATATAAATGAGCCATCATCTAGGACAAGCTTGACAATACCACATCACCTTGCATGAATGGATGATCTTCAGGAGTGCCCTCTCTGGGAGAAATGGGACATTGATCCTGTTCTTTGTAAGAGCTGCTCAAACTGTCATTTGATTGATGTTGGTCACTGCTTGCTTCTCCTGCTTCAAATTCATTGACTTGATCTTCTTCATCTGCAATTGTTGCACAAAGATTAAATAGAAACAAAATGTTACTGTTGAAATAGGTTTGCTAAAATACCTTTATCAAGCTGTATCAACAACTGCTTCAATTCCTCTTCTTGATTGCTATATTCTTCAGGGGATTCCTGGAGAGGGGGATATGTGTCATCTGGTAACAAGTTACATAGGCAAGACAGAGCCACATAGAAGCTTCCCAGTTACCCATGAGAGGCACTGAATCATTTCAGTACTTAGTTTTGTGCCCTGGAAGTGAACAAAAGAATCAGAGACATTCACCTTGATCCAACTGTGCCAATAGCTGTTCCAACTCTTCTTGCTGTGCTTGATAAAAAACTGACTGTTGAGGCATGATATAGATTGTCTGGGACTATGCAGGGCACAGGGTTGGTGTTTATTTAGTCATATGAGGCTTGCACAGCCACATATTGCACTCTCCTAAGTAGTCAGACACACTTATTACTCAATGAATCTCTCATTTTTTTTGCATAGCAGTTGGTTGTATTGTTGGTGTAGCTAACACAGTACTGAATGAAGGGAGCATCTGGCCCTGTAACTTTGGACTTGGCCTGGTTTGGGTGTTTCAGCCATGGAAAAGGGAACAGGATGTGAACTTAATCTATGGCTTTCAAGGCAAATGCAAGTGGGTTCATGCATAGAAATGTAGTAATGTGATTAAGTTAGAGGGGTGTGTAGCCCATCATAGGTAGCTAGTTCAGTGCAAATCTTTAAAGTAACAGACATACTTGGGGCACTTGAAAATGATATGGGAGCAGGACATGGGGGCTCAACAGGGGCAGAAGAGGCATCTTGTATTGCTGTTGGGTGTTTATTCTGCCCTGCTCACAGAAAGTCATGCTGCAGTAAAGAAGGGTTGATGCTCTCAAGCTCTGCTACATAATTCCATATCCCCCTTCTGAAGGAATCTACCATTGTGTGGATAACCCATTCTTTCACCCTGTCTGTGATTATAACAGCAATACTGTTAAGGAAAACACCTTCTATTCCAAGTCAACAACAGTGAGTAGAGTGGTGGTCATACTCCAAACCAGTGATCAACAAAGATCAATGGTTCTGGACACTGAGTCAGATGATGGCAAAGGTCCTGAGTTGGATGCATTGAATGACAAAGAGCAAGAGGCAATTCAAATTACTCAAGTTCAAAGCAATACTCACCTAAGTCAGAACTGAGTACCTATTTTGAGAACAATAAGGTTGTTGTAAAAGGAAGCAAAGCTGTAGCCACTGCAGAAGGTAAAAGGGGAGATAGCTACTAAAAGAGATCTATGTCTGTGTATGTATGATAAGTATGTGATTAGTAAATAAAGCCATCTCTCTGATGAGTAATGAGGATGACAAAGAGGGAAAAGAAATTGTAACAAATACTATGCATGGTCTAACATTAATACAAGTTAAAATCAATAATTTGCATTGTGCAATGAAAATAGAAGTTGCTGAATATGTTCCTATCAAACCTCTCAAAATTGCCAGGAGATAATGGAGGGAGGCCTTGCATCCTTCTGCCCAAGTACATATTAATCACAGGTGATGAGTCTAAACCATTGGAAAGGCACCCCTCCTTTGCCATTGAATCAAATTTCTGCTGTCAGAATGTTTTTTGGCTATAACTTCATAACATACTATTTATCTGTCCTTGCATCATTGTTATTTCATACTACACAGAGTGTTTCCTTAGGATGTTGCAACACCCTAGATGGTTCTTTGATCTGAGTTTCTTCCTTAGAGACAAGACAATTGATATATGAAGTACCCAATGCATCAACCAGACTGCCACTGCCACCTGCCTACAACATAAGTACCCAATGCATCAACTAGACTGAGTCCAAAGCTGACACTTTTGCTAGTACATGGTGCATACAGATGTGTTGTGTGTGATCTGTGCAAGCCACTAACAAAGTAATTGAATTCCCCATGATCATTTATGGCTGCAATTTCCAAGCAACAAAATATACGCAGAGAAGACATATGGTTGCTGATCTCCTCTTCTTTCCTGACCAATTCTTGATATGTTTTTGTAACAAAATTGAAGAAATTTGTAAAATTGATTTCCCCATCCCAGCAGTTGATGGCAAAGTTAGACAAGGCTTTGGTGGAACTATGGATAAGTAGAATTCAATAGTAAATAGGGTGGCATTTCAGAAACATACTCCAACTCATAGACAGAATTTATTGTAATAACCTCTTGAATGTCTTCATCCTTCACTTGCAGGATGTAGATTAAATGTCCCCCAACAAAGTATGCCCTCAATTCTCCATATTCCATTGATGGTATGAAAGGCATTGCAAACCATTGTGGCTTGATCCAATCCTCAAAGGAACTGTATTGCTCCACAGACTCATTCACTTTCTGGCTGATGAGGTGTTCAAGGTCTTCACTCCTAGAAATTCCAAGGGAATAACAAAGTGATGAGCTGTAGGTTCTCTTGAGGACCATTCCACTGCTTTTTAGGACAGCAGGGGACTGAGGATTGGAAACTATAAAAATATCAGGATATCTTGTTTTTGTTACCTCTTCTGCAATTTTCTGCAGACTTTTCAGATAAACTAATTTGTTCCCATGCCTAAGAAGGTCTGTAGGAAGGGGCCAGACAGTAACCTGCTCTGAGAGGGCAGACATGCCTTCCCAGAACAAGCGAACTTCTGCACCACCTAGACCATAATTATGAACAGGATCCCTGGAACTTGTGAAATCATGAATGGAATTCTGCCAAACAATCTTACATGAAGTCCCAGGAGAAATCAAGGCCACCAAAAATGAGATCTGCCTGCAAACATTGATCCCAGATGTTCCCTTCTTGAGTCAGGATTGCATTAGAAAAATCCTTCCATCTCATGCAATGTACATCCCACTCAAATACACTTGCAGAATTATACATGAAAATAGCAGGTATAAGCTACAATGATATTAGCTTGATGCTGCAAAAATGAATTTCCAACTCACCCATTGATATACTGTCCAATCAGACCCTCTCTTATGCACAAGTTCTGGGAAAGCTTGCTGTATATTTACACATGCTTCATCTTCTCCTGTTATTGATACAAAAAATTGAGAGTCTTTGGCACTTTGTGCATCAGATTTCTTGATATAAACTGCTGGGTCTTCCACAATCAACACCCTCAGTTGTCTGCTTGGAATCTCCAGTGTGCATGGATGTTGCATTGCCCCAAAATTACCACCTGTAGAACAATAAATGCCAAATAATTATCCATCAATTTCCTCACATTCATCAAATGCAGGTAGACAACATGATGTGCTGGGTCCAATGTTTGAAGAGATGTCCAAACTTGAAGTACTGCTCTTATCTTCAATATTAGAAGCCTGTTTGAAAACTGGTTCATCACTGTTGTCATTTGTAGCAACTGACATAAGTATGACTAAGATGTGAAAGGTTAGTTAGTAATAATATTTTGGATTAGCTGTACTGTGTTTCACCATCCTTTTGAACATCTTGTTCTTCAACCCAAGATCCTGGAATGATACCATTTTTAGGGGGTGATGTATTGAAATTTTCATATCCAGGTGGACACATAGATTGAGATAATAAAGTGGGCAACCAGTATTGCAATGCAAAATTGTTAATTCCAACTGGAACAAACATTGGCCCATCTGTAGCAATGCAGTTGTCATCACAAAGAGGGTGAAACAATGGGTTATCTAGATGATGCTGGATTCCTTCAGGGGGAGGATATGGAAAGATGTAGCAAAGCTTTAAAGCATCAGCCCTTCTTGACTGCAGCATTGCTCTTTGTGAGTGTGGGCAGGAGTGGTTGCACATTACAAAGCCTTGAGGGTGCATGACTGTCCAGGAGAGAGTACTAGTGGTTGTGTGAACATCACATGACTAATTCAACAACAACCCTGTGCCCTGCAATACTTTGAGGAACTGAATATGTAGATTGACTCTCTCAATATGAGTTTTTGGGATTGAGGACTACTCAGGCTGGTTCTGAGATGTGCTGATATTAAAAAAGATGATATTGAGGTGTGTCATCCTTCATGAGATCTATTATATGAGCAGGGATGTGCTTTGACCCTGCCATTATCTGCTCTTCCAGAATGCCATCATTCAACTACCACACTGAATGCCATAATGATCCAATAACCTGATGTATTTAATTCATTGATTATCAGTCAATGAGGGAGATGACAACTATCAACATCAGCTTGCAGGTAAGTGATTACAGCATGATCTGCCTGGTACATATGTATGAGGCCAGTAGTAATTGATTCACAACATAGTGAAATGAATGACGTACTGTTGGCAAGGAAGGCTTAAATATAATTAATAAGGTCATCATGCTTGTCACAGTATTGTGACATATTTGTAAGGAACTAAGATCATGTGATTATGTTCAACTTTTAATTTTCTCATCATGTCAAATCCTGGGCACAAAGGCATGTGATATCCTATCAATTAGTGATAAAAGAAAATATCAACACCTCATTATAGCAAGTTTCAAATGGAATAAAGTGTCCTCTGATTTTCATCCACTTGAAATAGACCGAATAAATATACGTAAGGACTCTCTTTAACTTGTCAAAAAGACTGATATGTTGATAATGATATTGAAGAAAATAATATCTATTCATATTTTCCACCTCTGACACAACTTACCAGGCCCATAACAAATAAGCCAAGCCTTAGGCCACTCACTCAGTCTCCATTAGGATCTCCAGTAATAAATCATCCAAGTCCTACACCTCCAAATATGCTATTGCCATTCAACCAGCCTTGCATAACATCTCCATTAATAAACTACTCCACTCTTTCACATAAGGAGCCAAGTCCCTTGCCATTTCCAATCAATCAGCCTCCCTCAGGATCTTCATTAGTAGACAACTCAAGTCCTAAAAATAGAGAGCAAGATCCTATACCATTCAACAAACCTCTCCCAGAACCCCCAGTAATAAGTGCTGTACCATTGTGCAGTGCTGTTACTACCAATGAAAGTCCACTTTCTTTGCTTTTTTCAACATCACAGCAAGGCAATGATGGTGTTGACCTATTTGGACCAGTCAGAGTCAATAAACAAAAAAGAAGATCCTCAGCATCAGCAGATAGTTCAGCATCTGATATATCAATGACCTTTTCTCCAAGGAAGAAATCCAGGTCAAAATTAAAAATTGAAGAACTAGCTGAAGAGTTGAAGCCTTTCCAGGAGGTGTTACAAGAACTGAAAAATGATGACAGTGCAAGAAGTGATAAGCATATAAAGCAGCTCATCATGAAGTTGCAGGCCAAGGATCTCCTGATTGAAAAGAGCATTGATTTAATGGCAAAGGAGGTGTGTTTTTAATGATTCACACTGATTTATGATGAACATGAATCAGGCAGGAATACTGTATCCTGAAATAATAAGTTTATTTATGTCATCTACTGCCAAGATTGGGCGAATTGCTGTGAGAAATTTTGATAAACACACATCCAGACAGGTTGTCTTTTCATTACACTCCTTTACAAAGACTTTTAAAAGCCTGGAACCACATAATTAACTCTGACTATTGCTGCCCATAATTATTAGCCTAGAACTAACATAGCATCCTTCAAATATAATACCTATTTCTGAAGGCTAAATGTCTGTTTCATACTCAGACAAGTATAAGAAGCCCACTTCCTTGCAAGCACTTCATCAACCCATTTATCAGTTGCTTTCACTCTCCATTTATCTGACTTTCTCTTTCTTTGCAACTCCCTTATTGCTTCAACTCTGTGACCCATACCTGTGAGCTCCAAGCTTGACTGAATGTGATCACTGCATCCTCTGGCAATCACATACACACATCCACTTGTCACAGGCAGTTTTCCACAACAATCACATGAATTCACTTGCATTCCAGTTGAGTTTCTTATTCTATATCACTGTCCTCAACACCACACCAGGTTAATAGTAATACTGAACATGAACAAGCATATGGACCAGCCAAGCTGTTGGACAAAGAAGAAGATCCCTAATGTCTGCAAATGGCCAACTTTTGATATTCCCTTTTTTTCTCCAAAGAAGAAGTGAATATGCAGCCTCTGCAGGAATATTTCACATCCTGGAATTGGCAATAATGCAAATAAAATTAAGCTGATAAAAGAACTTGTCATGAAATTGCAGGATATAAACCTTTGAATGGAAAAGAATATTGATTTAACTCTATTACCATATTATATTTATATTCATTTTATATTACTCCATTTTAATGTATAGCACTCAATATTCTAAAACCCTCTTCCACACCCTGGACAAATATAAGTGGCCCATTTCCTTGCAAGCACTTCATCAACCCATTTGTCATTCACTTTCTTTCTCCAGTTATCTGGTATACTTCTTGTTTTTAGCCACTCCTGTATGGCTGCAATTCTATGGCCTGAACCTGTGAGCTCCCAGCTGGAATGAACCTCACTACTCCATCCCCTGACAATGGGCAGCTTAGAAAGTTTATCTAATTCACTTGGCCCTTGCAGGTGAGTTTCTTGTTCCATAATTTGCATGCACTTCTCATGAAACCACATCCCACATAGCATGCAAAACCTCTGTCTGCCTTTACTTGGATTATATATGGTTTCACAAGTACATGTGAAATTTATATCCTTCATTTTACATGATAATAAGCACCCAGCTAAGAGATTAGGTAACATAACTGTACCTCCAGCAGGCCTTGTTTTGCATCTAATTTCAAGCGCCAAAACAACTGGTCACATGGAACTCGGGGATGATAAGGATTGGAATCATCTAGATGGTTTACAATGTGTAGTCCTGTTTGCATTATTTTACTCAAGCCACTCCAAACACTCAAAAGATCAGTACTGACCCACAACTGATGCACTATCTATGATGTCTTCATGGTCAGAAACTACCAGCTCAGTGCTTTCCATGTTGTGAACTATGTCATAGCTGGGGGGAAAAGGTAAACAACATAATGTTGCATACCATGGATAGAACTGACTATTTTTCCTGCAGAATGCCAGGTTTGGAGAGGTGCTCTTTGGAGTAGAACCAGGTGACCCTAAACCAAACCCTTCCATTCTTGCTTTTTCTCATATCCTTCACAATTGCATTCCAGCAAGTGTTGGGATTGTCATCTTCATCCATGCCTGATTCCCATGGTAGTACCACAATGCTAGGTAATGCTTGTCTCAAATGTTCAAAATCAATAAAACATTAGACATACTGAGATCCTGGAAAGACTGTAATCATTTTTCCATATCTGCATGCCTTAATTCCATGGCTTCTCAGCAGTTGGTACTTGTTATACTTTACTCTGACAGGCACCCATGGCTTTTTCTGTCCAACTTTTCTCTTTCTTGATTGCTGAGGCTGCTTTTTTTGTCTTGTTGTTGTTGCCATGGCAAAAGTCAAGTTTAAAACTATTTGCTTGTATTTATTCACTTATATAAACAAGCAATAAATTATCTTGCACTTAAGTACATTGTTCTGGAGATTATATGAGGTTGCCTGGTTGCTGGTCAACAGTATGACCATAGCTCTGTTTCTACCATTTTCTGTGCTATTCTGCATCTATTTCCTTCTCATTGTCCCACCCAGCTTCCAGCTTCCAAACTAACCCACACCATCTTGCTTCCTTCTGTTCAAACTTCACCACTACCCCATGCTGTCCCTTGATTTCCTTTTCTCCTCTCCCCCTCTCCTTTGCCTTTACCATTTCCCCTGCCTTCTTTCACTCAGTGTCAATCACTAAATCACACACAAGTTCCTAAATGATAAAATTAATGCCAGAATGATGTATACAGGTACAACTACTTACTGTGCTATTATTGAATATATATCATTCTTTCTTGCTCATAATGGTGGTGAGCACCATAGCACTGACTTTCTCTTACAATCTTATATCATGACTTGAGATCCTGAATTTCCCTGACAATGTTCTTCCTCATCTGGTACTTGGATTTGTAGATAGAATTATCAGATGAATTAAGTGATTGTTTTATTCGGGGTCCATGCTCAATGGTGTTCATGAAAAGTTGATACTAGGTGATGACATTGGTTGAGCTAGGTGATGGTAATCATGGAGGGTTGACACTAGTGACAACATTCATGGAGGGTCTGTACCAGGTAAAGGAAAGATGTTTGTGTAGACCTGTGAGATGTGACATTATAATTTCAGGATAGGCCCAAAGTTCTCTAGAATAATGTGAAGTAAAATGAGAGCATACCACTCACTTTTCTGGACACTTCTCTGGATCCAGAAATGCTGCAGAAGCTTGGTTGTTGTCTTCAGCCCAAAATCAAGCATGTTGTCATGCAGCAGACCATATGGCACCTACCACATAGGCATGGCAGTTACACTCAATGCAGTAACCTGGTATGTTCACTTAACTCAGGCATGTAGCTAGCAGGATGAAAAATTTCTGTATACATATTGGTATTACTATTTACTATTTACATAATGATAAGAAGTGCTGTTGCCCACTGTGCCAATGTAGACCTGATTTTCCCCTGGGAGTCACACTTCAGGCCCTCCTCTTCCTTGGCCTTGCATCTGGTTCAAATTATATTGCTATTCAATACAGGAGCAAATGATTCACTCACCTGTACCTTCCTCTGAGTCATCCTCATCCTGGCTCCTCATCCTTCTCACCTTCTTTTCACTCCTCACCTTCTTTTCACTCCTCACCTTCTCTTCACCTTTCTCCTCAAGCTCAAGCCAGGTGGCCATGGTGACACAGTTATCAAAAGATGGGGGCTGCAACCCATCCAAAGCACAGGTGTCCCCTTTTGTTACTCCATTTTCTGTATCATGTGAGGGTATTGTAGCCCCAGACCTGGGCTTGATGACCAGTGCTCCACCTTCCCAATCATAGCTGCTTGTTTTTATGCTGCCTTTCCTCTTCCAGCTGGGAGTATTCTGCCTGTGAAAGAGAGTATCATACAGTGTACAAGCCACTGCATCAGGGGTACAGTCTTCCAAGAAAGGGTTCAGAGTTTCTTTGTTGTCCTCCATGGAGGATGACAGGGCCATGGCAACTTGCCAGAGGAGCACCTCAAAAACATCTACATCTGTAGATGTTGATTCCTGGGTCACAACCCAGAATGCCCTGAGCCAGGATATTATTAACCTGGAGTGTTTTCTTGCATCAATGAGCAAGATTCTCTCTCTTTTCCCAATTGGATCCACCTGGTCATAGGAACCAGGATGCAGGACAATTGAGAGCTCCAGGATTATGCAGAAGAGAACCAAACCTATGAGGTCATGCTGCTCCATGACATCTGGCACATGTGCCTTGTCTGCATCTGCATGTAATGAGACTCCAAATTAATATTCAAGGCCTGAAAACTCACCATGGTCATCTTGGTTCTCTACCAAGACTTGGTGGTAATAGACCACCATTCGATGGAACAGCTTCCAGCTGCCCCTGCTGTCATTGTTGGTAAGCAGCTTGGAGCCCACAAATGTCTGAAGGATTCCTATGCAGGTTTCCTTCAGGGTCCTTGTGCAATAGAAGTGGCCTCCAAAGCATATGCTGTGTTCAAGTGTGACCACAGCATGTGGTGTATGGGGCCTCATGTAACTGGGACAAGATGAGAATGGAATTGGGAACAAAGAGCATTACTTACAGTCTGTCCCCAGGACCCAACATCACAGCATGCACCTCCCACAGGTCCAAGTTGGCATCCTGTGGGTCAAACTGTGCATATATGTTCTGGTTTGCAAAGGCAAGCCCCCCCTGTTTCTCCCTGGCAGTGACCCACCATTTTTTCCCTGTCTGGACATCTACATATGTTCCAAGGCCATTGCTATCAATGTGCCAGCTGCTTATGGCACCAGCAGTGGCTGCCAGGCCCCATCTTATGTCATTGATGGGTTTTTCAGAGTCCCTTTTGCAATAGGGCCTCTGCATGGTATGTACCCATGCCACTGTGTCACTTGACAGCTGCAAGTCAGGTTCCTTGCAGCCACTTGGATTGGGGAATTCCAATCCATTGAGGATCCTACCTTGAGGATGGTTGGCATGAAATAACATGCTCCTCAAGGTGCCTGTCTTAACCCTGCAGGCCAGTCCATCCTCATCAGGCTCAATGGACAGATCTGAATCCACTCAGTGCATGGCCATGATTGCTGGTGGAGGTCATCTTACCTTGAACTGTTTTTGGAGCATCCCAGCTCCCTAGCCTCTCCAAGCCTCTCCTGTCAAAGGCCATCTTGCTGTGCCTCATTCCCTTGACCACAATATTTTTGTCAATCAAGAGAGCCTGAATCTCTTGATCTGACTTGGCTTCAAACTCTGACACTGTCAGAGTGACAAAGCCAGACTGCTCAGACTCCTTTGGGACAGCAGCATTTGCCAATCTCTTCAAGAACTTCCCATCTGCAAGTGACTGTATAATTTTAGCCTTTTCTTAATATTTGAAGATAAAAAATAACCCACGCCAAGTGAGGGCTTATAGAAGTGAAAAGTGTCTATATCACCCTCATATAGACACACCTCTGGGAAGTTGACCCTCTCAATTGGTGTTTCTGGGATTGAGGGCTGCTCAGGCTCATCCTGAAATTTGCAACTGTGTCAGTATTTTAAGATGTATGAAAATATGTATATTGTCTCACCCATTCTTTTGTGAGATCAATGATCTCTTGTATCTGAGCAGGGAAAATTCCATTTCCCTTCTTTGTTCTAGGCCTCCCTGCAGGCCTGTTGTCAACTGGCTTTTGGGCCAACACTTTCCCCTCATCTCTTGATGAAAAAAAGGAAGTGCTGGCCCTCCCTGGGATAGGAAAGGTTTGTGCATTGGGTTTCTCCCCCCCACTTCCACCCCACTCACTTTCCTCCTCACTTTCCTCCTCTTCTGATAAATCAGAAACAGACAACACTGAAGATGGTATCCTGAAAGCAGGGATTGGTGGATGTGGGGCTTTGGAAGTAGAGGAAGTGGCCCTCTGTTTTTGTCCACAGGTGAGAGGTCTAGTGTCATCACTGAGACTCCCAGTTGAGGCATCCTCATAGTCCTGAATCTCAGTTAATGATCAGGCCTTTGCAATTGTAGGCATTACCACTCACCATGGCTTGCTGTCCAAGTGAAAATCCACCTGCAACCACCTCACTGAGAACATTCATGTCCACATCTTCTTGTGCCATTGTTCCAGTCTCCTCCTCTTGTCCCTCTTGTCCCTCTCCCTCTCCCTCATCTCCATCCATGACCATATCTTTCTGTGTCTTTGCTCCATTCTCATCCTCAGCTCCCACTTCTCTCTCCCTCTCTCCCTCCAATTCATCTTCCCCTTCATTCTCTTCATCCTCCTGCTCAGCTCCCATTTCCTCAACCACTCCTTCCTCAGCTTCCCCTTCCTGAGCACCTTGTCCCTCATCAACATCCATCATCACATCCCCACCTTCCACATGAGGGAGAAGTAGACCCATCAACTGTTTCTCAGGTGATTTTGGTTCCAGGGTAATGGAATCCAAAATTTTTGGCCAGCCAGAAGGGCACTTTTCAAGCAGAAGTAATGTTTCTTGAACAGAACTTTGCACCATCATTTTATCATCTTGTTAAGATAACAGTTAGCATGCATTTTCATGAAAAGAAACAACTTACCCTCCTTGAACCAT
The DNA here is from genome assembly GCA_023014405.1 of Amanita molliuscula. NCBI lineage: Eukaryota > Fungi > Basidiomycota > Agaricomycetes > Agaricales > Amanitaceae > Amanita > Amanita molliuscula. Next base: position 162,233 of record JAEBUP010000087.1, on the reverse strand, counting down.
GCATCATCAAACTCTGACAAATTCTCCAGCTCTTCCCTTGCAAAATTCAGGAAATTCAACAGTAATTGTTCCTCCTCTTCCTCCTCACCCCTTGCAAGTGAAAAAATGGCCTTCCACAAGGCCTGTTCAAGCCTTGCTACAGATTGAGGCCTTTGATTTCCCAGACATTGCCAAATCTATGTTAACAAGTGTTTAATGGTTCTATATAATTGAGATCCTGCAACCTACTCCAATCAGAGAAGCCCTGTGGAAGTCCTTTGTGTGCCATTGTACACCACAAAGGAGGGCAAGAGGAGACAGAGACAATGAAACAAAGAGAGGGACACGCAGCCTTGACTCATCTTTCTTGTACACCCCTTCAGGCACAAGTACATCATCATGCCCCTACACAGCCATAAGTACAAAGCTTCATGAGAGATGAAGATTGAACCCACATCAAGGAAGCATCTGATGTGATATGCTGCCAGGAGCAAATTTTGACATATGCTTATGCTTGCAGTTCTGTCAGACAAGGCATTGAACTTGCCCCACAGTTGTCTCAGGTGTTCAGAAAGATTGCCAACCACTTTCCCATCTGCATCCACATGAGCAATAGCCCTAACAGGCTCTTTGCCCTTCCTTGATGTCAACAGTTTGTCTGCCCTCATAACCAGTTTTTTGATACTATCCATCAAGTGGAATGACTTGAAAACATTAGTATAAGGTGTTGGAAAAGGGTAGACCTAAATACAGTCTTGTCTGGGGCCCTGAATGCTTTTTTCCCATGCTTTGGCACTGGCCCAAGTGAATTAGGGCAGTAAAGCCAAGCTATGACATCACAGAGTCGATATTGCATGAGCATATTGACACTTTGATTGAAGTTTGGCCTTGTCCTGTCCTGCTCATACATCACCCTGGTAACTTGATAACCAATGAGTGCACAAAAGTAGTGGCCAAAAGGCCTCAGTCCCTTTTCATCTTTTTTTTTGTGAGCCAAACCAAACAATTTCTTTTCCCTCCCAAGTAGTTCTTGAATAAAGGTCTAGGTTTGGTTAGGACCTGCTCAAAGGCAAAAACAATGACACTAACATGAAATTCTTGCTGCAATTCACTTGGAATGAGGGAAGCATTACTGATGATGGCATCTGTCAACCAAGGAAGAGATGCAAGGAAAGGAGCATTTGATCGAGCAACAGCCATTGATGAGGACATAGTACTGTGAATAGGTTAAGCTTAGTGCTTTCATCCAACTGTCAAAGGAAGTCTGGCCCACAGTCTGATTGAGATGTATGAAGATGTGGACTGTGAGAGCTGTTGAATCAATTGGATCAGCTACAGACAGGGAGACTAGACTTACAGTGCAGTTGGATGCAAGCTGATGGTGGTGAGATAAGGGGCAAAAAGCTGTTCTCTCATGTGTCAGCAATTCCCACAATTGTGACTGTGTCCATGCACTTCCTTTAATGGTCAAATGTCTATGAGCCTGTGTGGAATTGCTCCTGCCAGGAGCAAAATGGCTGATAGGTCTTTTGAAACATGTTCTCCAGGACTGAAGAGACACAAAGACATTTATGATCTCACAGCACCATCTCTCTTTTGTCTTGGAGAGGTCTATTCTGGGAACTTTAGATGCTCTCTGATGCTCAGTCTGTTTCTTTTAATAAAATACTTCTCAACTAAGGAATACATGAATGACACAAAGCAAACACATAAGCAAGAGAACAGCATGGAGAGGGGAGAAGAACACAATGAGTAGATGGCTATGAGAGTGTGGCAAGGGAAGGAAGTGCAGTGAGGTGGATGGTGGCAAGAGGAAGGAAGAGGTGGCAAGAGGGCAGCCAGAAGGGTGAAGGGAGGGTAACAGTAGGTGGTGGGTGGCTTTGTGGTAGTGAGTCAGTCATGGTGGCCATGGGTAATAGCAAGAGTTTCCTGCTAGTGGGAAACTTCTGTGGCTGTGACCACCAGTGGGAGGGGGCTGTGTGAACTGTGTCAGCAAAATGGAAATATGGACTTGGAGGGCATACAGAAGAGACAAGGCATGTGTGAGTGAGTGTTGCTGATGTATTGTGTGCGGTCACAGTCACACAGCCTCATGGACACAGCCACAGAAGTTTCCCGCTAGCGGGAAACTCTTGCACAGTCTTTCCCACAGTGACACAGCCATCCTGGACACAGCCACAGAAGTTTCCCGCTAGCGGGAAACTCTTGCATGGTCTTTCTGGTGACACAGCCACAAGTATACACAGCATGTCTCCCCACGAGATAAGAAACAGTAAACAACATTGAATGACACATCAACATATATACATTTGCCAGCAATCCACTACTACTGCTCCTCGACTTAGCACAACAAATAAGAAATAAAAAATGCACTGGGGGTTGGGCTTGTGCTGCAAGTGGGGCAGCAACCGACACCTCCCCACATTGTCAAGATCACTTACCCATCTCTGATCAACAATGAGCATCTCTACCTGCGTGAACAATAAGACAGGAGTGCAAACACTGACTCTGACGATTCCCTTCCCTCAAAGTTCGCACTCTCACTCGTCGTCAGCCAGTTCCACCTATGGTAATGATCTGATTAAGATATCAGCCAGCCCATTCTCACCCACCAATGCGGAAAACATACGGGGCCAGCGTCTCCTTGACTTATACCCCCTGCGAATCGTCTTCGCTAACTTCGATCACCCACCTCGCTGCCCCACCGACATGTTTATGGTGTAGTTTCACCCCTTTACGCAGCGCGTGGACGCTTGGCGGCAGAGCCCCGACGTCCACCTCTTCGCCTCTGACGGGTCTCTCAGGCGTGGCCTTGCAGTTGCAGGTTTCATTGGTCCCAACGTTTCTCATGCATGACGTGTCCCGGCCTCTTCTTCCTACGAATCTGAAACCCAGGCCATGGAAATGGTCGCCCGCCACCTGCTGGAACATGACCTTATGGGCCACGTCGTACTTCTCGTCGACAATGCTGCAGCGGCAAAAGGAGCTTTTCTTACGGACGCCAGGGATGGCCAGCATATTGCCATCTGGTTCTCACATTACCTTCGCCAATGGATCGAAGGCCACGCCTCACGCCGCTTAACAATCTCTTGGTGTCCCAGTCACATGGACATTCCAGAGAACGAAGCCGCCGATTCATTGGTTTCCAACTATGACGGCCCTGACATCCTCCCATTCCAAACACGCCTGAAAGCTGTGTCCGAATTCCGCCGAACGGCCTCCTCACATTGGCGCGTTGCATGGTTATCACACAAATATCGTGGGCACAACCTCCTGCCATTCAAAGCCTCACGACGTGCGGCCACTCCTTCCATTGGTGCAGGCCGCAAGCGGTTTATCACAGCTTGTGACAACGCGCCGGGTCTTTTCTCTCGCTTTGCCTGCATCGCCACGGGACACATGCCCTCTGCCGACTTTCGTCAGCGTTTCTTCCTGGACTCGCCTATGGCCTGTTTAGCGTGCGCCCATGGTCCCCCTCTGACTCGCGAACATATCATGTGCCAATGCACTAGGTATAAATTTTTTTTCTCTTCCTTTTTCTCCTTTTCGCGTCAGCGAAACAACCACTTATGGCTTGTAGCCTTTCTCAAGGCCAATCCCTCTGCCGCTACGTTTGGTGACATTGACCCTGGGTTCCCGCACCTGTCACACTATTGCAGCAAGCCGCGTTTCACCGCCTCTTCGTTGACTAGGGTGCCGTTCTCTTTCGTTATCCCCTTCTGCCTAAAGGTCCCTCTGGACCGTATACATGCGGGCCGTTTGGCACCGTTGTTACGCTTTGGTCTTAGTTTACTATGTCCGATTACTTTTACTCAATACAACCGTGTTTATATGCAAAAAAAAAAAAAAGATATCAGCCAGCCCGGGAACATCGTTACGATCGTCCATTGATGTCCATCATCGTATGCTGCCACTCCCATCGAGCACTTCAGAAAGCCTCTTTAACATGAACGACATCCCCGGCGACAACCACGGTGGCGAGATATGCCAGTCTCTCGTTTGACGTGATCTCTATCTACGCGCGCGACGGTTCCTTCACCTCCGAGGGACCCACCCTGCTAGAAGGTGATCAAGACTCGAGCATGGCGACCTCCAAGTCTGACAGCGACTCCTGGCTTCTCGGTGATACCTCGACGGACACCGCTACTGACACGTCGTTCTCGCTGGATCAATATCTCGAAGTCGAAGGCCATCTCACGGAACGCATATTTGACGATGATGATTTGGGCTTCATTAGTGAAAAGGCGATCATCCGTATTCCGGTCAAAGAACAAGCGCGGACTCGGATTCAAGAAACATTCCAAACAGTTTCTTCCTTATACCTCGGCACATCTATCGCACGGTCAAACAACAATCAATCCTTCTCCATCAGTCCTATGCTTTGTTCATTTGTAATGGTTATGTTTCGTCTCGGGGATGTAACATGTATAGGATGGCTATAATAACAGTCTTTCGTACGTTCTCAAGCACGAATAAGCATCATAATCTGTGCATATGAGTCAGTGATGCCGCAGGCCCACACAGACAGCTCACCAAAGCTACTATCAGGATCGCACCAACATCGGCTCTTACTGTGCGTATCGCCGCGCGGACAATGCTGAAACGGATTGTGGTGATAACTGATATCGTGGAAGAAAAAGATGAGCTGCGGGTTATCTCGACGCCATAAAAAATAAAATAAAAAACGTTACAAGTTGATCCCATCGTGCAAACAAGGCCACACCAATACTATGGACCGGTGCATCGCCCCTCATGGAGCGCCACCCTGACAGGCATGAGTGGTGGTGGGTGGCAGGCAGCAGCCAGATGGTGGGGGAGTGAGCGGCGAGCAGTTGAGGGTGGGGGTGAAGGCCGGTGGTGGCAAAAGCAAGGACGTGCACGTGGTGACTCGGAGGTGGGAACAAAGATATAGTGCATCGCCATTGGTATTTGGGGAGCAGGCCAGGCGAAGGCAGGCGAGTGCATGGTAAGGTGAGAACAATGATATAGCTCGCATATAGTCACTACTCACCGTCATGGTCTCGCGAGGCGAAGGTGGCTGTAGATGGCGTAGCGCGGGTGGCAGGAGAGGGCCCTGGCGGAGAGTGGGCAGCAGAGAGTGGGCAGCAGAGAGTGGTGCAACGAGCAGGAGTAGACATGCGGCATAGCAAGAGTTTCCCGCTAGCGGGAAACTTCTGTGGCTGTGTCGAAGATGGCTGTGTCACTGCGGGAAAGACCGTGCAAGAGCTTCCTGCAAGTGGGAAACTTCTGTGGCTGTGACCACCAGTGGGAGGGGGCTGTGTGAACTGTGGGGGGTGTCAGCAAAATGGAAATATGGACTTGGAGGGCATACAGAAGAGACGAGGCATATGCGAGTGAGCGTCGCTGACGTGTCGCGGTCACAGTGTGTGTCACACAGCCTCTTCTTGGTGGACACAGCCACAGAAGTTTCCCGCTAGCGGGAAACTCTTGAGGTGTCACTAGCTAGTGACCAGTGACGCACAGCCACGCGGTTTCACGCTGGCGTGGCTGTGTGGTGACCAAGTGACGTGACCAAGTCATGTAACTAGTGATGTCAATGGCTATAGCCGGTTTTTTTAAACAATCACTATATCTAATTGTAGAAATTACCAAAAAATATGAGATAATTTGAGCAGATAGTTCAACCAAAAAAGACAATGGGTCCTCTGCCAACACTAAGTGACCTATGAAGCCAAAGTGGAGAAATTTGACTTTAGCTGATTGCTTAGCAGCTATGGCTCTCAACACCAGCTTTGTGGAATGCTTAGTGTTGGTAGAGGACCCATTGTCCTTTTAGTTGAACTATCTGCTCAAATTATCTCAGATTTTTAAGTAATTTCTATGATTAGATATAGCAATTGTTTACAAAAACCAGCTATAGCCATTGACATCACTACATGTAACATACCAGGTTTCCATCCTTCATTAACAAAAAAAAGGAAGTCTACAAGCAGCAGCACAAGTTGCTTGTTGTATGCTTGTGAAGCATCAGTGAAAGTGTATTGAACAGCAGAGACAACAGTTGCTCTTGCAAATGCATCTTGATCACAAATGCAAGCCTACTCAGCCATAGCACCCATGCCAGATGATGGAGGCCTCCAGTCGCACTTGCAAGCAATGGGTAACCACCTATCACAAATAGGTCCATAAGCAGTAGCTGCACAGACATTTGTCAGAACTGACCTCTTTAAGAGCATGCAAAGACAGAAGATGCTTCTTGGGATTGCTTTCAACAAACCTGACAATGACAGGCAGGAACTGGTGCAAGTTTCTGATGACAATGTTCCCAGCAGCAAAGGTGGCAGCTGACCATACTCCCTCTGAATCAGCACTGAAATGCTCAATAATGTGGTTGAACACTTCTGGTTGAGGGGACATATTGGTAGAAACCAATGTAGTGAGGCTCTCTTCATACACAAATTAACACACATAAATTGACCAAGCTCTCCCACAATCAACAAGCTCAGTAGAACCAATGAAGGCTTCACCTTTGATGTGCTCTGACATGAAATAATCTGTGAACCATTTCATTGAGAGACAATTCTTATACACCTTCAAATTCTTGGCATATTCAGCAATCATACCTGCCACAATGTCTGGTTGACTCTTAACCACCTGAGCAATGCATTTAGCCACATTTCTGGGACTACCTTTGGCCTTGGGTTCCTTCTCTATGGCAATGACAAGGTTTGGCACCACATGAGGAGCAATCTGGTTATCAGCATGGACCAATGAGGTCAAGAATTGCAGCAACAAGTCCAAAGCAACAGAAGAGACAATGGGTGAATGTGAAATAGCATAAATGTCTGGAACAAGTTCACATTCAACAATGGAAAAAGTGGCATCCAGAGAAAGGTCAAGAAGGAGAGTATCTGCAGTGGATACATAGGGCTTGACATGAGATGTCACAGTTGCTGGTAAATCTGAAGGCATGCTGCTGCTATAGCTGTTTGCAACATCAGCATGCAGTGACAAACAGAGTAAGTGGGACAAACCTTTTTAGTAAAACCTCCAATCCAGCAAACATGTCTCCCTTGCTAGACTGGCTACCTCTCCTAGTTAATTTGGGAAGCCACTTTAAGCACTCATTTACCCAGGCATTGCCCATTTGTACTCCCTTTGTGACTTTTGTCACAATCTTGACAGGGCCTTCTGTTTGCCCAGTCAAACAACAAATGAATTCCCACTCTTTGCCTTTGCCTTTCATCTCACTCACACTTACCCATGAGTCTCTGATGCACTCTTCTGCAGCTGCTCTAACCTCTTGATCATATCATAGTGACTTAATCTCATGTATGCTTGCTCATAAAGTTTCTCTGCCCAGTCTGCAGGCTCCAAGGGCTTGAGGGCATTCAACAAGGAGGAGCAGATGTGGAATGATTCAGACACAATTGAGGATGTTGCTCTTGAACAGATTTGAGAAGAACATTTGTCATAGTTGGCAGCAAATCAGAAAAGTGGCTGGAGGATGGTGTTATGAGCAGAAAATTCATTTCACAGTAACAACATCAATACAACTTATGAAGACACAGACTCATAGAGGCAGAGGATATTTTTCATTTATTTTTCACATTTTACTGTATGGCAGTCACCAGGGAATAAACAAATCATCTTTCAATGGATCTTTCAGCTTGTGAGTGCACACATGTAGCTGGGGATATAAAATATGATAGCAGACAATGCCCACAATATAAGGATGCATACAATTCCAAGATATTAGAAAGGTAGTGCTACTGATAAAATAGTAAGACACATAGGACATCTGTCTCTCAACAAATTTCCAAAGGGAATATAAAAATCGCCAAGTGCTATCCAATCATGAGTACAAAATCAAATGAGGAACCTATAAACAAGGATAGCTATAAGCATATATGATTGATTAAAAAGGAATGAAGTCTTACAATTGAACATGCTACAGTGCTATGCTAATTATATTTATCATCATGTAATGAGTAAGGGGGAGCCAAGATATGCATGTTGTGAGTCAGATAACAGATGTCCCACTCAAAAATAAAACATGTGAAGATGTGGATGCATATGTTTCTCTTGGTTGGACACACATCTGGCAGTTTCTCACAGAGGATAAATAGGAAGGGCAAGAGGACTGTGTGTGTGTGTGTGTGTGGCTGTGCCACAATCCTTCTGGTCTGCTAGGGATAATACATTTACCTGAGTTACTCTGTTGCTGGTTCCCTCCACTTTGTTGTTCTATATCCTTCCTGTCAGCTGGAAATGTGTACACACACACACAAACTGCCCTCTTGATGAGAAAATGCAAGTCTTTTGTGGTGGAAATGCATATGTCACATGTATGTCACATATTACCAAATAAAGAAGGTCTCCAGAATAAGGCTGAACATTGTAGTGTCCATATCTCATGAACTAGACCACCAATTTTTTAGCTATTGCAGGGCTGACATAGTATATATATAAGCTTCCAAATGGTAAAAAAACCTTTCAAAAAAAATGGTTCTTGGTTATACATATATAGCTATAATTTCTGTATAAATGATGTTAGACCTGTGTGCATGGCTGTCAAGGATGAATTCAACAAATTGGCATGGGCACCTGCAGCCCAAGCAGATCATGTATGGATTTACAAAGCTGCTGATGACCTAAAAGGCTTCCCTGTTGGTGGGGCAGTAACTCATGCTCCTCAAGTAGTTTGGAACCCAAAGCGGAAAGACATATGTCCACAATTTGTGCCTCTTGATGTGTTGGAAAGGCAGGAAGAAGAGGAAGACAGTTCAGATGGGGATGGTAATGGGGATTGAAATGCAGAAACAGGAAATGGAAATGTGATTGCTCATTGCAAACCAGGCTATTTTCTAATCTACTGTATGTATGTTAGTGTTTCTGGCTTAACTGGACATGTGAGCATGTTTGTTGGCCCTAAATTGATGAATGGCCTAGCCACCCACAATGCATCTTAAGATGTTTAAAAAGAATGTCATGCATGAGCATCATTGTGTCCATTATTTTGTCCAGCCCAGCCAGATGCACTGTCTTCACCCGCTGATGTTGACATGCCACTAATATTTGTGTCACTCTCTGTCCAGCCTAGCCTAATGATGATATGCCTACTAATCTGGAACCAGATTAGCACACAAGACAGTGCATCCAGCTGGGCTGGACAAGTAGAATGGATACAATGATGCTCATGCACAACCTTTTTTAAAACATTTTAAGGTGCATTGTGGGCAGCCAGTAATTCATCAATTTAGGGCCAAAAACATGTCTGAGGCAAGATACTTAATGTCACCATTAGCAGGTAAAGACTGTGCATCCAGCTAGGCTGGACAGAGAGTGGAGAGAAGAATATTAGTGGCATGTCAACATCAGCAGGAAAGAACAGTGCATCCAGCTGGGGCACAGACCTACCCACTCAACTTGTCTGGCCTAGCTGGACACATCTGTCTTTGTATACTAATCTGGTGCCAAATGTGGATTTGCAGGCAAAGATGGCTTGGCCAGACAAGTTGAATAGACACACAGACTTTGAAAATGAAATACATAGCTGACTGACCTACTCAACTTGTCCGGCCTAGCTGGATGCACCTGTCTTTGTGCACTAATATACTAAGGTGCCAAATGCTGGACTTACAGTGCATCTGGCTAGGCTGGACAAACAGAGTAGGTGCAGCTAGGGATTCCATTTTCACAGAGCCCTTGTGTCCATTCAACTTGTCTGGCTTAGCCAGATGCACTGTCTTTGTGAACTAATATATTAATCTGGTGCCAAATGCCTAGGCCAGACAAGTTAAGTAAGTGAAGCTAGTTTCAAAGTCTGTTTCCATTCAACTACTTGTCTGGCCTAGCTGGATGCACCATCTTAGACAGCTAATGTTGATATGACTAAATCATTGCATCCACCCTTTGTCCAGCCTAGCCAGATGCACTGTCTTTGCTGGCTAATTGGGCATATGGCACAAGATTAGTAGGCATGCCCCCAGATTAGCAGGCAAATGTTACCATTAGCATGCAAAGACAATGCATCTGGCCAATGGGGTGCAGGAGAGAGATATGGTGGTGGACATGTTTGATCCATCCAGCTAGGCCATACAAGTAGACTGGACAGGTTCTGACACTGTCAAATGAATATTCTACCCCCTTGCCTTCAGTCCCAAAGATGGTGCATCTGGCTAGGCTGGATATGAATGTTTGACTATGTTTCATGAGTTGTGTCTCAGGACTAACTGTGTGATGCCAAGTCTTATCCTCAGATATCTGCCCTTGTGGTCCCAATATCAGGTGAACCCCAATTAGCTGGAAAAGACAGTGTATCTGGCTAGGCCACACAAGTAGAGTTGATGCTCATATGTACATGACTTGCTTTTTAACATCTGAAGGTCAGTTGTGGGTGGCAGTCATCTAGCCAGGCTGGGTAAGGTGCTGGTCACATTTAGGTATTGTATTTCAGTCTCAAATATCTGATTTAACCTTGTAAGCTATTGATTACTATTGTCTAAATGTGATTTACTTAAGCACACAACATTTTAAATCTAGTTTGAGTAAAGGTGTGCAAGGCATCCATCCAGGCCAGATTGACTGGTATGGATCATGTCCAAATACTGGATAGAGTCTGTACCATGTACATTTAGCACTCCAGCACCATGCCATGACTCTGTATGCATGCTCTGGGTGTGTCCAGGATGACTACACCCTTCAATTGCTCCAACAACATCCAACATCCATGCCATGGCTCTGTAGGCATGATTTGGCTATAATGGTGTGAGGCTGGGTGAGTATGCTGGTCTGAGCACTCACCCTTGCCAGCTAGCCAGAGTGCTTAACCCTAAATTAGGAGATAGGCCTTTTTGCAACCCTGGGATGACCCTATGAACTCTTATCAACCAATTTGGAAATCATGGCATGCCTATTGGCCACTTATGTAATTAACTTTTACCCAGTGTCACAGTAACACTAGTCACATCTCATGGGAGTAATCCCTGATGTGAAAAGATGCATGAGATACTATTCCCTTGTACAGCTAATACTAAACTAAGGAATCCCACTGCCAACATGGGTGGGCTGACATAATGCAGCTGAACAGATGCCAGATCACTTACTCAGTGGTCCATTGCATCATAGGTCTAAGTGGTTCTAGAGTCATGAACTAATTTATCCATGAATAGGCAAGTACCTGACTTTGTTCCCAATTCAGCAGCTTCCACAGCATTTTCTCCAAATCCAGTAGAGCCAAGTAATCAGTTTGAATTTAAACTCAGCTCTGCAAGGTATATAAGTTGCTGGAGAATACTGAAGAGCTTAGCAAAACTTGTCCCAGTACCACCAAATGGTACAACAAGTTTATTCTCTGGACTTCACATTGCATCACCAATGTCACTGCCAACTTTGTCAGTGGCTACTCCTATCCCAAAACCCTACAGGCTACATCATTAGGAGTTAAGGCTTTTTGCAACTCCAGGACAACCCTAGGAACTTTTATCAACATCTTGCCTCCATCTTTCAATCATTTCTTCAACTTCAATCCTTTTTCTTTCCCTTTCAACCTCATCTGGATCTATAAGCCATTCAAGGCATGTTGTACCTCCTCCAAACCATGCATTTTCCTTCTCACTCTCCTGCTGTTCAATCTGCACAGTTGAAAAATCCTCCACTAAAAAAATTTCTTGAATTCTCCAGAGGTCTGCTCTGGCATATGGCAGAATGTAGTTGAATGTGCATTCCATCTAGAAGTATATGAATGAGTTTATCATCCTGAAATTCCACAGAAGCATACCTGGCACATACAATGCAGCCACCTTAGACAAAGAGCAAGCAAGAGAGGAGCTGAACTCAACAGACAAATGTGAGAGAAGATTGAAATATTCATTCTGCACAATTACTTTACTATATATATATATCCACAAGGCACTAACTGCTGAATAATCTATCTATACATAGTAACTATATGCTGCTTAGTTAGCAGGACTGTATATGATATCACTATGATGTCATTGTGATGTCATTGTGATGCCATGCTGAATGATCATCACTTCAAATAATGGAATAATTAAGGTACTATCATATACAGGTTCAGGGGAAAATGTACCATGGCTGATATTATGGAGATAAGCAATGATGAATTGCAATACAATGGAATGTATATGAAATGTTCTCAATAACACTAGTGTAACAAATAAATTCATAGATGTATAAAATGACTAGTATGCACATGAGAAGTCTTTTTTGTGCTGTTAAAGCATGTATAATATGAGTATGAGACTCTTGGAGCAATCTGTCTCATCTAGTGTTGCCAATGGCTAAGCTGGTAAATTGCCATATCAAGCTGTAAACAGTACCTGAAATCATGAATAAATTTGAACAGATAAATCAATCTGCAAGTGGATGCCAACACTAGGCAATCTGTGCAGCTGGTGTTGAGCTATTTTTGAAATTGGCTAATTTTGAATAACTCAGCACCAGCTGCAAAGATCACTTGGTGTTGGTAAAGGACCATTGGCTTTGGATCAATAGATCTGCTCAAATTTATGTACTGTTCACAGTTCAATATAACAATTTTCTTAGAATGAACTGGCATAGCCATTTTCAGCACTGGTCTCATGCCTCATTACCAATTGTTTGCCACCCTAGCATCCAGTAAAATGCCCATAATCCACTGAAATTTACATTCCTGGTAATGCCATATGATTATATGTGAGACATAAAAACTCTACCTAGCTGTCAAAGTCCATGGAATCACTGCCACAATCCTCATCCTCATCCTGGTCATCATCCACTTCCTCACAACCTTCTTCATTGTCTTGTCCACTTCCTGTATCAACATCAACATCATCCACTTCCTCCCCATAATCCTCATCTTCCTGCTCAAAACCATGAATCACTCTCTCCCCTTCCTGGCTCTCTTGATCTGCCTGTCTCCCTTTGCCTTTGTTTGGATTTGGAGGGACTCTCTTATTTCTTGCCCTACCAGATATTCTACCCAGTTTCTTTTTTGCCAGTTTCTGAATATATTGAGCCTTCCTTAACTGCTCTTTATCAATTCCATGCTGCTTCATGAGCTTTTGCAACATGGAAGTTCTTGTCCTCACAGCAGGTGCACTCCTGGTTCTCCTACCTTGCTGCTGTTGTCCTGACCCAATGGCATCAAGTTTATAGGTCCTTGGATTAGTGATAATCTTGATTGAACCTTTCAAGACCTCCCATGGCTGGCCACCCTTTTCATCTCTTCTGCTACTTGGAAGGCATTGACAGTGGGAAAAGATACTTGCCAGCATTTCATCTACTTCTTCAACCTCCACTGTGGTATGCTCATCACACCACTTCCAGTAGTCAAAGAGATATCCTGGTTCCATTGCCATTGTTTTCCATAATCCTGGCAGGGGTGGATCTGAACATTTCTTTGGGAAATATATGGCTGTCCTATCTTTGAATGCCATTTGCTGCCAGCCATGAATTGCACCTCCTAAGTTGGCATTACATGCCATAAAATGGCATTTTGTGATCCTTTGGTATACTGTCTCCAATGACCATTGATTCATGGCATCATTCAATGTTGGGATATTTTCTTCATCCACATTACCAGTTCTCCATGTGTCATGAAGAGCCATCCACATGCACTTGGTAAATTCAACAAATATGTAAGCTGCAAAGCTCTCTTTCATTTCATCAAGCTCTTGAGGCCATCCCCATTGTTCAATCAGGACCCATGGAGTTTGTTGTATTGTATCCATGATTGATTTCCAACTTGGTTGAGTACCAAGTGGGTATCTCTCCTGGTCTCTAAGGGTTTGAGCACTTGCTGTTAATGTTTTTCTTGTTTCTTTCAAAGATACTCCTATTCTCTGCTTTACATGGAGATCATCCCTTTCTGGTAATTCTGGGTGACATGACTTGATTGAGAAGTCCAGCTCATGCAGGAAGAACATCCCTTGCTGTGCAACATTGACTTCATATCTTAATATGTTCAGAGTCTTGCGCACAAAAGTTTCTGTTACTGGAGGTGTGAAGATGATGGATTGCATTAGAAATTGGTGCAGTCCAATCAGTATACCATAGTTTTCAGGTTGAATTTCATGTAAAAACTCTTGCTTTTTTGTCAAGGCCTGGAGTCTCTGAGCCAAAAATTCAAACCATGTGTGAGAAGGCAACCAGAGAACAGGTCTGCTTTGCATCATGTTTTGAACCTTTATTGTGATTGTGATTATTACCTTGTCACTTTACCTGGTCATAGTTGCTTACCATGTCATCAACATTTTCCATAAAATCTCTCATCACTGCAGCTCCCACTCTATATTCATCTCTCACACCAAATGAAGCTTTCTTGGCATGCACTCCATATATCTCCATGACACTTTGGTACTCTTTCCTGAACTTTGTGTTCAGCTGGTAGACATCCTGCAGTTTAAAAAGCTCTCTTGTGTTGTCTGCCTTCCTTAAGGCTTCATATGCAAGATTGTATGATTGTCGATAGATGATATGGGTTCTTTCTGCTCTGGATCTCTGCATTTCAGCCTGTAGTCCACCATATAGTGATAGAGTATTGAGATGGTGAATATTCCCTCTGAGGTAGCCTGCTGCTCCATATGATGCTTCAAGGGAATCCAAATGCCAAAGTCCAACAACTGGGAAAATATGCTGTGGCTGAATTGTGATGCCAACATCATACAGCATCTCCCCACTTTTTCTATCCTCCATGTATTTCCAATCAAGGCCAGGATTTTCTGCCTTTAAATTATCCAGGGCATTTCTAAGACATTCATTCAATAAACCAGTTTGATCAGCTTCTGTTTGTGACACCATTTTGCAACCTCTGATTTCCAGAACAAAAAACATGGACCCAAAGTGAGCCAATTCAGTGTTGTTATTAATCTTATATTTGTTATATGTACTTCATTTTTGCATTGTTGCTAATACTCACAATTTGTTCCATCTCTTCTACCAGTTTGACAAATTGGTAGTTTCTGATAGGATGTGTCTTTGGCATTTGGTTTGTGGATTTGAAGGATATATGTTCTTGGTTTTCACCAATGTACACCAAACCAACATGGCCAGCAATGTTCCTGAGAGCCTCCATCACCACCTTCTCCCAAAGTAGAGTCTGTAACTGAAATGGTACAGTGTTGGCCCATCTGCCAGTGTATGGATCTTGATGCATCATCCTAGGGAGAAACATACAAATATTGGCCTTTCCTATCTTTCCAAGCAGAACATGAGGAATTCTGCTGAGCTGGAATGAGCGGCTCCACCATTCATCCCTTTGCCCTTTTTCTACTGGTGGATACAACAGTTCAACCTTGACATGATTGTCTTTCCAAATAGGTGCCTGCCTTCTGAATACAGGTGCAGTGTACAGCTCCATTGCCAGTAAAAATCTAGGCTTCTTTGTAACCCATATCACACTATCAATGTCAATGGCATAGATAAATTTTCTTGGGGTAATGGCATCTTCTTCCAGGTTCACATGGATAAATTCTCCCTTCCCTGTCTTACCTGTAATGAAAATATCATCACTAGACGCTTCTCTTGATATTTCTATCATCTGGCTAGCACCCATGATAGCAATGTCTGAAACATCTGCTTCTCCCCTCCTTGTCATGGTTCTGCTATCAAAGCTTGCACTAGTAGGAGGTGATTTAAGCCCAACAACCATGGTATGTTCCTTGACCATTACAGGGGGAAAGAGGTGAAACATTTGGAAAAAGTGAGGTGGGAGCCTATAACCATAGTCTCTGAAGAGTCTCCATGGTATGTCAAGAAGCTTTCCTGCTATATAAGCAAGTGACTTGGATGCCAATTGAATTATTACATCAGATATAGGTTCCAATTCACTCATGGAAGGACCATTTTGATAATCATCATAAGTCCAGGTGAAATGGTTATATAAACCACTCCTGGTTTTCAACACAGGGAGGGAGGGGGGGATAACTGGCCTTGGGAATCGATAAATGGCAGACTGTACTATTTCCTGAGTGGCCCTAATTCTTCTTTGTGCTCCCACCATGCCACCCCTTTGAAAGTCATGATGGTTTACATCTTCATCTGAATGACTCTGATTTTCATCTGCATTGGCCAAATTTGGTTGTTCAACATATCTCCTGGCACCTTTGAGTACAGGGAATCTATCCAGCAACATTTTCATGGTTCTGTGCTTTGGGAGAGCAGGCAGGATTGCTGCACAGTCTTGACAAGTTTCCATTGCATCTGTATTCTTTTGCATATTTGATTGGAGCACCTCTGTTACTCCAGAATCTGTGTTCAGTAGTTTCCCCACAATTGCAACTTCAGACATAATGGTATCATCTTGCCCATATCTTTCTAGATATGCATCCAATCCATCCTTGGTTGCTTGATTAAATGTTTTGAAACAGTTTTGAACCATTTGATAAACATCATTCCCCATTCGGATCCTCATTACATGAGCACATGCAAAGTGAGGCTTCTTCCATAATCCTGTAATATCCCAGGCTACTCCATTTGTCCAAATGTGTTCCATGACCTGGCATATTACTGGACCACTGTCAAAAGTATTTTTTACCCAATTGCGTTTGTCAATGGAAGCACTGAAGGTGACCTGCCACCCATTGAGCTGGCATATGTTACTCCAGATCCACTTGCCATGCCATTCTTCCCAAGTTCCTTTTTCTACACCATCCAAAACCAAGTCCTTTCCAAGCAGTTGAATGTTGTTCAGTGATGCAATGTATAAAACACAGTAAAACTGGCTGTTTGCATGTATAAATCCAACCAAATCCTCTTTGCAACATGAGCCTTCTAAGTTGAAGTATTGTTTGAATTCAGCTATTTCATCAGAAGTAACTTTGTTCCTCTTTGCCATGTATTCCATAGGTATGTATCTTGGACTTGGCTTGCCCAGCTTAATCCAGCAGGAGAGAAGCCATGCATTCACAATGGTGGGGGAGACATATGCTCCTGGATGCAAAGTATCAACATCTGGGAGTACATCAACCCATACAATGGGTTGCATCAGATAGTCATCTGTCTCATGTAAATGAGATATTGCCTGGGATAACCTTGAACATGCCACACCACCTTTCATAAATGAATGGTCTTCAGGGCTGTGCACTCTTGGAGAAAGAGGGCATCCATCCAGTTCTTTGTATGAGCTGCTAGAACTGTCAGTCAATTCATGTTGATCACCACTTCCTTCTTCTGCTTCAAATTCAATGACTTGATGGTCTGCTTCATCTGTAGTGGTTGCAATGAGATTTTCTAGCTCTTGCTGAGCACTGAGAATTTGATTTGTGTTGTCTTGAAGAAAATTGTGAGGGTGATTTTTTTTCTACATCCAGACCCTCACCATCATGCTCTTCTGGAGATTTGTGTATATGTCATGTGTTTCCCTGAGCACAATTTGCTAAAGCACCTTTATCAAGTTGTATCAGCAACTGCATCAATTCCTCCTCCTGATTGCTATACTCTTCAGGGCATTCTTGGCAAGGGAGACTTGTGCCATCTGGTAACAAGGTTACATAGGCAAGTCACAGCAGTATAGAGGTATTTCAATTACCCAGAGCCACTGAAACATGTCCAGTATTTAGTATTGCCTCCTGAGAGTTAAGAAAGAATCAGAATCAATTCACCTTGATCCAACTGTGCCAACAGATGTTCCAATTCTTCTTGCTGTGTTTGATGAAAAACAGACTGTTTAGCCATTATATAGAGTATACAGGGCACAGGGTTGTTGCTGACTTGATCATGTGATACTCATGCACCTTTAAGACTTTGTAATGTGCAATCACACCTGCCCACTCACAAAGTAATGCTTCCAATTTTCCATACCCTCCTGAAGGAATCCAGCATCACATCAATAATCCATTGCTTCACCCTTTCTGTTATGATAACTGCAACATTACTCATAGTCCAAAGATCATTCAAGTAACAACTGATGATTTGCATTACAGCACCAGGAGAGCCCTGTAACAATTGAGCATGTTAATAGTTAGATGCTAACATATATATTAATCAAGGGTTTTAAATACTTGTGGTATTTTAAGCTGTTAAAGGGCACTGTAAATTTTAAAAGAGTGATAATATAAATCTCATTGGATGGCTTCTTATTTCACAACAATTTACCCACAGTGGATGCTATAAAAAAGTCCGACTATTAGAGGACACATTCTAAACTGAAATCTCAGCCTTCTTGCTGCCACCTGCCAACCACATAAGCACCCAATGCATCAACCAGACTAAGTCCAAAGCAACCCCATTTTCCAGTGCATGCAGCATACAAGTGTGTAGTGTGTGATCTTTGAAGATCACTTACAAAGTAACTGAACTGCCCATGGTTTTCTATGGCTGCAATTTCCAAGCAACAAAATATACGCAGAGAAGACATTTTGTCACTGATCTCCTCTTCTCTCCTGACTAATTCTTGATATGTTTTTGTGACAAAATTGAAGAAATTTGTAAAATTCATTTCCCCCTCCCAGCAGTTGATAGTAAAGTTAGATAATGCTTTGGTAGAACTATGGAAATGAGTGGAATTCAGTAATTGACAGTTGATATTTTAGACACATACTCCAAGTTTGAGAAAGAGTTTATTGTGGTAACTTCTTGAACACCTTTGTCTTTCACTTGAAGAATGTATATTAGGTGTCCCCCAACAAAGTATGCCTTCAATCCCCCATATTCCATTGATTGCAGGAATGGCATTGCAAACCATTGTGGCTTGATCCAATCCTCAAATGAACTGTATTGCTCCATAGACATAACTGCTCTCTGACCAATCATATGTTTAAGGTTGTCATCACCTGAAACTCGAAGAGAGTAGTACATTGATGAGCTGTATGTCCTCTTGAGCACTATTCCTTTGCTTTCAAGGACAGCAGGGGACTGAGGATCAGAGACTATAAAAATGTCAGGATATCTTGTATTTGTCACCTCTTCTGCAATTTTCTGAAGAGTTTTGAGATAAACCAATTTGTTCCCATGCCTAAGAAGGTCTATATGAAGGGGCCATATGGTGACATGCTCTGACAGAGCAGACATCCCTTCCCACACCAAGTGAACATCTGCCACAGCTAACCCATAATTATGCATTGAATCCCTGCAGCTGGTGAATTCATGAGTGGAATTCTGCTGAACAATCTCACATAAAGTCTTGGGAGAAATCAAGGCCACCAAAAATGAGATCTGCATTCAAACAGTGATCCCATATATACCCCTCTTTTCTGAGGATTGCACAAGAAAAATCCTTCCATGTCACACAATGTGCATCCCATTCAAAGACACCTTCAGAATTATACATGAAAACAGCAGGTGCAAGCTAAAATGATCTTAGTCTGATGATGCAAAAGTGAGTTCCCACTGACCCATTCATATACTATCCAATCAGACTCAGTCTTATGCAAAAGTTCTGGGAATGCCTTTTTTATATGTTCACATGCTTCATCTTTTCCTGTCACTGATACAAATAGTTGAGAGTCCTGGGCACTTTTGGCATCAATTTTCTTGATATGAACAGCTGGATCTTCAACAATTATGACATTCAATTTTCTGGCTGGAATCTGAAGTGTGCATGGATTTTGAATTGCCCCAAAATCACCACCTAAGGAAGATAAATGTCAAGTAATTATCCATCAATTTCCTCACATTCACTAAATGCAGGTAGATAACATAATGTGCTGGTCCCCATGTTTGGAGAAATATCTGGAGCACTGCTCTTATCTCCTGTATCAGAAGTTTGCTCAAAAGGTAATTCATTACTCTTGTCATTTGTAGGAATCAGCACAGGTTTGACTAAGATGTGGAAGGTAATCAGTAAAAATGCTTTAAATTAGCTGCACTGAGTTTTACCATGTTGTTGGTCATTGGGGAAGTTTTGAGCATCTGGTTCTTCAACCCAAGATCCTGGAATGGGCCTACTTCCATGGAGTGATATATTGTAGTTTTCATATCCAGGTGGACACATGGATTGAGAGAGTAAAGTGGGCAACCAGTACTGCAATGTAAAATTATCAATTCCAACTTGAATAAACTTTGGACCATGTGTAGCATTGCAGCCATCATCACAGAGAGGATGAAACAATGGGTTATCTACATGATGCTGGATTCCTTCAGAGGGAGGATATGGAAAAATATAGCAAAGCTTTAAGGCATCAGCCCTTCTTGATTGTAGCATTGCTTTTTGTGAGTGGAGGCAGGAGTGGTTGCACATTGCAAAGCCTTGAGGATGCATGACTGTCCAGGAGAGAGAAATATGTGACTGTTTGGGCATCACATGACTAAATTAAACAACAGCCCTGTGCCCTGGACACTTGAAAGTGTTGACTGTGGCAATTAAATCTCTCAATGGAAGTGAGGACAGTTTGCACTGGGGATTGGTGAGTCTTTCAGGATGAACAAAGGTGATATGAATGCATGATAAGAGTGGACTTGATTAATTGGGGAAATTAGACCACCCTGCCTAGTCACATCTTGTGCCAGGGATGCTTTAGTAGGACAGAAATCACTTTTCATATAATCCATCAAGTTAAGGAAGTTCAAGATCCAGTAATGTAGTGGTTATCAGCATTGCAGAGATTCATTTATTTGATTAATTGATTATCAGTCAATAGGAAGAAAAATTACAATTGTGCATCAGGTTACAGAGAATAGGCACAGCATGATCCATCTAATCCATATAGTGTCAATTCTTTATTCACCACACAGTGAAAGTGAATTAGGTATTGTTTAATCAATCACAAGTTGATGAAAGCTCTCTTCTCTGAATAATATACTGAAGTATGGGATCAGTGAAAGGAATAATGTGAACCTCCAGTCATACTACAGTTCCATCACATGATAAGCATACTCTGGGCCCCTCCAGAGCACCCCTGGCAAGGAAATAACAAGGTCATTGTGTTTGTCCCAATATTGTGACATATTATGTTAACAACCATGATCATGTGATTATGTTTACTTTCTGATTTCCTCATCATGTCAAATTCTGGGCACAAATGTATGTGATCTCATGAATCAATAATAAACTATCAATATCTTATCCTTCTTAGCAAGTTTCAAGTGGAATAAGGTGTCATCTGATTTTCATCCACTTGAGATAGACCGGATTACATATACGTAAGGCCTCTTTGACACTGGTATTGTCAAAAACTTATATGTTGATGTTGAAGAAAACAATATATACTCTTTCTTTCCACCTCTGACACCACTCACCTTGTCCATGACAAATAAACCAGTCAGCCATTCCTTAAGATCCCTATTAATAAATCATTCAAGACCTCCACCTAAGGATCCAATTCCAATGCCATTGCCATTCAACACTCCTGCACCTAGGGAGCCAAGTCCCTTGTCATTTTCACTCAATCAGCCTTGGTCAGGATCTTCATTAATACACCACTCAAGTCCTACAAATAGAGAGGAAAATTTCACACCATTTAACAAACCTCTCTCAGGTGCTCTGGTAATTACTTGTTCAAGTGTTGCACCCAAATGCAGTTCTTCCACTACCAATGAAAGTCCACAGTCTCTTCCATCTCATTTGCTTCATCCAACACCACAGCAAGGCAATGACAGTGATGGAGCATTTGGGCCAATCAGAGTCAACAGACAAAAGAGATCTCCAGCATTGGCAGATAGTTCAGCTTCTGACATATCAATGGACTTTTCTCCAAGGAAGAAGCTTAGATCAAAATTGAAGATTGAAGAACTATCTGAGGAGTTGCAGCCCTTCCAGGAGGTATTACAGCAACTGAAAAATGGAAACAGTGGAAAAAATGATAAGCAGATAAAGCAGCTTGTCATGAAGTTGCAGGCAAAAGACTTCCTAATTGAAAATAGCATTGCTTCAATGGCAAAGGAGGTGTGGCTTTTATGGTTCACTCTGACCTATGGTTGACATGAATCAGGCAGAAATACTGTATCCTCAAGTAGTGAGGTTATTTGTAACATCTACTGGCAAGATTGGGCAAATTGTTGTGAGAAATTTTGATAAACAAACATCCAGGCAGGTTATACTTGCCTTGCACTCCTTTACAAAGGCTTTTATTATTAGATAACCAACCTGATTATTGCAACCCATTATTACTAGCATAGCACTCCATTTAAATTTATAAAATACATATTTCTAAAGATTAATGCTGTTTTCCACACCCAGGACAAGTATAAGCAGCCCACTTCCTTGCAAGCACTTCATCAACCCATTTCTCATTCACTTTTTTTCTCCAGTTATTTGGTGTGGTTCTTGTTTTTTGCCACTCCTTTATGGCTGCAACTCTGTGGCCAGTACCTGTTAGCTCCCAGTTTGAATAAATTTGACCACTCCATCCTCTGACAATAGGTAGATTGGAAAGTTTCTCTAATTCAGTTGTCCCCTCTAGTTGAATTTCTTCTTCTATAAGTTGCATGCACTTTTCATGATACCACATCCCACACTGTGTGCAAAACCTCTGCCTGCCTTGGCTTGGACTATAAATCATGTTACAGGTGCAGGTGAAATTAGTATCCTTGATCCACATTTATTAGTTATTATCCTCATCTTATACAGGTTAACAAACTGTACCTGTAGTAAGCCATTTTTGGCATCCAATTTAATGCGCCAAAAGAGATTATCACTTGAAATACGAGCATGATAGGGATTGGAATCATCCAGATGACTTATGGTTTGAACTCCTGATTGGATTTAATTATCCAAGCAATAAACTTTCAAAATATTAGCACTAACCAATGACTGATGTGCTATCTATGATGTCTTCATGGTCAGAAAGTACTAGCTCATTTTTTTCCATGTTGCAAAGTATAAAATTGCTAGGAGTAATTGGTAAGTAATACATTGATGTTATATATGTAACTAACCATTGTTCCTGGAGAATTCCAGGTTGAGAGAGATGCTCCTTGCAGTAAAACCAGTTGATTTTAAACCAAACCCTTCCATTCTTGCCTTTTCTAATGTCTTTTACAACTGCATTCCAATAAGTACTAGGAATGTCATCCTCATCCATGCCTTTCTCCCATGGCTGCACAATGATGCTAGAAAGTATTATATTATACTGCTTAAAGTTAACAGATTGGACATACTGTGAGCCTGGAAAGACTGTCCTTATTTTTCCATCTCTGTCATCTTCAATCATATGGCTTGACAAAAGATGACATTTTTTAAACCTGCTTCTGCTGGGCACCCATGGCTTCTGCTGTCTCCCTTTTCTCCTTGATGACTGTTGAGGCTGCTTATTTCTTGGTCTTGTTGCAACCACCATGGAAGAAGTCAAATTCAGATTAATGTGGTCCTTTTTTTATTTTGAACATAACAAATATATCAATACATTGTAAAACAAATATTAATAAGTACACAATAGTCTGTCTAGCAACTCCATATGACAGAAACATCTATTACAGATGGCAGGAAAAGCAGGCAGGCATGACCATCTCAAATTCAGCCATCTCAAATTCAGGTCTGATCATATGATGAAAATGGTATAATGAGGAGGCTAGAGTCTTCATTTCATGTGCATTCTGTATCTGCTGTAAGCTCCCATTTTCTGGTGGAGGAAACTAGTTACTCACCACTCCTGTCCTTGGATTAGTGTTGTTGGAAGCTAAGTTGATTACTTTTGAGAAAATGCCTCATTGTGCCCCCAGGATTTGGCATTTCATCAAAGGGCAGAGGCAGCCTCCCAGTAAATGCATAGTCATCACCTACATTTGTCCTAATCTCTGACTCATCAATTGAGCCTATAGCTACTGTTTTGTTTTCAGTTGTTTTCTCATGATCTTAGCATTTATAACAAACCAGAATTTCCCTGATATCTGACAAAATATATAATCCTTATTATTACACTTGAATTGATTTCTGTGTTTTTTTACAGACATAGTCCTTTTGCTGCACTTTTGGACACTGCATCTGACACTTGTCCCACACTTCCTATACTTGTCCCTATCCTCCCAAGTACTTTCAAAGCCTCCTCCTTTGTCTTAAAGCTAGTTTTGTAATAAGTGATTGAATGCAGGAAGATTTAATGTTATTTACTCACTTGCTACTTCTTCTTCTTGATCCCTTGTCCTTCTTCTGTTTCCCCTCTGAAGCCACATGACCATATTTATGTCTTTATCAAATGAGGGGGGCTCCTTTCCATCCATAATATGAACATCTCCAATGGTAGACCCAGTTTCTGTGCTGGCAGATGGTGTTGTGGCTCCATACCTGGGTTGAATAACAAGTGGACCACCTGTCCAATCATAGCTGTGGGCAAGAATATTGCCCCTGTTTTTCCAGCCCTCACTTGATTCCCTCTGCAACAATGTGTCATATAGCACACAGGCCACCCTATCAGGTGTGCACTGAGTAAGAAATGGCCTGAGGTGATCTTTGTTGTCCTCAATGGAGGAGGCCAAGGTCATGGCCACTTGCCAAAGAAGAACATCAAAAACATCTATTGCAATAGGTGTTGCAGCATCAGATGCAGGAGTCACTGTAACATCCCAGTGTTCCTGGAGCCATGTCATGAGAAGCCTGGAGTGTTTCCTGGAATCAATGAGAAGGACTCTCTCCCATTTTCCCATTTTGAAATCATCATCATATGAACCAGGATGGAGCACATTTGAGAGCTCCAGAACCACACAAAACAGGACCAAACCTATAAGTCCATGTTGCTTGGTGACATTTGGCACATGTGCCTTGTCAACATCTGCAAATGATGAGATTATTGAACTAAGGCTTCATCTTTATTTGAAGACTCACCTGGGTCATGGCACTGTTCCACCAAAACCTGGTGATAGTAAAGGACCATTCTGTGGAACAACTTCCAGCTGCTCCGGCTATCAGAATTTGTCAGCAGCTGGGAACCAACAAATGTCTGCAGAAGACCTATACAGGTCTCCTTTAGTGTTCCAGAGCAATAAAAATGTCCCCCAAAGCAAATGCTGTGCTCGACAGTGACCACAGCATGTGGTGTATGAGGCCTCATATAACTAGGACATGAGGGCCATTAGCAGATGGTGGACAATTGTGACCATTACTCACAGCCTGTCACCAGGTTTCAGCATCACAGCATGGATCTCCCACAGGTTTGAGTTGATGTCCTGTGGGTCAAATGTGGAATATAAATTTTTGGAACCAAATGATTGTGCCCTTCTCTTTTCCCTTGCAACAACCCACCACTTTTTTCCTGTCTGGACATCAACATATGTTCCAAACCCATTGCTATCCACATGCCAATGGGTTATGGCACCAGCTGTTGCTGCCAGACCCCACCTGATATCAGAATTGGGCCTCTCAGAGTCCTTGGAGTCCTTCCTGCAATATGGCTTGTCCATGGTATGGACCCAAGCTACAGAATCACTGGAAACCATATGTGATGGTTCTGTACAGCCACTTGGATTTGGGAACTCTAGGGCATTCAAAATTCGACCTTGGGGGTGGTTGGAATGGAATAAGAGATTCCTTAGAGTACCATTTGTGACTCGACAGGCCAATCCATCTTCATTTGGTGAAATTGATAGGTCTATCCCTAATTAGTACATGACCATATTTGTTGATGGAAAATCATCTTACCTTGAACTGTTCTGACAGCATCTAAACTTCCAAGCCTCTCTAAGCCTCTTCTGTTAAAAGCTATCCCCTCATTCTCCATTTCCTTCACCACAATGTTTCTCTCCACCAAGATATCCTGAATCTCTTCTGGTGACTTGCTTTTAAAAACTGTATTTGTGAGGACAATGAAGGCATAATCCTGTTCTGACCCTTTAGGAATTGCAGCCTTGGCCAAACTTGTCAGAAAATCTCCATCTGCATGTGACTGATTAAAGTTCAGGTTTTTGTAAATAGTTACTGGAAGATAAAATTTTCTTACCCCAAGTGAGGGCTTGTAGGGGTGAAAAGTATCCCAATTTCCCTCATACAAAGTTAGTTCTTCCAAATCAACCCGCTGAATTGGAGTATCCTGGATTGAGGATTGCTCAGGCTCAACCTAATATTTTTGGTTCAAAGATTGTCAGACCAAATTCAATAGACATACATATAACTCACCAATTCTTTTGTGAGATCTATTATCTCTTGTATCTGACTGGGAAAAATTGTCTTTTTCCCCTGCCTTCTGTTCTGGGACCCTGAAGGCTTACCCTCCTCAAACTTTTCAATCTTCTGTTTTGTCACTGCATGTATTTTGGAAGTTGATGCATGTGATCTTGTGACCCTCAAATTTGCACCAGGTCTTGTGTCAAATTCAAGATCCTCACTATACTCTGAGGATGAAGAAGTAAGAGGAGACATAGATCTCCTAGAACTTGTTATCAGTTGAGGTGGAACATAAGGTGAGGGTGGGCTATTTTGATCATCCTCTCCACTTGGGCTCCCCATGGGAACATCTTCATCATCTTGATACTGATAACCAGTCAGTGATCCAGTATGCTATAGGTGGTGCCACCCACCTCTCCTTGCTGCCTGAATGGAAATTGTTCTGCAAATGCTGTTTGCAAAAGATGCTCCATCATGATGTCCTCTTCTGCTGCTGCATCCTGCCTAGCTTCTTCTTTCTCCTCTTGTTCTTCTTGTTCCTCCTGTTCCTCCTGTTCCTCCTGTTCCTGTTGTTCCTGTTGTTCCTGTTCCTGTTCCTCCTGTTCCTCCTCCTGTTCCTCCTGTTCCTCTCCCTCCTCCTCCTCCTCCTCCTCCTCCTCCTCCTCCTCCTCCTCCTCCTCATCTCCCTCCTCACTGTGCTCTTCCTTATTTTCACTGCCTCTCTCCCTTATCTCAACTTCCCCAACATCTCTCTCACCAACACCCTGCCCCTCATCAACTTCCATTACATTCTCATCACCCATTGGTGAATTATGTTCAGGTGAATGGGGATGCAGATAAATTTTGTTCAAAGTCCCTGGCCACCAAGCTGGACACTCCTCCATCAAAACAATTGTATTCTGCACAGATGTTGGATCCCTTGTCTGATTATCATCTTTGTCAAATGTTTATTAATATAGTTCCCTACAGATGGAGTAATAAAGCTTACCCCCCTGAAACCATTGATCATCAGAGTTTGATAAATGTTCCACTTTTTCCCTTGCAATGGTTAAAAACTCCACCAAGGCTTCTTCCTCATCCTTATCATTTCTTGCAATCAAGAAAATCACCTCCCACAATTGTTTCTCAAGCTCTGCAATTGTACTGGGTCTTGAGTTTCCAAGTCGTTGCCAAATCTGTGTTGATAGTTCAGATATTTAAATGGTTAAAATAACCCTGTAGCCCACCCCAAGCAGTGAAGGCCTGTTGAAATCTCTGGTGTGCCATTGAATGGCACAAAGAAGTGCAAGTGGTGATATTGAAAGTGAAAGGAACAGAGGAAGCCGCAATTGTGATTCATCTTTTTTGTGCACACCTGGAGGCACTATTAAGTCATCATTTCCCTACAGACCCACTGTCACTATTGCACAAATGATGAAAGAAAAGATAAATACTAAACTCACCTCAAGCAAACATCTGACATGATAAGCTGCCAGCAGCACATTTTGACATATGATGATTATGGCAGCTTTGTCTGACAGAGCAGAAAAGCGTTGCCATAGCTGCCTCAGACAATTGGAAAAGCCAGGCCTTGTTCCTGCCTCAACCTCACCATAATGAGCCCCAATAGTCTTTGTTCCTTTTTGTGAGAAAAAGTGTTCATGTGCTTTGGAAACAATTGCCCTTATGCTTTCTAGCAAATGGAATGACTTGAAAGCATTGGTATTAAAGATATCTAAACAATGGCAGAAGAATACTTACTGTCTTCTCTGGGGCCTTGAAATCAAGTTTTGCATGCAAGGGCACTGGACCACTTGATTGAGAATAGTATACCCATGTGATTATGTCACATAGCCGATATTTCAAGAGCATGTTAACACTCCTGGAAAAATGCACCCTGTTCCTGTTCATTTCATATGGCACCCACTTGACCCTATAGCCAATAAGGGATGAAAAATAATAAGGCAATTGCCTTTTCTCCTCTGCACTTGTCAGGAAAACTCCATTAAACATCTCACTCTCCCTTTCCAGAACTTTATTGACCAAGGTCTGGTTGGGTCAGGATCTAGCAAATGGGAAGAAATTTTAACAGACCTCAAATTCTTCCTTTCTTGTGGGAAGAAGTTCATGATTCTTGATAATTGCATCAGTAAACCAGGGTAATGATGCCAAAAACACAGCTGAGGAGCGAGAAGGAGCAGAAGTTGTTGCAGACATGTTGCTGTGAACAATTTTTTCAATCCACCCCACCCAAACCCATAAGATACTTGACTCACATCAGATGAGGGTGATCTATGTAAAGATGAGTTGTAGGGCAGCTGTTTGATGGATTCAATGTTTAGCTATACATGGCAAAACCTAGCTTACAGCTGAGTGCAGTTGATGGTTTGAAGATAAGGACAGAAAGCCTTGGTTCCCTCATGAATCAGCAATTCCCACATATGTGGCTGTGCAAATGTATTTAAATTTTATTTAGTCAGGAGGTATATACAGAATGAGGGATGCAAGATTGGCAATTGACATCTCATAGTAAACATATAACATGAAAAGGGTGCCAACCTTCTAACCTTGCTATGTTTTAGCAATGCCAGGTGACACAAATCTGTGGCAGTGAGACAACAGTGAGGGGAGTGGGAGACACACACTTGCAATGGGGCAATGCTGGGCGACGCAGACGGAACGAGGGTGGGGAGGCCTGTTCAAGACCTTGCTTGCGATGATGTTGATACCGCGATGCTGGGCAACACAGATCTGTGGCAGTGAGACGACGGCGAGGGGAGCAGGAGACACACACTTTCGCTGGGGCAATGCCAGGTGACACAGATGGAACGAGGATGGGGAGGCCTGTTCGAGACCTCATTTGCGATGATGTTGATACCATGATGCCAGGCAATGCAGATCTGTGGCAGTGAGACGACGGTGAGGGGAGCAGGAGACATGCACTTGCAATGGGGTGATGCCGGGCGACACAGACGGAATGAGGATGGGGATGCCTGTTCGAGACCTCATTTGCGATGATGTTGATACCGCGATGCCGGGCAACACAGATCTGTAGCAGTGAGATAACGGTGAAGGGAGCGGGAGATGCGCACTTGCAATGGGGTGATGCTGGGCGACACAGAGGGAACGAGGATCGGGAGGCCCTGTTCGAGACCTTGTTTGTGATGATGTTGACACTGCGATGCCGGGCAATGCAGATCCGTAGCAGTGAGACAACGGTGAAGGGAGCAGGAGACACGCACTTGCAATGGGGCGAGCCAAAGTCGCCTGGGGAAGAGGCATGGCTGTGTGGTGTCACCACCTGTAGCCAGTGACCAGTGACCAGTGACGCACAGCCACGCTGTTTCCTGCTGGTGGGAAGTGGCGTGGCTGTGCTAGGCCAAGTGGTGAGAGCTCCTTCGACCTCGGAGACGAGGACGTGGTTGGGTTCGTATCCACCACCTACGAAAACTCTCTTCATATAAGATTGCGTACATGAGCGATTAAGACGTACCGGAAAACAAGGATCCACGCCTTCCGCATCTGCATCTATATTCCCTGAGTCGCCACCATCCCCACACTCCATCTGCATAGCACCCCCTCGAGCATTTCCTCCGCCTTGTGCACCCATCACCCGTCTCAGCTCGATGGCGCCAGAAGCGGTGCGCGTCGTGTCTGGTGCAAGGTCTTCAATGGAGTCTGCTACACCGTGAAATACTTGCCCTCCGGCCTGTCCGTCTTCGTCTTTGTCTTCATTTCGTTCGCCCTGAGCAGCGGGATCCGAATCCCCCTTGTCAAACATCTCTCCCGCCTCATTAAATCGCATCTCTGCAAAACTCAACTCGCTGGTAGACCTACTTGAGCTCGTCCGCGTCCGGGGGTGTTGTTGTGGCCATTATTGGGTGAACAAGGCCTGGCGTCTCTGTCCTGCCAAGTGTGGCAGGAACGAGCGAGTGCAAAGAGGAGGAGCATGCACGCGTCGCGATGACAACAAGTGCAAAGACCACAAATTTACACTTTGTGCAGGCTCCAAAGGCTTGAGGGCGGTCAACAAGGAGGAGCAGATGCGGAATGATTCAGACACAATACGAGGATGTTTCTCTCGGACAGATTTTAGACGAACGTTTGTCATAGTCGGCAGCGAATCAGAAAAAGTGGCTGGAGGATGGCTTGAGAAGAAAAGTACCAAGAACGATAGACACGTACGATAGAGGGAAGATGTAGACGTTAACGGAGGTTGGAACAATATGTTCTTGGTTATGGCGACAGTCAAAGGGACCTGGGGCGACAATTCGGCGGGCAATACGGTAAGGAGAGTACGAAGAAAATTGAATCCAGCTTGGAGAGTCGCAGGAGCTGCCTTCGGGGATTTGAGCTGGTTGAGGAGAGCCTTTGATAGAGCAGGCGCTTGAGCATTCAACATGGCATAGGGGGAACCCTCGACATCCATTATCTCTTCGGTGTCCCGCTTCCGCTTTCCGCGTGTCATAGAGTTGTTGTTCTGTGAAAACCCCCCGTACACTGCCGTTTGTTCGAGAAGTAGAGCATAAGTTGCCCAAATGTCAAGCCGAACCGTCTCCTCTCAATCGCCAAAGCGAGATATCGGACAGGTGAGACATCCTTGTAAGTTGTTGCCAAAAGTTCTGGTCGAGTACCAAAAGGGCACTAATAAGCTTGGTAGCAGATCGTCGAATTTTGTAAGAGGTATCTTCGTCATCCAAATATCTATGGGAGAGTCTGAGAATAGTCGCAAACCTAGAAACCCTGGACTTACTTATCAACTTCGTCGTCCTCATTGTCAACATCAGCCATTTCCTTATCCTCGTCGTCACCACCTGTATAATTCTACTTGTCGTTAGCATCAAAGACAGTTTGGCTGGCCTAGAACAAGTAAAATGTTGAAGCGTACCTGAAGACATGCTTCAGTGAGCTCATCGTCGTTCTTCTTTATGGCATCTAGACTTCTGGGCATCAACTTGAAAACGATAGGCCCCATCTGCGATGGAGAATGCCATGTCACAGCCATGATGAGCTGAACCATTGTTCTTTTCTTTTCAACGAACGCAGGGGGGGCGGCATAAGGAAATACATGTGATTTGAGCAGCTGTTGGAATAGTGTATGGTGTGAGATGAGAATAAACTCTGCAAGGGCACCTATCACTCGTTTCCGCACTACAGGTCTAGTATACGATAACAGGGGAGCGATTACAGCTATGGGTGGCGGTTTGATCTCTTCGCTGGAGAGGTGTTCAGGGAATTAAGGAAAATCAAGACGGAGAGGATTTCGACGAGCGTCTCTGGAGCTATAGTAGGCTATATACAGTATCAAACATGTGCACATAAAATCATTAGAAACATACGTTCTGCAAAAGTCCGAGAAGTCGAGGGACCAACTGGATGCATACAGACGATGCAATCTTGGCGTCTGTGGGCAATTCAGCAGAGATATTTTTGAGCGCTGCATATAATGCGGTGACAGTCGGAAATAGGAAAGATATCAAGGGTAGCTACATATATCTCGTAGCTCATCATTTTTTTCACCGGTCAACTCGATCAATCTGTTGACGACCTGTATCATCTGTGCTGGCCGAATGATTTTGATGATTTGACCCAGACTACATAATCGTGAACACGGCTGATTGTCATAGGATGAATGGAACTAACCATTTTGCGAAAAAGTCTGGATCTCGCTTGATCTCATTCATCAAGTCATTCAGACCCATATAACTGTTAAGGATCTGTCACCACACAGCCACCCCACTTCCCGCCAGCGGGAAACAGCGTGGCTGTGCATCACTGGTCACTAGTCACTGGCTACAGGTCACCACACAGCCACCCCACTTCCCGCCAGCGGGAAACAGCGTGGCTGTGCATCACTCGTCACTAGTCACCAGCTACAGGTCACCACACAGCCACCCCACTTCCCGCCAGTGGGAAACAGTGTGGCTGTGCGTCACTGGTCACTAGTCACTGGCTACAGGTCACCACACAGCCACCCCACTTCCCGCCAGCAGGAAACAGCGTGGCTGTGCGTCACTGGTCACTAGTCACTGGCCACAGGCCTGTGCCACAGGTTACCAACACAGCCACCCCACTTCCCACCAGCGGGAAACAGTGTGGCTGTGCGTCACTTGTCACTAGTCACCCACTACAGGTCACCACACAGCCACCCCACTTCCTGCCAGCGGGAAACAGCGTGGCTGTGCGTCACTGGTCACTAGTCACTGGCTACAGGTCACCACACAGCCACCCCACTTCCCACCAGCGGGAAACAGCATGGCTGTGTGTCACTGGTCACTAGTCACTGGCTACAGGTCACCACACAGCCACCCCACTTCCCGCCAGCGGGAAACAGCGTGGCTGTGCATCACTGGTCACTATGTGCATCACTGGTCACTAGTCACTGGCTGCAGGTCACCACACAGCATGTGCATCACTCGTCACTTGGTCACCACACAGCCGGAAACAGTGTGGCTGTGTGTCACTAGTCACTGGCTATTCAGCCCCGCCACTGTGTGCCACAGTGCCACTCTAGTCACTCACTAGCAGTGACCACAATGCCTCATATGTCACACAGTTTCATAATCTGAGAATTATAACATGACTCATTAACAAAAAATGTAGAGGGAGTGGCTTTGAGCAAAGATATGAAATCAAAATATGTATAAATATAGTATTTCATAAGATAATTTCAAAATTGCATTTTTAAGCACAGCTACAACAATTTGAAACACAAGAGTCAGATTCATAACATGCTCTACTAACAAAATTTGTAGAGGGGATAAATTTGATCTTCAATATGGTATAAAACCATAGATAAACAAAGAACTTGCTGAGATAAAACTGTTTTTTAATTTCTTGTGTGACAACTTATGCTGACATTCAGATACAAGACAAGATTCATGATCTGTTCTATTAATGAAAATTGTAGCAGAGTCAAATATGACCCCATTCATGGTATAAAAACATATACATATAAACAAATAATATCCTGAGATACAAGTTCTTTCATAACTTTTTGTGTGACAACTCCAGGTGCAGTTCAGACACAGGCAGGCCTAGACAAGACCTGAAGTATTGGTAGGGAGTTCAGACACTAAGGCAGTGCTCAAATGCATGACAGATACAAGGTATGCTCACAGGCATACATGGCAACACTGGGATATACAACAACATGGAGACCACTGACAGTGAAGTGCATAGGACTAGCACATTGGGGATCATCCATAGGAGACTCAGCAGCTCAGACAGGAGCATGGCAGCTTAGGGATACAGGCAAAGGACATCGATGCAGACACTCAATAAGGGAGACATGACTTGCTGACCTTGGATAGGCAGGAGTCTCAAGTACACATGGGTGCATATGAGCACATCACAGACCTGAGGTCTGGAACAGTCCAGGGAGGTCCAGTAGGGATCCAGGCATGGCCAGAGTAGCCATATGGGGAATAGGTTGATGTGAGAGTGCAGGAAATACATGGCACCTGTTAAACAAAGTGCAGCAGGACACAGCTATGGGTACTGGGACATGTAGGGTGTTAGTAGTCTGAGGGTGTACCAGGGGACTTCCTAGAGTAGTATATAAGTAGGGTACCAGTAGTATCTTGAGTCCCCAAGGCTCAAGATGGTTTCTCCTATGCTCATGTAAGGTACCTCTTGCAGTTGGTCATGTCGAATTCGTTAAGACTTAGCGCGGCTCTGAGGTACAAGCGAGCAAGATTGTGATTATTCTTTCTACTGCTATGTACATTGGGGGCACGCTGTATCGAGGGGACGGGGGTATACGCTTCTATTTATACAGAAATTATAGCTATATATGTATAACCAAGAACCATTTTTTTTGAAATGTTTTTTTACCATTTGAAAGCTTATATATATACTATATCAGCCCTACAATAGCTAAGAAATTGGTGGTCTAGTTCATGAGATATGGACACTACAATGTTCAGCCTTATTCTGGAGACCTTCTTTATTTGGTAACATGTGACATACATGTGACATGTGTATTTTCTCATCAAGAGGGCAGTTTGTGTGTGGCTGTACACATTTTCAACTGATGGGAAGGATGTAGAACAACAAAGTGAAGGGAACCAGCAACAGAGTAAGTCAGGTAATTGTATTATCCCTAGCTGACCACAAGGATTGTGGCACACCCACCCACCCACACACCCACCCACACACACACACACAGTCCTCTTTCCCTTCCTATCTATCCTCTGTGAGAAACTGCCAGATGTGTGTCCAAACAAGAGAAACATCCACATCTTCATATGTTTTATTTTTGAGTAACATGCCTATCTTGGATCCCCCTCACTCATTACATGATGATGAATATAATTGCCATAGCACTGTTCAATTGTAAGACTTTATTATTTTTTAATCAATCATATATGCTTATAGCTATCCTTGGAATTGTATGTATCCATATATTGTGGGCATTGTCTGCTATCATATTTATACCCCCAGCTACATGTGTGCACTCATGAGCTGAAAGATCCATTGAAAGATGGTTTGTTTATTCCCTGGTGACTGCCATACAGTTGCTGAGTATACACTTGAAAAGATACCTGGGTATGTTGGCAAACCAGAGGCATGCTAGAAGGTGGCAAGGGGCAGGGTTTGGGATAGTGGCATGGCAGGGGATAGTGGCAGGCAGAGGGCACAGGGTGGTGGTGGGCAGAACATACTAAGGGTGGTGGGCAGAAAGTACTGAAGGTGATTGCCAGAAGGTGGCCAAAAGCAGAAAGGGGTGGCAGCTGGTGCTGGCAGAGAGTGGTTGGCAGAAGACAGTGGTGGATGCCAGGATGGTGGCTGGCAGAAGAGGGCAGGCAGCTAGTAGCTGACAGAGAGCAAGGTGAAAAGGCAGTGAATAGGAAGATGAGGGCAAAGGTCAGAGAGTGGCAAGAAAGGTGGGGTGGTAGAAGGTGCCAACAATGGCAGCAAGAAGAGGTGGCTAGCAGAAGGTAGCATTGAACAGCAGGTCACACAACCTGTAAGCACAAGCCATGGATGTATCCAGAGGGTGTACTGTGGTTGCCATGTCAATACTGTCAGCAATATCCAACCCTCATCTAATTGTAGCTTTCACACATCACGATACTGTTGTAATTGTTACAAGCTCACATCCAGCAGCTGGACCCACCAGCCCTGCAAAGAGGAGAGAGAGGAGATGAGAAATGACTGTATTAGTTGTGAAAGCTAATGGAAAGCTCAGATGTGTGCACAGGGAAATGACTTGTACTATCTACCTAATGGAAAGCTATTCCATTGTGTAACAGATGGTTCAATACAAATACAAGTGGTGTACCTCAGACATATGTGCATGCAAACAACTGAGGTGAAGAGACAAAATATACTATACAGTACAGTAAGGCACAGCTGGTGCCTAGATGGCCTGGACATTTGGTAACAGCTTGCAAAAAGAGAAATACAAGGTCAGTATGGACTCAAACACATATGGTATATAAACAAAACAATGGTACATGTCTTGACAATAAGAGAACAGGGTTGTGATTGAGGGAGGTGCTCAATCATGAGGTGGAAATGATGTCGAGGGCTTGGGACTTGTGCACTTGCAATTCCAACATTAGTCCTAATGCGACCCAGTAACCCGCGCTTACCTTCACGACACCATACGATGCCCTAGCAAGTCCAACTCCGCGGAACCATCCTGCCCCAAGTCCCGCAACCCTCGCCGCGATAACGTCTCGCCAGTGTTTTTATCCCCGCAGAAAAAGAAGTACAAGCCAGTCAACAAGAAAGTCAAGCCAGTGATTAGCCAGCTACCGCAAGAATTCAGAATCGTTCGAGAAATTAAAGGCGACCCGCTAGCCAGTCTACCGGAACTCAGCACAAACCCGCTGGACTTCGAGCCCGTTGGAAGGTATACGCAGGAACGTATGGAAAGTTTAGACCAAGAACACGACAAAGACTTCCTGTGGCCCAAGGAACGGAAGCTAATGCACCATTTCATGACCAAGCACGACCAAGCGTTCGCCTGGGACGACAGTGAACGCGGACAGTTCAAAACAGAGTATTTCCCGCCCATTGACATTCCGACAGTTCCGCATACACCATGGGTTCAACGCAATATCCCAATTCCGCCGGGACTGTACGACCAAATCTGCGAGATCATCCGTACCAAGATCGACGCCGGTGTTTACGAGCCGTCCAACTCCTCGTACCAATCCCGCTGGTTCTGCGTGCTGAAGAAGAATGGTAAGTTGCACCTAGTACACTCGCTCGAGCCCCTCAATGCCGTCACCATCCGCCACTCTGGTGTCACGCCTATTCCGGAACACATCGCGGAGAATTTCGCTGGAAGGGCTTGCGGCGCAATGCTAGATCTCTACGTTGGATATGATGAGTGCCCGCTTGCAGAAGGATCTCGTGACTTGACGACATTCCAGACGCCCTTTGGAGCCATGTGCCTGACAATGCTGCCTATGGGTTGGACGAACTCCATCCCTATTTTCCACGATGATGTCACCTCCATCCTGCAGCCGGAGATCCTGGACCTCACTATTCTGTACATCGATGACGTTCCAGTGAAAGGCCCCCCGACCCGCTATCAACAACTCGACGGGACATACGAGACTATCCCCGCTAATCCCGGAATTCGACGTTTCGTATGGGAACACTTCCAGGGGCTCAACCGTGTCGTTCAACGCATGAAGTACGCCGGCAGAACATTCTCGGGGAAGAAGCTCGTCCTTTGTGCGCCAGAAATCACGGTAGTCGGTCACCTATGCACCTATGAAGGCCGCAAACCCGAGAAGGACTTGGTAGCCGCTATTACCAGCTGGGGACCCTGCAAGTCGTTGTCGGAAGTCCGCGCCTTCCTTGGCACCTTTGGGGTTGGCCGGATCTTCATCAAAAACTTCGCCAAGCGCGCGCACCCACTAGTAGCGTTAACCAGAAAGGCCACGCCATTCACATTCAGCCCCGCGGAAGTAGCGGCTCAAGAGGACCTTAAGAAGGCACTCATCGCATCACCAGTGCTGCGCCCTATCGACTACAAATCCGATGCTCCCGTCATATTATCCGTCAACACTTCCTATATCGCGGTAGGGTTTTTCTTATGTCAGTGCGACCCCGACAGGCCCTCAGTCCGCTACTACAACCACTTTGGCTCGATCACACTGAACGAACGAGAAGCCCGCTTTTTGCAGCCCAAGCTCGAGATCTACGGGCTCTATCGCGCCCTGAAGGCACTAAAGTTGTATCTCATTGGAGTACGGAACCTCATTGTCGAAGTGGACGCTCGTTACATTAAAGACATGCTCAAGAACCCGGATATCGCACCCTCCGCTTCCATAAACTGCTGGATCCTATCGATTCTGACTTTCCACTTCGAACTGGTTCATGTTCCCGGAAAATTGCACGCTCCCGACGGATTGTCAAGATGCCCACCACAGCCGCTCGATGAGCCGCTAAACAAGGACGAGGACGAGGAGTTTGATGATTGGATCGATAAGTTATATGGGTTCATGCATCAGATTAACGAAGTTCCTAGAGACTGTGCATTAAACTTGCCCCGCGGAAGAGAAAAGATCAACCCCGACCCTCAGAAGATCCTCTCGCACTATGGAACCAACAGGGAACACCGTGATTGTCGCCCAGCCGCCACCTTCGCTTCCGACTCAGTTCCGCCCAACTCTGCTAACCCCGCGCTACTGCCCGCTGAAGATATAATAGACAGGACATACGAAGAAGTCTTCCCGTGGCGTGTCAACACCTCCGGAAAAGACGAGGCGCGACTTTTACTCGTAAAGCGGTTCTTAACGGAGTTGGAGAGACCTGCGGAGGTATCGGATGAGGAGTGGCCTAGCTTCATGCGGTATTGTGTCAAGTTTTTCGTCCACGCTGAACGATTATGGTATAGGGACAAGGACGGAGCCCATAAGGTGGTAGTAGAAACAAGGAAACGGCTGGGTGTGTTGTTCGACTGTCACGACAGTTTAGGCCATTGAGGGTATTACACGACTCGCGCAGCAATCATGGAACGGTTCTGGTGGCCACAGATGCAGGACGACATCAAATGGTACATCAAGTCCTGTCACGCATGTCAAGAACGACAACTACAACAGTTCCGCATTCCGCCAGTCGTCGCCATCCCCGTGCCAATATTCGCTAAGGTGTACATGGATACAATGCACCTC
Organism: Amanita molliuscula; assembly: GCA_023014405.1. Taxonomy (NCBI): domain Eukaryota; kingdom Fungi; phylum Basidiomycota; class Agaricomycetes; order Agaricales; family Amanitaceae; genus Amanita; species Amanita molliuscula. The sequence continues at coordinate 124,199 of JAEBUP010000087.1, read as the reverse complement.
CCGCCATCTAATCAGTACAAGTACCTGATTCAAGCCCACTGCTCTCTGACGCATTACCCAGAATACCATGCTTTACGTCGAGAGACCGCCAACGCAATTGGGGACTGGATCTTCGAAAATTTGATATGTCGTTGGGGAAGCTTGGTCGAGATCGTCACGGACAACGGAGTGCCAATACTGAGAGCCGTGGAGTACCTCGCTAACAAGTACCATATCCGCCACATCCGCATCTCAGGTTACAACTCCCGCGCTAACGGAATTGTCGAATGCAGTCACTATGACGTCCGACAGGCGCTATACAAAGCAACCGACAGCAACGAATCCCAATGGTCTGCAGCGTTACACTCGGTATTCTGGTCAGAACGCGTCACAGCTAGGCGTCACATGGGAGTATCACCTTACTTTGCAGTTACCGGGACACAGCCGCTACTCCCGCTGGACATCACCAAGGCTACCTACTTGCTTCCGCCACCCTCTGCATTCTTGTCAACCATGGAGTTGATAGCCCGCCGCGCCACAGAGTTGCAAAAGCGTCGCGCCCAAACAGAGGCTCTCAAAGACAAAGTCTATCAAGCCCGCGTAGCCGCAGCAAAACGGTTCAAGCAAGAGCACCCGACGGTCATCAGGGACTTCGATTTCCAGCGAGGGGACTTAGTTTTGGTCCGCAACACGGCAATAGAGAAATCGCTCAATAAAAAGATGCGCCCGCGGTACATTGGTCCCTACGTTGTTCTATCCTGTAACCGCGGAGGAGCTTACATTATTTGCGAGCTCGATGGCACCGTACTTGACAGACCATACGCGGCATACCACGTAATTCCATACTTTGCCCGCAAGCGGTTAACCATACCAGAGAATGTGCTCGACACCTCCGAGGAAAACGTTCGGGATATGTCTAACTCCAGCTCGTTAGGTGATGACGACCCAGCCGACACGACGCCACCAAATGGTGAAGAGGACAAAGCCGCGAATGAAGATCTTTCCGACATAGAAGAAGACGAAGACATGTACGATACTTAGATAACAACTCCTAGTTCCGCGCAAGTTCCGCCAACTCCGCGCTGTTAATTTTTGAATACATACCCAAGACCACTAGTAAAGTTCTTCTTCATTCCTCACCTACTTTTACCTACAGTTGTCTCGTCTGCAATTTTGATACAGACTGCCAGACCGCTATCGTTTCTGGCTTAGACTACTAACTCATTCCACAGCAAACAAGAAATAAGTGTATTATGCATGGTACATCAAGAAACTAAACGATATGGAGAAAGCCCGCGGAGAAACAAGACTAACTAGAAGAAAAACGAGCAGGCGGCTCCATAGGGGAGTCGCCAGTCTCGTTCGTTACCCCCACCTCCACTACGGCCACCGTTGCCCCTGCCCCCGCGCTTGAGGAAGGCCCCGCTTGTTCCGCTACCTCCCATTCCTTGTCGACATACTCTAGCTCCTCGCTAGGCGGCACAGGACTCCAGCACACATCCGAAGTGCTATCGTAATCTGCGCCGCCCTCATTATCATATGGTGTGGGCAAGCGCCCCAGCAACCTCTCGAGAAGATCTTTGACGCGCCCAGACGACCCGCAGAGGGAGCTCAACTCCCGAAGTATTTCGGTCTGTACATTGGAAGACCCGATGAACGTTTGTGAGAGGATGGCAAGAAGGCGGGTCTGGTCGTGCAACCGTTGATTTTGCTCGCGGAGGAGTCGATTTTGTTCTTGAAGTAGGGAAATGGTCTCCCCCGTCGAACCTGTTGTTGGGCCATCTTCAGAGGTTGAGGCCCTGGCGCTCGTGTCCCGCGGAATGGCCTCTTCCACGACCCGGACGACGTCTTCCTCGTCGCTCACCACAATAGCCTTCGACTTGACAATCTTTTTGTCCCGCCTGAATACGGGAACGCCGCTCATGACACACTTCTGGCGGAGATGCTGGCACTCCGCGCAGACCTTGCTCCTAGGCCCTGGAGACGGGTAGCAGGTGATGCCTGCCAATGAGCACCTAGTAACGGATCAGGAAAGACGTGGAAAGGAAAGAGAAGAAAACTCACCGGTCACAAGGCGGCTCGTTTGGCGACCGCGACTTGGCCCGCTTAGACGGACCAGCTTCCACCCCCGCGCTAGCGGCGCGTGCCCGCTTCTGCTTCTGCTGAGCTCGCGCGGCCTCTTTTTGATTCACGGCAACCAGTGCTGCCAGCGTGGCCTCATCTGCCTCCTCCATCGTCGCTTCCTCTGCCTCCACCTGCGCCCACACCGTCGCAACATCCAGCGAGGAACCCAGTTGACGCTCGGGCAGGCGAAGTCAAACCCGGGGCAACGACACTTGTTGGCGACACGTCTTGGCTTCCTGTCGTCGCCGCTTGACTGCCGCGGCTTCCTCTTCAGCAGCTATCCGTCGCTCTTCCTCTTCTCGAGCCCTCTCCTCCATGGCCTCTCTCTCTTCGCGTAACTGCCACTCCGCTTCTTCCGCAGCCCTGCGCCGTGCTTCTTCCTCTTCTCGAGCTTTTTGTTCCGCGGCCTCCCGCTCCTCTTGAGCCTTCCGCTCAGCTGCTTCTTGTTGCTTGCGGGCCCGCTCAGCCTTCAATAAAGCCAATCGAGCCGCAGTCTCCTCGCGGGCTCTTCGCTCTGCCTCCTCCCGCGTGCATCGCTCCTCCTCTTCCCGTTCCAGCTGCGCCTCCATGCGCGCGATTTCCTCGTCAGAATTGTATTCAGGCATTTGTTTGGAGGATGACATGGTGGCGGAGGAAAATAGAGAACTGGAAGGATGAAGTTTAAGCTAATTCAACGAAGGCCACAATCGCACGATCCCATGACCGGAAGTCGACATACCCGAGTAGCGCGCACAGTCAAGGCCCAATCCCACAGACCTCGCTTTTCCGAATATGAAGAAGACATCTGCACACAGCCGGACCAAGACGTATTGCAGGTTATAAGCCCGCCAGGAAGCTTCCACACATGTTTCATTTCATTTATATCTCAGTTTCATTTGTAGTATAGTCTCTTTTCATTTCATTTCATAGGTCATACCACACGAGAAGCACTGCAGTTGAACCTCCAACAACCGGCTATCCAATCCCTTCGCGCGACTGACTGAGGACAGTCAGATTTTTAAGTGGGGGGGAGATGATGAGCATCGTTCCGATGTGACAGTGTATAGGTATCAAACGGATTAGTCTCAGCACTAGATGTTAGAAACCTTACCCTCACTAGGATTATACATGCCTGACCCCGTTGCTTAGCATCTGCACTCAGCCAAAGTCTTCCGCAAGTCTTCCGCGCTAGTTATGCGCAACTCCGCCAACTCCGCGATTATCCGCTATAGGGCAAGCGTCGCCCACGCCCAACGACCAAGTCGTCTCCCGCGTATGCCATCCAAAACCCACGCTAGTCGGTCGTTCACATCCGATAAAGCACCCTGTTGGCCGACCCACATAAAATTGTCAGCCGGCACAGCTTAGGTCACCGGAGAAGGGACTGCCGCCATCAATACCATATCCACGTTAGGAAGGATCTACAGTCTACGATCCAAGGGTCACCCATACACGGATGCCACGTCATCCCTAGCAACGAACCGACATAGCGGGTCGGGACTCTTGCGGACAAATAAACCCATCGGCCGACAACCAGTTACGGTATGGACCAGTCAGGTCCACGGAAAATAGAGCACAGGGACGCGTCAAGCCAGATGAATCCTGGAGTTGCCGCGCACGGCAATCAGGCGCGTCTATTTCAAGTATTCGACTCTATTAGCGTCCCACGTCAGGTCGCGATACTGGTTCTCACCGCGGCGCTCCTATATCACCATCGCGTCCCTCAGCTAGCCCCATTGCGCGAAGACTTTCAAGATGGATTTGGATATACAGTTGCAAGGTGAAAATTTGCAGAGTCACCTCGTTATTAGTAGGGTAGAAAAACGTATATAAGCTCCTGTACAACACTTAGAAAAATAACATAGTACACCCCAGCCTTCGAGTCTCGTCCTCTCAGCTACGCCCTCTTCGTCTCGTTCGCGCCTCTGAGTTTTGTCGTACTCTGCGTCCCGCGTTCACCGCTGTTACGCCTTGTGTGACCAACGTTATTATCCGCGGAGTTGCCAGTTCCGCGCAGCATACTGTTGTCATCGAGCGCACCGGAGTTGATGGGAACTCTTTCGCGACCTCACCCCTTCCTGATCCTCGCTATTTCCAATAGCGGGGTGAACTTATCAGTGTCTGTGGTCTCCTGCCTACGCTCTCCCAGCACACTAGTATTCTCGTTTGCTACTGTTTGGTAGACAGACCCAGAGGGGTGTATTGAGGACGTCTCGTTCGACGCCCATTGACAGTACTGTGTCATAGTCGCCTGGAGAGGTCGCGGGCTGCGCGGTTACTACCCCTCAGAATAAAACTAGGCCGTTGGTGTGCTGAGCAACGACGAGCCAAATGTGCTCGGTGCTAACCAATGGGGTAGAGTGGTAAAAGACTCTAGATTATGTTAGGACCACGCCTAAACACAACCTGAAGACTTAAGAGTGGGGCTTGTTAAGCCAAAGACAAGACTGTTTGCTCAAGTAGCTGTCTAGGTATGACAAACTATCTAGAGTCTTAGGGACTTGCTACCTAAGACTACAACCCTTATATACCTCTCCCCTGGTCTGTGCGCAGTCAGCGCGCAGCTAAAGTCCCTCACTGGGGATCAATGCGCAGCAGCTAACTCTGCGCCCATCTAACCATTCGTGGAGAGTTCCTCCCACACCCAACTCCTGGGTTGTCCGCATGCGGCCTTGCTATTGTTCAAGCTTGTTGGCCGATTCCCATGCACGCCATACCGTTGACTCGGTACTCCTCGGCATTCCCATGTCGCCCCTCAGGCGCCGTGCCACTCATGATTCCTTTCATGGCATAGGCCCATCATCGGGCCGTTGTTCCTGTCGGCACTCAGTCTATGTCCATAGCCGATGCTGACCTAACCTCCTTCCATATAAGGGTCACAGTCCCAGTATAGTCTGTCTCTGCGACTAAGGCATTGTCCATGTCCTGTATCTAAACGTTTGAGCGAAGTGAAATAGATAAAAAGAAAAGGAAAATAGATTCGGATTCCCCCAGACCGTATCTGCATGTTTGCCATTAGTGTTGTTACTGTGAAAATTGATGGGGACGAGGTATGCTCATAACAATGTTCAGTCTAATGGAGAAGATGGTGCAGAGTTTGCTGCAAACACAGACGATGCTGCAATCCCTCACACAATTGCTCATGACAAACCAGAATCATGCACTGGCCCCACAGAATTGGTCGCAAACGATGCCAGCAACAGGCTCCAATGCAGTTCTCCTAGGCTCCAACTCCAGTACATGCCCCACCATCCCAGGTTGCACATTCTGTGGCAACCTAGCACATTTCATTGGCCAATGCCCAGAGGTCGAAGGCTATATTGTGGACAGCAAAATAACAAGGAACTTTGAGGGACGTATAGTGTTGCCAAGCGGAAACTACATCTCAAGATACTTACCTGGCAACAACATGAAGGAGCACATCAACAAGTACCACCAGCAGGTCAATGCACAGTTGAACCAGCAATCCAGGATCCGCCCCACCATGTTCTACTCACCTCACAACAACCTGCAAGAGCTGAAAGCTTCATCAAGCACCGTGCCAATTTTGAGTTATGAGACAGCAGCAGCGAACCCCATGGATGATGTCAACAAAGAAATAGAATGCATACAAAGAACCCTCATAGCATTGCAGGTGGCAAAAAGGAACAAGGTAGTATTTGATGGAGTCAAGATTCGACTACATGCAAAAGGAAAGGAACCACAACCAGCAGCAGCAGCCCCACCACCTGCAGAAATCACCTTGCTGGGAGTTGCCAAAGCCCGCCAACCAGCTGCCTATGCACCCTTTTGGACATACTAGTGCAGTTGGTAGTCAAAAACTACCAGAACAAAGAGCAGACAATCACAATCCACGATCCCAACAGCAACATGGTCATCACAATCCTGACTATACCCTGTGGACCACCCCATTTTGTCAAAATGTGTGAGGAGAAGGAGGGTTTTCAAGTAACCTCAAGGAAATGATTGAGAATCACAGAGAGGTAGCCTGTATCATCACGATGGACTCAGCTCAGCACCTGATAGAGATAGAAGCATATACCCCTGTCCCATCGATACAGTGCCACTCTGATGTACATAGCTCTAGCACCAATAAACACCTTGCTCACTTGTACCTCAGAGCCCCACTAAGTATTAATGAACTTGACATGACCAAATGTGATCTGATAACCCGCACCTACCTTCACGAAACAATACAATGCCCTAGCAAGTCCTACTCCACAGAACCATCCTGCCCCAAGTCCCACAACCCTCACCATGATAACATTTCCTCAGTGTTTTTATCGCTGCAAAAGAAGAAGTATAAACCAGTTGACAAGAAATTCAAGCCAGTCATCAGCCAGTTACCAAAAGAATTCAGAATCATTCGAGACATCAAAGGCAACCCACTAGCCAGCCTACCAGAACTCAGCCCAAACCTGCCGGACTTTGTGCCTGTTGGAAGGTATACACAGGAACATATGGAAAACCTAGACCAAGAACATGACAAGGACTTCCTGTGGCCCAAGGAGCAGAAGTTAATGCACCACTTCATGACCAAGCACAACCAAGCATTTGCCTGGGATGACAGCAAATGTGGACAATTTAAAACCAAGTATTTCCTGCCAATTGACATCCTGACCATTCTGCATATGCCATGGGTACAGCGAAATATCCCAATTCTGCCAGGGCTATATGACCAAATCTGCGAGATTATCTGCACCAAGATCAACACTGGTGTCTACGAGCCATCCAACTCCTCATACTGATCCCGCTGGTTCTGTGTGCTGAAGAAAAATGGGCAAGTTGCACCTAGTACACTTGCTCGAGCCCTCAATGCCATCACCATCTGCCATTCCGAGGGTCCTGATCTGCTATGTCAGTTCATTGCTAGGGATGATGTGGCGGCTGCATAGGGGTGACCCTGGATCATAGACTGTAGATCCTTCCTAACGTGGATATGATATTGATGGTGACAGTCCCTTCTCTGGTGAACTAAGCGTGCTGGCTGACAATTTTCATGCAACTCAGCCAATGTGGTGCTGACTTCAGGTGCAAACGACTGACTGGCATGGGGTATGGATGGCTTATGTGGGAGATGACTTGGTCATTGGGCGTGGGCGATGCTTGCCTTATTGTGGATAATTGCGGAGTTGGCAGAGTTGCTTGTAGCTAGTGTGGAAGACTTATGGAAGACCTCAGATGAGTACAGATGTTAAGCGATGGGGTCAGGGCATGTATAATCTTAGTGAGGGTAAGGTTTCTAATGTCTAGTGCTGAGACTAGTCTGTCTGAGACCTATACACTGCCATGTCGGAATGATGCTCATCACCACTCCACAGAGTGACAGCCCTGCAGTTGCTGATCTTGTGTGGGTGCCTCCCAAGGCATATGGTGCATGCTGTGAGTGGTTTCTTAGTTTTCTGCCTAGGGGCAGACCTATTGGGAGATGCTGATCTCAATCTCTCCTGTTTGATGTGTGGAGGGGAGGAGGACTGGGTGTGCCTGCGATATTTTGCTGGCAAGAGGATCAGTGATGCACAGCATTGAGCTTAACACACCTAACCTCTTCAACTGAGGTGCATGGGCACTCCTTCAGGAAAAACAACCAAAGCTGACTGAAGTGGGCTCAAGGGTGGCTGAGGTGACAACTAACTCGAAACTGCAAAACGCGAGGCCATTTCAGGGAACCAGAACTATACTGGACTAAAGGACTATGGTGAGGACAAGTAATGTAAGTGGGGCTGAATAATGGCAGAACAAGGCCAAGATGAGGGCTAGATGAGGCAAATCGAAGAGGGCAAGGGCAATAATCAAGGTGACAAGTTGAGGACTAGGCAAATTCAAGTACAGAGACATGGCGACGAGTGTGGAAAGGAGGGTGAGTGTGCTGGATGAGAGGGACTAAACGAGACGAAGCTAGACAGGGCAAGTTGAGGTGAGACGAGGCTAATCAAGGCGAAGGCTAGGTGAGACAAGTTGAGGACAAAGTGGTAACACAAGGCGCTACCTAGACAAGCTCTGAGGCACCAGGGGAGAGGGGAACACAGGGGTGATTCTTCTCTGTTGTATTTCGAAGACAGGAGAATATATATGTAAATGATAAAAATAGTCCAAAACCGGAGTGTTGAGCAAGGGTATGTTGGATACCTCTGGGATACCGCACAGTTGACAGCAACGGAAAACTGTATCAGGAACAAAGGCCAAAATAAAGGAATAAAACCAAATATTCAAACCGTTTGAAAATAGTTACCACCTGACATCTCCACCATATCTGACAGTCCTAGTACAGCCTTTTATGCTATGCGATTCGACATTGAAGGCAGTCGAAACCAATTATGGGCTTAGTGACATTCAAAGTAGAGCCAGTACACTTGGGTGATGTGATAATCTCCTGGGGAGCCTAACTGCATGCCAGGTAGACTGATAGGGGATTAAACTGTGCACCAAAACGGGTCTAGGATGCAGGGAACCGAATCTATCAATCAAGATGTAATGTTTGTTGCATCCACTGATGACTTCTCATGCTATGGTGACAAATGGGATGTTTGGTAGGACTTCCCTGTGCCATCCTCTTGCATTGGCTATGCGGTCGATGCACCATATGACTTGTCCAAGGGTGAACGAAGCACAAAGGTTCGAATTGGTGTCTCTGGTATTGGTGGAGCAATTTAACAGCTCCAGGTGGAACTGGTCCTCATGAAAATGGTCCAAAGGTGCTTGTAAAAACAACGGCTCATCCCTGTCATAGAACATGGGCTCTTGACCTCCCCTAGCTCAAATGTGACATGCAATTCCATTGCTTAGATAACTTGTTCAAGTGTTTGACTCCCCAAAATGATCCAATCGATTCCGAGAATAACATGGTGACTGCTCAAGCACTGGAATACCCTGCAGAATGCCAGGCAGACCCAGGGGGTCCCAGAATAAACCTGGCTCAGGCTCAAGGTATGAGGGATGAGAAAGGGTGCCTTCTGAGGCATCCTGCATTGACAGATCAGGGTCTATATCAGGGGAAGTAGGTTGACTAGAGATCCTGGATGCCAATGAGGGCAAAGACAAGCTTGACAGTCTTTTGAGGAGTGAACCTGCCTCAACAGGTCCTGAATGGCCATTTATGGGTCTGATAATCAATGGCATGGTATAAGGAAGACCTAGAAACAAAAAGGCATGCTGGTTTCCAATGTGGGCATAGGCAAGAATAGGCTGCAATTGCAAGGTGATGGTCACAAACTTTTCAGGGACCAAATTTGTCTTTTCTTGAATGTGCCAGGGCTGCAATTCAAATGTGGATCACTTGTATGGGCATAACGGCCCCACAGCCATGTTAAAATTAGCTGGGAATGATATGCTTGATCAACCATCAATTGATGCCAAATGCCAATTCAAAGCTGATCAAGTTTCAAACTTCAACCACACTTGCCTATCACTGATCCTCCTTCGAGCCTGAATGATCTTTGATGAGCTTGTCAACCCTGGAACTGCCAGTACCACTATCCTTTCCAGAAATCTGTTGAGACTTCGAATGCTTTGGCACTTGCTTCAATAATGCTAGTACCCATCTGATTCAACTTTGCCCTAGGCACACCACATGTGTATCATTGGGTTGGGGAGGGTGACCAGTTGTGGGTCGCTCTCAGTCTGGCCTGGGGAGGGGCCCAGCAAGGGGAGGAAGATTGAGAGCGATCCAACATGGGTGGATTTGAGGTGTTAGGAAGGGGGGTTGAATGCAGGTCCAAGTGCAATACACCCCAATAGCCAAGGCAGTGTAGCAATGCAAGGAACCAGGTGATCAGGGGAATGTGATAAGCATCCTGGTTGACCCCACACATTGCAGGAGAGGGGGGGTGAATGTGGTCAGGTCATCCGATGCAAGGGTTGGCATATGGGTGACATTGGCGGCCATGGGTGTTGCAGGGGGGGGACCTGGCCACATTGCAATAGGGGTGGAGATAGACCCCATTGAGCCCATGGCATGGATGGTATGATTCCCATGATGTGAATGGGCCATGTATGGTGCAATGTTGCAGGAATACACAGGAGAGAAAAAGGGAAAAACCCTGTCAGCACAAGTCTATGGAAAGAGGAAAAATTCCCTTACAAGGGCTACTTGGTGCACTGCCATGGTAATGCATGACTGTATGACTTGCAGCCTGGATAGACTGAACTCAGAGATGTCAAAGTTCCATGTGTCCATCCACTCCCCTCCATATGGTTGCCTGATACTCAATGTAGGCTGCATCAGGGATAGAGGTCAGCTGGGTCCTCTGGAAGTTGAGCTCACTAAAAAACTTGATGAGGACTCTGATGTGTTGGTCAGGCCACTTCTCTCTTCTGAGGGTTTTGACATATACCTTTGACATGAAGGAAACCTGATCCCATGTCAACACCTTGTCCATCAGCACATTCTTGGATGCTTTAGTCATCACCACTGGGCATAGCTGGATGACTCCAAGCTTGCCTGAGGTGATCCCAAAGGTGTCACTGGAGGTTGATGCCAGGGGTTGTGTGGCTTCGGTGAGACCTTCTCTGCTGAAATACCATAGTTCGATGTATTCAATTTGGCGACCTTCAGGCGGGCATACTTCAGATGCTCATGGGGATTCTGCTCCCAGGACAGCTACTCCTGCTGGGAATGCTCTGGCTTTCTTGACTCTAACCTGTGCATCGATGCCATCTCCTAGCTCTGGCATGGCCCTGCCTGGCTCCCCCGCCTGCATTGCTGGGACCTGGCTCCTCCTCTCATGGGGGACTGTCCCACTCTGCTTCCCATGCCTCATGTCTGTACAGCTGGTTGATGACCCAGGCCTGCCTTAGGGCATTTGTTACTGCCCTCTACAGGAATGTTGAGTGCCGCCAGACCCTCTCTGGCCTGTATGAAAGCTTCCCCAGGAAGTTGGGTTCATTCTCCAGCAATGGGTTGGGCACATCCATGGCAGCTACAATGCTTGTCATGCCTGTGAAAGGGAATGTGTGATGCTAGTGTCTCAGCTGAGTGCAAAACCTGGGAGAAAAAGACTGTCTTAAGCTGCTCTGCTCAGCAGAGTGAAGGGGAAGACTGAAGAAAGACTGAAAGAAGATGACAAGCCTGCCAGCTCTTCATCTGGACTATAACGTGTGTGCAGCATGGATGCAGTGCAGAGACAAGATGCAATGGCCACATCCACATGACCATGCCCAAGATATCTGTCGAGTGCTCTCATACTTCACTCACTTGACTCCCTCCCTAGTAGCTTGTGTAGGCAACACAGACTATCTTAAGGCTAAGGTATTCTGGCCCTACAGGCCCTACTTATATACTACTTGCCTCATGTATACCTCATGCCTCTTCCCATATGCATCCACTTATATAAGAAATGAATGAAAATGAAAATAGAAAATGTCTGTTCTTAACAGGATGAAGATGGGATTGATAGGCTCATTGAGGAAGATATGAAAGCCATGGAGAATGAGTCCAAAGAAGTTAAGGATAATATGGAGGATTGATGATAAACTTGTAATTGTATCCCTGTTGAAGCATAAATTGTAAAATAGTGAAATAGTTTTTTCATTCAGGTCACTGATGCCAATACATGATACTATCAACCCCTACTACATTTAGTCACAGACTACAGTACAACAGAGTCAATACAAAGGATAATGCAAACAAGCATGTCTGCAGAGGGCTGGTTGATGTGGGTGTGGGTGGACTGGGGATCAGATGGAAGGGGTGGAAGCAGGCACACTCACCTTGTCACATGGCTGGGTCCATGAGCAGCATGGGGTCAGGATTGGGACTGGTAGGTAGCTGCACAGTAGCATGGGTGTGGAGTGTAGTGCAGGTGGAAGATAGCAGCAGGCAATTTGATGAGGACATGGGCATGGTAGTGAAGGCAGTAGTAGTAGTACAGATGGATGATAGGCAGTGGCACATTTGGTGGGGGCATGAGTGGGTGTAGGTCAACAGTAGATGGTGGCATTGGTTGACAGATGGTGGGACAGGCAGAAGGCAGGTGCACAGCAGGCAATGGTTGACCCTTGAGGGTAGGGATGTGCACAGGTAACCCACAGGTTCCCCAGTGCTTACCCAGACCCATACCCGTGAACCCATGGGTTTAAAGGCCACAGGTCAGTGGTTACAGGTACAGGTCATGGGCCACAACACAAATTTACCACTACTACTAGGTTGAAAACCACTGATCACCCGGAGAACAACCATGTATCCTGTCAAATGGTTAATGCTCCCAAATAGAGTGATCAAATAGCTTTAAACGCACCTGGAATCAAGAAAACGGTTGAGATGTGAAGGAGATATGGTGTTATCTTATTAACAACCATCAGCCTGATTTCGAGAGAACGACAAGATCGCGCATTGAATGGTTGATGCGCCCAAGGGTAAGACTTAAATGGCTTTCTAACGCACCTGGAATGAAGGGAAACGGTTGAGATATGATTGAGATATTGATATCATCTTACTCACCCCTAGACTAACAACCACCAGGTAGATTCTCAGAGAACGACAAGATCGCGCATCGAAGGTCGATCTGCCCAAACGTAATACTTGAATGGCTTTCTAACGCACCTGGAATGAAGGGAAACGGTTGAGATATGATTGAGATATGATATCATCTACTCACCCATAGCCTAACAACCACCAGGTAGATTCTCAGAGAACGACAAAATCGCGCATCAAACTGTTGATGCGCCCAAGGGTAAGACTTAAATGGCTTCCTAACGCACCTGGAATGAAGGGAAACTGCTAAGAAACGATTGAGATATGATATCATGACATGTTTTGAGGGCGGGGAGTGCAATCAACAGTAGACGTGGGCACAGTTTTCGTGGTGAAGGCAGAAAAGGCAAGGCAAGCGAGCACAGATGCAGAGAACGCAGGGAGCGAATGGTGGACGAAGAGAAGGCTGGGCGAGCGAGTGGTGAAGGCAGAGAGGGTTTGAAAGCCCGTTGCAGCCAAAACTGCATTTTGTTTACATTTCCTCTTTGTTTTGTTCTGTTGTTTATGTTGTTCGCATAGTGTTTCCGGCAGAAAAGTTATCTCTCCGGAAGTTTCATAGTAGTTTACTCTACCTATAGTCTTGAATGTATCTTTCTATTCTTAAAAAAAAAAAAAAAAGGCAGAGAGGGTTGGATGGGAGGGTGTGACATAGCTGCCATACTGGGTCGGCTTAGCCGCCCCGAGCCGGCTCTGAGCCTCTCGCAAGCCGATCAGATCGGCTTCGGCTCCTAGCGTTAGCCGAACAATCGGCTCAGGCAAAGCTAAGTAGCCGAAGCCGGCTTAGTCAGCCGTTGGCAACACTAGTGTTGGTGCAAGACGGTCTGGAAGTTCACCTCCTAAGAAGAGCTGAATGAGAGAATTCGGGCAGGTGGGAGGAGACATTGCGCAGTTCCGGATAGGCAAAGTGCTGGAGAACAAGGACCAGGACTGGCTGGATGCAGACTCAGCATTTAACTATTGATAGACTCTGGGCCTGCTGTTACTACTGAACTAGACTGAAAAATCACTTTAAGATGGTGACAAGTGCACTGTGCAGCATATATCGTCTTGGACAGGCCGCTCATATCCCACTTAATGGCTGATGAGCTGACCTAATATGCCCAATCGCCTAATCACACGAACGAGTTCAGACTCCGATTTCGAAGTCCGCTCGACGTGCTTCGGGAAACGGCTGGGAACGAGGCTGGCTCTAATATTCGTTCGCAATGGCGAAGAAAAAATCGAAACAAAATCGCAAAGATAAGAAAACAAGCGCTCCAGAGCAAATATTTGTATGTACAAATCCCGTTGCTATCGATCTTTAGCTCACAAGTCATTGGCACTACTAGGACTCGGAGGCAGGGGAATCTCAATCGCCCACCCGACGCCTGCTTGGAAACGTTAAACGCAGTCTTCTCGGCGTGCTGAGCATTAGTCACTCTCCAAGCCCTGCGGCTCGTCATGCGACCTCTTCGGTGAGATACAAATCGTGGCTGCCATGTTACCACCGCCTCATGAACGGTTTCAGAGCACGACTCCGTTGCCCGGTCCCGTGGCAGTCAATAAGACCGACGTGTTGGTTCCGCTCACTATCGTACGTTCTAACTTCCTCTCACGGTAGCATTGATCTCATCCAGCTGCATCAGGGCGACAGCCAAGAATCTGAATCGAGTGAGTCGATCTATCTCTCCCTGCAAAAAGAAGGAAGTGGTTTTGATTCTGGTTCAAACATAGAGGCGACGCCGATTGCAACAGGGGCACGTTTTTATTTCATGTCAGATATCATAAAAGATTGATCGTGACGCGCTCACAGGATGCAGCTCACCTTGTACCTATGACAGATTCTCATCCTTGTGCCACTCCGTCGTCCATCGAAGTGCGCTAGCCATACTGTTTTCTCATTCATATGCGTGTTCTCACCATCGACAGCAGGACAATGAGCAGGGGAAAGAGTGTCTCGAGAAGGGCAATCACCGTTTGAGCGATTCAGACAGGGTCGAGACTACCATGTCTGTGGTCGAGCACACGAAATTGAGAGATAAAGTTGCTGTCGAGCACGACGTGGTGCGTTGTACAATAAACAAAAGAATGTTCGCGAAATTAACTGCGTTTGAGTAGCAAGATCCATCTTACGAAGTCCACTTCATGAAGGGCGCAAGTCAGTTCGAGATCAGTGGTGGTCAATTTATCTCTGCAAGAGGAAATGTCTCCATCGCGAACTACTCGGAAGGTGGGTATCATTTGACGATAGCTTGTGCTTTCACCTTAACACCATTGTCAGATCGTTTTTTTAGCATGCTTCCATATGCCGAAGGGGCTGGCATCGATACAACAAAGGCCTGCTTGAACGGCACGAGGATTGATATTCTGACTAAAATCAAGGACTGGATCACTAGCACTGACAAAACTGTTCCACGCATTCTCTGGCTTTCTGGACCTGCTGGTACTGGGAAGTCTGCTATTGCCCATACCATTGCCCACTGGTGGATAAACGAGTGTAAGGGGTTCGGCTCATGCTTCTGCTTTAAACCGACAGGCTCCGAAGCATTACGAGAATCTCTTCACCACTATTGCTCATGACTTGGTCCCTCACATCCCCGGTTTGAAGGATTACTTGATCAAACTTGTCACAGATGAACCAGGACTTCCCACTAGTCGTGATGCAACTCAGAAATGGCAGAAGCTTATCCAGGAACCTATTGTCAAGCTTCTTGGTGGAGTTAGCAAACCTGTATTGATTGTCATTGATGCTTTAGATGAGAGTGGTGAAGCAATCTCACGTCACCATATCCTTTCAATCCTCATGAAAGATGCTGTGCATTTACCATCCAATTTCCGCATAGTTGTTACTTCTAGACCCCTTTCTGACATCATCAAGGCATTCTCCAGTACAAAGGGGCATTATATCTGAGTCCATGGATCACATCCCTAGGTCATCTACAGAGAATGACATCCAATTGTACATCTATCATCAAATGACAGAAATTGATGGCATTGACAACAGAATAGTCAGCCAGCTTACTCAAAAGTCTGATGGCTTGTTTGAATGGGCTCGGCTTGCTTGTGAGTATATCAAGTATGCAAAGGGCTTTTTGACTAAGAGAGAGTGGTCTGAAGAACTTGTTGCAAATGCTGGAGGGAGCAAAACACTGCTTGATGACATGTATAGGATGATCCTGCACAATATCATGGGACCTCATCCTGACAATGTGACCCTTGGCCGCTTCCACTCTGTCCTGCGTTTGGCACTATCAACACAAGAACCACTTCCCATGGAATCCCTGGATGTCTTGCATAGCAACATGTGCATGGAACATGGTCATTATAGGGTGGTTACAGTTCTGCAGCATTTTGGATCATTGCTCAGTGGCATTTCTGACCAATCCATGCCTGTCCATGCCCTTCATGCCACTTTCTATGAATTCCTTACTACAAAAGACAGGAGTGGGCCTTTCTTCATTGATTTTACAGATGTCAATGTACAGCTAGGGAGCACCTGCCTCCAGGTGATGTCACAGCATTTACACTTCAACATCTGCAACTTGGAGAGTTCATATGTCTTCAATTCACAAGTGGTTGACTTGTCATATCATATTCAGGAGGATATCAAACCATACTTGTCCTACTCATGTTGTTTTTGGGCTGACCACATCAAGTTGACACAATATCAAGAAAGCTTAGCTTGTCAAATATCAGCATTCCTCTTGAATGAAAAAATGCTATTTTGGCTTGAAGTTCTTGGCTTGTTGAATTGCATTAACATAGCTCCCACTATGCTGGGGAATGTTGCCAACTGGTTTCTGGTAGGTAAATTGACAACTTTAATAGTATTAAAAAAATGATGCTTGTAGGGCAATAATCATGATGATGTTGTGAAAGCAATAAGAGATGGTATAAACCTTTGCAGAATATTTGGGAATATCATTTCAAAAAGCACTCCCCATTTATATCTATCTGCATTGCCTTTTTTGCCAAAAGATAGCATCCTGGGTGAACATTTATTTCAAAAATTCAAAGGTGTGCCAATAATTGCTGCTGGTAAAAAGGCAGAATGGCCAAATCTGCAATTATCAATTAGAGGACACACTGGTTATGTCACATCAGTTGCCTTTTCACCAGATGGAAAGAGGATTGCATCAGGTTCTGATGATAAAACTGTCTGCATCTGGGATGCTGAAACTGGGGTGCAAGTGGGGCAGTCCTCTCAAAGGACACACTGGTTATGTCACATCAGTTGCCTTTTCACCAGATGGAAAGAGGATTGCATCAGGTTCTGAAGATAAAACTGTCTGCATCTGGGATGCTGAAACTGGGGTGCAAGTGGGCAGTCCTCTCAAAGGACACACTCGTTATGTTAGATCAGTTGCCTTTTCACCAGATGGAAAGAGGATTGCATCAGGTTCTGATGATGAAACTGTCTGCATCTGGGATGCTGAAACTGGGGTGCAAGTGGGCAGTCCTCTCAAAGGACACACTCGTTATGTCACATCAGTTGCCTTTTCACCAGATGGAAAGAGGATTGCATCAGGTTCTTCTGATCAAACTGTCTGCATCTGGGATGCTGAAACTGGGGTGCAAGTGGGCAGTCCTCTTGAAGGACACAGTCCTTATGTCACATCAGTTGCCTTTTCACCAGATGGAAAGAGGATTGCATCATGTTCTTTTCATCAAACTGTCTGCATCTGGGATGCTGAAACTGGGGTGCAAGTCGGCAGTCCTTTCAAAGAACACACTGATGTTGTCACATCAGTTGCCTTTTCACCAGATGGAAAGAGGATTGCATCAGGTTCTGATGATGAAACTGTCTGCATCTGGGATGCTGAAACTGGGGTGCAAGTGGGCAGTCCTCTCAAAGGACACACTCATTATGTCAGATCAGTTGCCTTTTCACCAGATGGAAAGAGGATTGCATCAGGTTCTTATGATAAAACTGTCTGCATCTGGGATGCTGAAACTGGGGTGCAAGTAGGTAGTCCTCTCAAAGGACACACTGATCATGTCACATCAGTTGCCTTTTCACCAGATGGAAAGAGGATTGCATCAGGTTCTGATGATGAAACTGTCTGCATCTGGGATGCTGAAACTGGGGTGCAAGTGGGCAGTCCTCTCAAAGGACACACTCGTTATGTCACATCAGTTGCCTGTTCACCAGATGGAAAGAGGATTGCATCAGGTTCTGATGATAAAACTGTCTGCATCTGGATGCTGAAACTGGGGTGCAAGTGGGTAGTCCTCTCAAAGGACACACTGGTTATGTCAACTCAGTTGCCTTTTCACCAGATGGAAAGAGGATTGCATCAGGTTCTGGTGATGAAACTGTCTGCATCTGGGATGCTGAAACTGGGGTGCAAGTGGGCAGTCCTCTCAAAGGACACACTGATTGTGTCACATCAGTTGCCTTTTCACCAGATGGAAAGAGGATTGCATCTGGTTCTTATGATGAAACTGTCTGCATCTGGGATGCTGAAACTGGGGTGCAAGTGGGCAGTCCTCTCAAAGGACACACTCGTTATGTCACATCAGTTGCCCTTTCACCAGATGGAAAGAGGATTGCATCAGGTTCTGGTGATGAAACTGTCTGCATCTGGGATGCTGAAACTGGGGTGCAAGTGGGCAGTCCTCTCAAAGGACACACTTCTTGTGTCACATCAGTTGCCTTTTCACCAGATGGAAAGAGGATTGCATCAGGTTCTATTGATGAAACTGTCTGCATCTGGGATGCTGAAACTGGGGTGCAAGTGGGCAGTCCTCTCAAAGGACACACTCATTATGTCACATCAGTTGCCTTTTCACCAGATGGAAAGAGGATTGCATCAGGTTCTTATGATAAAACTGTCTGCATCTGGGATGCTGAAACTGGGGTGCAAGTGGGCAGTCCTCTCAAAGGACACACTGTTCATGTTGCATCAGTTGCCTTTTCACCAGATGGAAAGAGGATTGCATCAGGTTCTGATGAGGACACTGTCATCTGGAATGCTGAGACTCAGGTGCTCCATTCAACTCCTGTTATCACATTTTCATCAAGAACTGAACATGCACTACATGAACCTTATCAGCTTTTTGAAAACATTCAGGAGGACTGGAGAAGCCATATTTCTGTAAATCACAACACTGGCTGGATTACTGGACCCCATACTCGCTTACTGATGTGGCTACCACCAAGTAGCAGAGAGCAGCTACTGTTACCAAGGATGCATGTGATCATCCCCAATCCAGTGTTTGAGTTGGATTTAAGCAAGATGGCTCATGGTAGGAAGTGGCACCAGTGCTATCAAGAATAGTTGATGATATCTGCTTATGCTTAATATGTGTATACTACCTTCCAATATGTATTCCTTTCCTATATGATTTGATTGATTGCAAAAGCTCAAACATTATTTCAGCTTGAGGTTACAGGCATGTGCTTGAGAATGCTGTTATGCACATTATTGTCCTTTCACCTTTTGCTAGTACCAAAATATAAGTATACATATCTATGTATATAACTAAGAACCATATTTATGCAAATAGATCTATATCATTTAGAAGCTTATATAAGGACTCATGTATATGCCTAAACCATCCATGAGGACTCCTTGAAGCATAAGTACTGCATGGTCTGTGTGAGTCAGATAAAAGGTAACCAAACAGTCATTTAGGTACTCAAGGGCAAGTGTGATTTTCATACAGTCAGAATTGGAAGTGTTGATTAGCAAGTTGTTGTGGGGCTGAGGGGTTTTCTTTGTGGAATTTTTTAACTAATTGCCCAAATTGGAGACATTTGTTGCCAATTCCCATGATGATTCTTCCACCAGATGACTTTCCATTTGACTAGATATTCCAACTGGCCTCTCCTCATCCACTGACTCAACTATCCAGGATCTCTTCAACTTCATACTCATACTTCTGACTTTCCTCCATCATTTGTGCCTCCTTGCACCGAGTTTCTTTCTTTTTTGACAAGGAAAAACCAATTTGTAATAGAGTTTGAGCAACACTTCATTGAATACATTATAAACCCTCCAGGAGACTGGAACTTTGAGTCAATCAGCTGATGTGCCAACCTTTCTATCACCTCAAGTGGTCCTACAAGCTTGCAATCAATGTTTTTGAGGCTCTGAGGGTCAGCAGGTTTTCTGTACTGAGGTACACCTTGTCACCAGGTTGGTATTCCTGAGCTGGCTGCAGTTAGTGTTGCTGCAGCTCAGCTTGAACAAGCTGAGCCATCATTAGCCAGAGCTTGGCTAGTGTCAGCTCAGCTATTACACTAAACTGGCTTGGCTATGGCTTGCAGCTGACCTAAGCCAGCACCTTGCCCTGCTCTTGCCAGCACCCTCTCACCCTTGCCCTCACCCTCACCCTCACCTATGCCTGTACCTGACACCCTTGCCCTGCTCTTGCCTGTGCCCTCTTGCCCTCAGCCTTGGCCTTGCCTTCACCCATTCCAAATGACAGTTTTAGGGTTTTAGGATAGGAGGAGCTGCCAATGAAGTTGGTGGTGATGTTGGTGATGCGAAGTGGAGACCAGAGAATAAACTTGCTGTACCACTTGGTGGTACTGAGGCAAGTTTTGCTGAGCTCTTCAGTATTCTCCAGTGACTTATATACCTTGCTGAGCTGAGTTTAAATTTCAAAACCAATTACTTGGCTCAACTGGATTTGGCAAAATTGCTGTGGAAGTGGCTGTATTGGGAACAAAGTCAGGTACTGACCTATTCATGGATAGATTAGTTTGTGAATCTAGAGCCCTCTAGACCTATGATGTCATAAACCGCTGAGTAAGCGGTCTGGCATCTGTACAGCTGCATTATGTCAGCCCACCCATGTCAACAGCAGGCTTTCCTTATTAGTTGTTTAGACAGATGAGGAAAGTAAGTTGCAAGCCTCTTTTCACATCAGGGATCACTCCCACAAGATGTGATGCAAGGGCTTAGCCCTCTGTCATGGGACCCAAGACATAAGGCATTAGGGTGTTTACTATTTTTTCCACAGAAATGTTATTAGCATATCATTTGAATTACAGCCTGATATAAGGCTAATGGAGTATAACTCACAGGTTTAAGATTTAGGGATTGCTATACATGACTTGCCTGGGGGCCTGTCACCCTATCCTGTGCTCTGTTTCTCACAGTATGAGTTTGCAATTCATTTGACACAATTTCGACAAATTTAACAAAAGACATTCATTAATAAATTGATCAAGGATGCCAGCAATTCTACTTATGTAGTGCATCCTTTGCCCTTACAGTCACATAATTCAGTGTACCTGGTAATCAGACCTGGCAGCACTGCAGGGCCTAGTGGGACATCAGAGATGCAGCATCAGCCCCACACAGAAGTAACTCAAGCAGATGGCTGATTCCCTGACCCTGATGCCTCAGCGGCAGCCCCTGAAGGGGCACTGAGGTGGGGCCAAGGGCACATCCTAGATTTGTCTGCCAAATCCAGAGCAGGACATTTGATGCCCTTGCTGAGCTTCTCCTTTGGGATAGGAAGATTACTCTCCCAAGACAGTGCATCTTCCCAATTAAGGTCACTACCAGATTCTGGGAATTCTGGCTGACCAAGGTCAGGCCTATATGAGGTGAGATCATTGAACAAATTATTATTGAAACTACTGCATACCATGTGTTTCCAAACATTAGCCAAATCAAACAGATTGCATGTCTGTTTTTGTGAGACTAACTGTTACAAATTCTTTTCTAACATGTACTTTCATCATTACACTTCACCACTTGTTTCATCCACCTGTTGATAAGAGTTCCTAGGGTTGTCCCAGGGTTGCAAAAAAGTCCTATATCCTAATTTAGGGTTAAGCATTCTGGCTAGCTGGCAGGGGTGAGTGCTCAGACCAGCATACTCACCCAGCCTCCCACCATTATAGCCAAATCATGCCTACAGAGCCATGGCATGGATGTTGGATATTGGATGTTGTTGGAGCAATTGAAGGGTGTAGTCATCCTGGACACACCCAGAGCATGCATACAGAGTCATGACATGGGTGCTGGAGTGCTCAATGTACATGGTGTTATAAGCATACCTCTCATTCGCAACATTACAGTAACGACATCAATGACACTTATGAAGGACTGGTCACGAGGAGTCGGAGGATCTTTTTCTTTTCTTTTTATCTATTTTATCAAGCTCAAACGTCTATGGGCAAGACTACGCAACAGGACTCTAGGAGGATGGCCTACGTGAACTGCGGTCCCTATTAGGAAGGTGGTTAGGTCAGCATCGGCTATGAAGATAGACCGAGTGCCGACAGGAGATGCGGCCCGATGATGGGCCTACGCCATGAAAGGAATCATGAGCGGCACGGCGCCTGAGGGGCGACATGGGAACGCCGAGGAGTACCGAGTCAACGGTACGGCGTGCATGGGAATCGGCCGAAGTCCTGAATAATAGGAAGGCCGAATGCGTACAACCCAGGAGTTGGGTGTGGGAGGATCTCTCCATGAATGGTTAGATGAGCGCAGAATGAGTCGCTGCGCATTGATCCCCAGTGAGGGACTTTAGCTGCGCGCTGTCTGCGCACAGACCAGGAGAAGCGGTATATAAGGGCCGTAGTTTAGCGTAGGAGACTCTTAAGTCTCTAGATAGTCTATTGTCACTAGACATAGCTACTGAGCAAGCATCTTTTCTTTGACCTAACAAGTCACCACTCTGAGTCGCTTAGGTTGTGTCTAGGGCAGTCCTGACATAATCTAGAGACTTTCTTCTCTACCCCGTTGCTAGCTGTCCAGCACCGAGCACGCCGCTCGTAGCTGCAAAGGACATTCAACGGCCTAGTTTCTCTTTGACGGTAGTAACCCGATTATCCCGGGACCGTTGGCGACATCGATTCCAACACACATACTGTCAACGGGCGTCGAACGAGACGTCCTCAATACACCCGTTGGGTCTGTCTACCAAACAGTGCTAGACGAGAATACTAGTGTGTCGGGAGAGCGTAGGCAGGAGACCACAGACGCGCCCCGAGCATAGTATACTAGCATTGCGGAAAAAGTCACGGAACGACCGAACCATTTAATCTGAGTAGTGTATCAAGGCTGAATCAAAGTCCTCTTATACCCTCTGTACAAGCAACCCCTACTTTGTTATCAGGGTTGATAACTTGGCACAAGGACACTGAGGCGAATTGCCAGGCACTCTCATTTTAATAGCTTGCGGACCCACGACACAGCAGACAATAACTCCTTTGTTTCCCAAAGGACATCATCGACAGGCGCGGATTCCGACTGCCGAAAGAACGGATCAAGAGTCAGTGGAGGGCCTGATCTTGATTGAAGATTTATTCACAGGAAAAAACCTACTTTCCCTCTTCACAAAAATGAATTGTTATTTCCAACACATCCTCCCACATGCCCAGGTGACACTCTCAGAGATTGGTCAAATCTTTGAGGCGGACTGGGTCGACTTCATCGAACCTGTCCTTACTAGGACACCAGCATTCATCGGCGATACCATTGTTCGTCGATATGACAACCATGTCAGGTTATACTGGCAACACCGCAAAGCAGAGCGGAAGAGGGAACGTGCCGAGGCACAACAATTACTACGGGAAAAGGAGCTCCAACAAGAGCTCGAACAGAAGGAAGCTTGGGAGGCCCTTCTGATGGAACGCGCGGCCACCAAAGCCGTGTTACGGGCGGAACGCGCTATGCGCAAAGCCGAAAGAGAGTACCAGACTCTCATACAACTTTTGGAGGACCAGTACAAGGGTGACACCTCCAACCCCATCTGGCTGGCACTTGTATCTTCAAAATACAACCAATGGTTAATGTTGATTAACAACGGGGACAAGGCCATAATGCGTTACCGAGTGGCAGTGGAGCGACTTCAGTGCGCTCACCACGTAGAGGAATTATACCAACACGAAGGCATGACAATGTCCCATGAGGACTGGAATGCCTGGATGCATGCCATGAATGGCAACATACGTGCCACTCGTTATGCCAAATGGAAGCGGGAACGAGAAGAGGAGGAACGTCGTCAAGGGATTCGCTACGATCCCTTACTCATCACAAAACCACCGGGACGAATCCTTCCTACCACACCAGAACGCCTGCTTACCGAACCATTACTGAAACTCCCAATCGGACTCGACCATTTCTTGTCTGAGATAGGAGAAGACACCTGGAACGATCACAAAGCCAGGCTTTTGGGATGGCGAGCTCGCGTCAAGGCATATCTGCCCGGACCAATAGCAAAAAGTTCAATCGCTCCCGACCAGTGGAGGCAAAATGGGTACTGCTACATGTACCTGTTTAAAGCCGAATACTACGACAAGTTTAACTGGCCTGCTTGGCCCACCTTGTATGATATTATAAACTGGGAACCAGAACTTCGCGACGACACAGTAGTCTTTGCTATCCAGGACAGTATACAACCGGGACGATGTCACATCATTGAAGAGTCTGCCGTACGACGAGATGACATTGAATACACATGGGACGAACTTATGGATCTTCACAAAGTCTCCCACTATACCTGGACGGTACGGTTCGGAGGACAATCAAAATCTAAGCGTCGACTAAAGAATCGACCTCTCACCACCACGTCTATCAAACGGGTAGATTTACGATCTACGGTTACTGTACAGGAAGCAGTAAACCAGGCAGCCGGACGAATATACCCGGCAGTAAAGGAGCAGGAACCAGTAGTGCAACCAGCGCGATCGTACGCAGCGGCAGCACTAGCTGGCGGAGAAAGCACAGCCAAAGTTATCAACGCTGGAGGAGATGCAGCTCATTGGCATGGCGGAGTTCCCACCACAGCAGATTGGCTATCAACCGAGGAGGATCCTCAAGGGGCTAATAACGCCCATAAAAAACGACAAATTGACCAGTGGAGAAGAATCGTTGAACGGGAGGCATGGTTGCCATATCCCTACCCAAAAATGTCTTGGGCCAACAGTGGATTTAACCCAGACATACCAGGATATTGTTACCTGGTATTGATTAAAAAAGACTACTGGGATGAATTCATGTGGCCGGCCTACCCGCAGTTGCAAGAAATATGCAACTGGGACAAGAACCTCCGAGAAGAAAACGTCACTACGATCATTCGGAAATCCTACTCTCAGTCAACTGTGTTGCATATCGAAAAATACAACAGCAACACAAGGGGATGGTTCCATGTCGAATGCCTAAATCGAGAAGGGATGGGACACTATAAACTCGGAGCAGGACCATTCAGGTTAACGGTAGAAATGGTTACCCAAGCCTACCATGCCGTACTCGGATGGAGAAATTATTGGATGGATACAGAAACACTAGAATCTCTGCCAGACACTCAACCTGCTGCAGCAGTAGCAGCAAGGGAGAACGAAATTCATCGTCAGGAGGAGGAGAGACAGCGAGCTATCACTAGTGCTGGACAAGCTCTCGTCGCCATAATCAACGAGTACCAACGAAGCTCTCGACCAGAGCCGGGACCCCTCACAAAGGCAGAAATGCCCGACTATTATCAGGGAGATCCAAGGACGGTCGATGCATGGCTACGACAAATGGGAACCTACTTTATGCTATCAAGGGAAGTAGACCCCAAACGAATGATTTCCATCTGCCTCTACCGAATGAAAGGCGGCAAAGGAGATAGGGCGGCGGATTGGAGCGGTGTCAAGCTCAAAGCACTCCAGGAGGCATTACAGGAGTTCCAAGACAAAATCGATAACAGCGGCTGGGACTCGCAACTCAACTGGCAGCAACTAAATGAGGGGGAATCCACTGAAGACAACCGAGCATGGGTACGAAGACCCTTAGTTAACCAATTTCCGTTCACGGATTGGACAGACTTTAAAAACCAAATGCACGAGTTCTTCATGTCAACAGAGACGAAAGAAAAGGCAATAGAAGCCTTATTAAAACTGAGACAAGAAACAATGTTGGTCGAGGACTACATTGTGAAATTTAACTCCCTCACTACGCTCACGGACTGGAATGATCAAGCGTTGATCTCTCAGTTCCAAAGTAATCTCAACCCAGCACTGGGACGAGACCTAATTCGATACGGAGGACTCCCCGACAACGCCACGCTACTCCAGATACAAACGCGAGTAACGGCACTTGCCCGGGCTTATAGAAAAGCCAATGAGGCATACGGGTTCCCAAAAGGTCGCCAGGAATACAAGGAGCGAACTCCCAGTACGAGTTCTCGTCCCCAGTACCAATATAAAGCTCCGGCTCCATCCCTGTCGGGAAGACGAGACCCGAACGCCATGGACGTAGACAAGAAACGGGATGTCAAACCATGGTGCTATAACTGTGAAAAAGAAGGACATTATAGTCGCCGATGCCCACTGCCAAGAGGAAGAAAACCTATACCAGAATGCCGCAACTGTGGAAGGAAGGGACACACGGTGGAAAGATGCTGGAAAAAGGAGGCCGCCGAGGATAAAGGAAAAAGAGTGGTACGAATGATAGATAACGGGGAAACGACCCCAGTAGAAGGATGTGCCAAAATCGAGGAGGTCTCGGATTTTGGAGACAGCCAGTGAACGAACGCTCTGTTCAACTGGCTCATAGCTCAAACTCTTGTAACGATGTACTAGTACCAATAGATTCTGCAATAGATGTGCATGACTTACTCTATGAATGCAGTGGGAACATACATCGTATAAGAAATATAGAAACGAGCGTGAAACCGGAAAAAAGATTAAAAGTTTGGACTACCCCTTGGGTACTAAGACGTATCTGGCAACAACCAGAACAAACGGCAATTGAATGCCTAAGGCAATGGGTGGAACCGAAGCGAATAAAAGAGGTTAACAAAGAATTGGTTCAACAATTAAACGCCTTGTCAGAAACCGATGCCCTATGGAACCTTGTACACTTGAGGGAAAAAGTGGTACAAGGAATTGGGAAGCAGGAGTTAGACCTGAAAGGAACCCTCACCACTATGGACACTTTCCAGTCCGCCAACATCACTATGCTGCTAGATTCGGGATGCACTTCCTCGTGTATAAGCGAGGAATTTGTTGAAAAGCACAGGATGAACAAGAAGAAATTGATACGTCCTATACCAGTATACAACGCGGATGGTACTCGAAACGGATCAGGAAGTGTGGAATACTTCGTCCAGTTTAAACTACGGATAGGAACCCACGAGGAAATAATGGATTGCGCTGTCGCAACACTTAGCAAAACAGACCTGTTCCTGGGACACGATTGGTTGGAACATCACAATCCAACCATTAACTGGAAAAAGAAGTCCTTGGAGTTCAACCGTTGTCCAGGAACTTGTTGGAAACCATCTTCGGTACAAGAACCCGAAGACGAGATTGACGTTTCATACCGCTTACACGAAGGAGACCGCCTTCTAGCCGTTCATATCAGAGAACCAGAGCTAAGAGTACGAGCCTTTGCCTCAACCGCTACAAAAATAGCTGCGGAGCAGGCAAAAACGGAGAAAAAACGAACGCTAGAGGAAGCAGTCCCCCGTCATTACTTAAAGCACAGAAAGGTATTCGAGAAGGAGACCTTTGATGAACTCCCACCGAGACGACGATGGGACCACGCAATTGAATTGATACCTGGTTCGACTCCAGTGGACTGCAAAATTTACCCTTTAAACCGGGACGAGCAGCAGCAACTGGACGAGTTCCTAAAAGAAAATCTGGATTCTGGACGAATTCAACCTAGTAAATCGCCAATGGCATCCCCTTTCTTCTTTGTCAAGAAAAAGGATGGAAAACTCAGACCTGTACAGGATTACAGGAAGTTAAATGAAATGACGGTCAAGAACCGCTATCCCTTGCCCCTAATAGGGGAGCTTGTGGACCAATTATCCCAAGCCAAAGTATTTTCAAAGATGGATATACGATGGGGATACAATAATGTTCGAATCAAGGAAGGCGACGAATGGAAGGCCGCTTTCAGAACTAACAGAGGATTGTTCGAGCCATTGGTCATGTTCTTCGGTCTCACCAATTCACCCGCCACCTTCCAGACCATGATGAATGACGTATTTCGAGTCGAAATAGCGGAAGGATGGGTGGTGATCTATATGGATGACATCTTGGTGTTCTCAAAGAACCAGGAAGAGCATACCAAACATGTAAACCGAATACTTGAAAAATTAGAAAAACACAAGTTATCGCTAAAGCCTGAGAAGTGTTTCTTTGACAAAAACGAAATCGATTTCCTAGGAGTCATCATTGGAAAGGACACAGTACGAATGGATCCTGCAAAAGTTAAAGCAGTATCCGAGTGGCCAACGCCCAAGTGTAAGAAGGAAGTCCAGCAGTTTCTAGGCTTCGTCAACTTCTACCGACGATTCGTCAAAGATTTCGCAAAACTAGCAAAACCATTAACACGGCTTACGGGAAAGGAAGAATGGCTGTGGACGCAGCTACAGGATGAAGCCTTTGACAGGCTTAAAACAACAATAGCGGAAGAAGTGGTACTCCGAATCCCCAATGAAGAAGGGCAGTTCCGAGTAGAGGTAGACGCCTCAGACTTTGCAATTGGGGGAATTCTTTCTCAGCAACGAGAGGACGGATTATGGAAACCAGTGGCATTCATTTCCAAGTCCCTAAATGACGCCGAAAGGAACTACGAAATATACGATAAGGAAATGCTCGCGGTAATGCACGCCTTTTACGAATGGGCGCACTACCTTAAAGGAGCAAAGCAAACCATTGAGGTTCTGACAGATCATCAGAACCTAACGTACTTCCAAAAAGCGCAAAACCTCAACAGACGTCAGGCGAGATGGGTCACCGACTTACAAGATTACAATTTTGTAATCAAACATAGAAGTGGCAAGTCTAACACAAAGGCCGACTTACTGTCCCGACGAGCAGGACATGTCAAAGGAGAAAATGACAATGAGGGCATCATCCTCCTTAAAGAACACCTTTTCATAAACGTCCTCGATGATGATCAAGCAATAGACGATATCATCAAGGACATTAAAGAAGTCCCTCGCCGACAATGGGAGACTCAAGTAGTCAAAGGATTGGAAATAGCGGGAGGAGAGTACAAACAAGACAAGGGATTAGTCACTTGGAAAGGACGCGTCTATGTACCGGCAGTACCGGCGCTCAGGGAAGATATCATTGCCATTCATCACTCGTGGGGACACTCAGGAGTTGCCAAAACATTGGAGTCGCTTACTCGCAACTTCTGGTGGCCTAACATGCGAACAGATGTCGAGAAATACATCCCTGGCTGCGAAACGTGTCAAAAAGCAAAACCAGACAGGACTGCCAGGGCAGCGCCCTTACGACCCAACGAGGTTCCCTCTGAACCATGGGAAATCATCTCAGTTGATTTCGTAGGGCCCTTACCCGAATCAAAGGGGAACAACATGGTCCTGGTCATTGTAGACCGATTCACCAAAAAATCCTACTTCATACCAACAACATCGGATATTACCTCACAAGGAACAGCGGTGCTGTTCCGAGACAATGTCTTTAGAGAGCACGGGCTCCCTAGAAAAGTCATTAGCGATCGAGGCCCTCAATTCGCCTCCAAATTCATGACGGATTTATATGGAATGTTGGGAATAAAAGCTAACCGATCCACGGCTTACCACCCGCAAACAGACGGGCAGACGGAGCGAGTCAATCAAGAACTGAAGGAGTTCTTAACCATCTTTGTTAATAACCGACAAGACAATTGGTCTGATTGGTTGTCGGTAGCGCAATTTTGTCACAACGATCGCGTACATTCCGCTACGGGGTTCACTCCCTTCTACATGAACTACGGGCGACATCCAAATAAAGGTCTTGACCCCACCTACGCACCAAAGGCGGTGGCAGTCGAACAATTGGCCAAGGAATTGGAGGAGGTACACGCCAAGGCAAAAATGGCATTGGAAAAGGCAGCGCAAGTCATGAAACAGCGCTACGATACACACCGAAAACAAGCCATAGAATATAAGCCTGGTGATAAAGTGTACCTCAGTACGGAGAACCTACCAGTGATTCAAGCAACCAAAAAATTAGATGGGAAGTTCGTAGGCCCCTTGGAGGTGCTCGCTAAAGTAGGCGAGGCAGCATATAAACTTAAAATTCCGGCCTCCTGGAAGGTCTATAATGTCTTCAACGAAGTCCTCTTGAAGCCATACAGGGAACCGGCTTTCCCTAAACAACAAGCAAAGGCAGCAGCGCGCAAGGACGCGCAAATGGTAGAAGAGTCCCAAGAGGGAGAATATGAAGTAGAAGAAATTCTAGAAAGCCGAGTCAGTGGCAGGGGAGGAACGAGGCTGGAATACCTCGTCAAATGGAAGAACTACCCAGTGGAGGAAGCCACATGGGAACCAATTAAAAATGTCGTTAACGCACCAGCAATAGTAAAGAAATTCCATAAAGCCAACCCGGACGCCCCTAAACTCGTCAGAAACATCCGAGACGGGCTCCGATACATCCAGTACACGGTTACAGAATCAAAGAAAAGTCCAACCATTTCCAAACAATCCACTAGTACACCGCGGAACAAAAAGGGAATACATTGGAAGGACCGTCAAAGGCTGTACGGATGGGACGATGGCCGCTTTGGGCCTAAATACCTGGCAAATATGGAACGACGATGGCGTACCTGGAAAGGCGAAAGGGCAGCGATCATGGAACTGCCAGACGACACCGATGGGACGTTCTCCAGAAACCTGGAGCGCGGCGGGCGGTCTAAACCCGTGCTTAATTTCCCCCAGAAGACGGAAGAGGAAGAGCTAGCGGAGGAACGAAGAGCTCAGGAGAAAGATATGGCGGTACTCGCCAAGAAAATCTTAAAAAAGGAGAAGGCAGTGGCTGTGAAGGAAAGCAGCGAGTCGGAAGAAGACCGACAGAGGAGGATTAAAGGCGCAAAACGCCTAGAAAAACCATTGGTCAGCTATAAGACCACTATTGAAGACGTCGAGGACGTCGACTCAGAACAATTCGGGCTGTCGCCCAATGATCAACAAGCGCGCTTGGCCGCGTTTTATGCACGAATGAAGGAGGATCCAAGATATGTGGACTCCGCTATGTCAGCCTCTCGGGACGCGAGGCCTTGAGGGGGGGGTGATGTTATAAGCATACCTCTCATTCGCAACATTACAGTAACGACATCAATGACACTTATGAAGGACTGGTCACGAGGAGTCGGAGGATCTTTTTCTTTTCTTTTTATCTATTTTATCAAGCTCAAACGTCTATGGGCAAGACTACGCAACGGGACTCTAGGAGGATGGCCTACGTGAACTGCGGTCCCTATTAGGAAGGTGGTTAGGTCAGCATCGGCTATGAAGATAGACCGAGTGCCGACAGGAGATGCGGCCCGATGATGGGCCTACGCCATGAAAGGAATCATGAGCGGCACGGCGCCTGAGGGGCGACATGGGAACGCCGAGGAGTACCGAGTCAACGGTACGGCGTGCATGGGAATCGGCCGAAGTCCTGAATAATAGGAAGGCCGAATGCGTACAACCCAGGAGTTGGGTGTGGGAGGATCTCTCCATGAATGGTTAGATGAGCGCAGAATGAGTCGCTGCGCATTGATCCCCAGTGAGGGACTTTAGCTGCGCGCTGTCTGCGCACAGACCAGGAGAAGCGGTATATAAGGGCCGTAGTTTAGCGTAGGAGACTCTTAAGTCTCTAGATAGTCTATTGTCACTAGACATAGCTACTGAGCAAGCATCTTTTCTTTGACCTAACAAGTCACCACTCTGAGTCGCTTAGGTTGTGTCTAGGGCAGTCCTGACACATGGTACAGACTCTATCCAGTATTTGGACATACCAGTCAATCTGGCCTGGATGGATGCCTTGCACACCTTTACTCAAACTAGATTAAAATGTTGTGTGCCTAAGTAAATCACATTTAGACAATAGTAATCAATAGCTTACAAGGTTAAATCAGATAATTGAGGCTGAAATACAATTATTGTCCATTTTATAGTTAGATAACTATAACCAAGAAACATTTATCTTCAGATTTGCTTATACCAATGGAAAGCCTATGCATTAATACAGAGTTTATAATATATAGGTATAACAGAGAACCATTTTTCTTTCAATGTAAGTACACCATTTGATAGCTTATATATCATATATGTCAGCCCTGAAACAGCTAAGAAATTGGTGGTCTAGTTCATGAGATATGAGCAGAATAATGTTTAAGCCATAGTCTAGAGACCTTCCTTATTTGGTGATGTGCACTGCCACCAAAAGTTACTTGCATTTTCTGTGGCTATGCAACCTTCCTGCCAGCTGGAAGAGGTCACAGCCACATACAAAAATGGCCATAGTGGCTAGCACCCTTCCTGCCAGCTGGAAAAGGTCACAGCCACATACAAAAATGGCCATAGTGGCTATGCACCCTTCCTGCCAGCTGGAAGAGGCCACAGCCACATACAAAAATGGCCATAGTGGCTGTGCACCCTTCCTGCCAGCTGGAAGAGGTCACAGCCACATACAAAAATGGCCATAGTGGCTGTGCACCCTTCCTGCCAGCTGGAAGAGGCCACAGCCACATACAAAAATGGCCATAGTGGCTATGCACCCTTCCTGCCAGCTGGAAGAGGCCACAGCCACATACAAAAATGGCCATAGTGGCTGTGCACCCTTCCTGCCAGCTGGAAGAGGTCACAGCCACATACAAAAATGGCCATAGTGGCTGTGCACCCTTCCTGCTAGCAAACAAAGAATTTCTACTCTCACTCAAGTTAACAATGGACTTAGATGAAATATATTTTAATCTTGATGGAAATACTAGGAATATTTATATGACTGTGTATGCCTAGTCAGAAAACTCTGTATCCTGCTTCACATTACTTGGCAGAAATAGAATTACTCAGTTAGCAATAGTAATACTGGTGGTTAGATAGCAGATAGGATACATATATAAAACACTGCCAAGAAACAGATGCATCTAGGCATTGGAATGGGT
This sequence comes from Amanita molliuscula, assembly GCA_023014405.1. Lineage (NCBI taxonomy): Eukaryota > Fungi > Basidiomycota > Agaricomycetes > Agaricales > Amanitaceae > Amanita > Amanita molliuscula. Next base: position 91,817 of record JAEBUP010000087.1, on the reverse strand, counting down.
ATACCCATGTGGTGTTGAGGGTGGAGAGGGTGCAGTGATGGTACAGAGAGGGTGGCAAGGGTGCAGCAATCACAGGGTGGTGACTGTGCAGCAATGGCAGTAAGGGGGCAGAGGGGGGGGGCAGCAGGAAGTGGGTATTGTAGGGCTTGGGAAGTGGCAGAGGTTTTTCTTTAGTATTATATATATGTATAGTAGCAGTAGTAGGCTTGAGTCTCTAAGACTCAAGATAGTTTATCTTACACCCATGTAAGGACTATCATTGATGGATATATATTCCTTTCTTGCCTTACTTCTCTCCCCCCCTGGTTATGGAGTAAGCTCCTAACAAAAAGGGCCCACACACTGTGAGCCCTTGGTTCCTATGTATTTCTCCTCCTCATCATTTGAGCACTTCTTCATTCCTTGCTTGTGAATTGCCACATTTGTGCTAGGGGCCTTTTTCATAATCCTTACTCATGTCCTCCCACTTACATTCACATTGTGTTGCTCTTTTGACCTATTGTACCACTTTGCTTGTAGTGCATGTTGTATATAGTAAGATAGTTCAGGAATAGACAGAGAGCCACTCCACCATGTTTGTCTAGTTCAAGAATTTGGTTCTGAGACCATGTCTGGGATATTTTAGTGCCAAAAGTGGCACTAATTAGTGCTTCTTTTGTCCAACTTCTGCTTTTAGCACTGTTTAGTGCTTGTTTTGGATGTTGCCCAACTTAGGAATATATTCCCACATTCTGAAACAAAGTGTTGCAGCATCATTTCACTACATCTATTGCTTGTCCCCTCATCTTTCCCTGTTCACCAGATCACCATAAAGGCAGATATGCCTCAAGGAAGGCCTGTTGGTACTAAGAATAAGCTTGGGCATGCTGCTGGCAGGCAGGCATCTGGCTCTAAAAACAAATCAGAGCATTCTGCTGGTGTGTGTTAGGAGCATATCCTAGCAGTCACTTTTTATTTTTCATTCTAGTGGTCAGGGACCACTGTGGGGGGGCAGGAGACAGTCGGGGATTGTCATAGAAGACCAGGGGAACACTTTGCATGCATCAAGGCATGGGAGTGTTCATCAGACTATGAGACAATGGCAGGACAGGGAGCCATCAGTATACCAGAAAGGAGGGAGACACCCCTATTGTTACAGGCACATTACATCAGCATCACAAGTCACTATGAGGATATGGCATGGGTGCAGCCACAGGGCTGGACAGGGCCAAGAGTGCACAGGCATAGCAGGCCAAAGTCTTTAATGACACATCCACAGGAGCCCCTATGAGGGATTAGCTCAGCACCTGCCATATCAGGACTCAAGGGAGAGGAACAGCCACTAGGACAGATATGGATAGATGCATCACAGGACCAAGACCTAGGATCATTTAACTATACAGAGAGTGTGCAGCAATGGCAGCTCTTGGCAACAGGTCTAGGAGGGGTCTAGATGAAGTCCAGATGAAGGCACAGCCCAGACAAACCCAGGACAGCAGTAGAGGGTCATTAGACCAGTGGCAGAAAGGCCACATGATGACACAAGGCAGTGCTCACACTTAGTGCTCATGGCATATGCTGGGAAGATACAGTCAGCTTAGGAGTATTGGACATGAACACCAACAGAAGACTCAATAGCCATGGGAAGGCATGAGTACAGAATAGGCCAAGTGGCATATGATCACACATATAGACATATGCGTGCAGATAGGCATCAAGGTTTGGACAGTCTAGGGAAGTCCATGAAGATCCAGGCTTGGCTAGAGGCAGCTGTATAATGGTAGAGTCATCACAGGAGGATCATGCTCATATGTGCTCACATGGGAACATGTGTGTTACAAGCCCACACTCGCAAGCAAAACCCCAAAGCCTTGCAGAGGGGAGTGTTACTCCAGAGACGAAACACAGGCTATGTTGCAAGCCTAACTACTACAAGAGTGGTTCACTAACAAGAGCTAACTTGTAGTATGAGATAAACCATCTTGAGTCTTAGAGACTCAAGCACTACAACTGTCTGACTTATATACCCTTTAGAGAACCCCCCTGGTACCTCTCTAAGACCTATGACACTATTACCAAGCTCCAGCACTCATCTCTTCTGTATTGAGTGTTTCCCATGTGAGCACTTATGAGCACAATCTTCCCGCCATGACCAATTGCTGTGTATGGCTTCTCTAGTCAAGCCAAGATCTTCCTGGACCATTCTAGACTGCTCTGGACTGTGATTACTACCAGTGCACATGTGTTGCATATGTGCACCCACACATTGCTGTTCCTCTTCTGGACTTACTACCCATTGTGGCTGCCAGGTCCTATGTCCTTGTCATAGAGCATCTGTGTATTGTCTAAGTCCTGTGACCAATCCCTAAGCCTGCTATAATATTCCCTAGAGATGCTGAGGGCTGTGGATGATTGTGATGCACAAGTTCCAAGTGCCATGCTGCATAATCTCCAACCTGTGCCTGTATTCCCAACATGGTTGTGAGCACTCATATATGAGTGCTGCCTAATTCATCATGAGGTACTTTCACTGTGTCCCGATCGATCCACTACCATTGTCTGGGGTTTGCCAAGGCCATGCCTACTGTCTGGACTGTTTCTAGACTGTTCCTAGATCCTATGTGCCAAGACACCATTGCTGCACATTGCCCTGATGACTGAGTGATTCATAGCTCAGGGTTTGGCAGTGTCCTAATGCATATGCCATCTTGTGGCTGTGTTCAGCCCTGACTAAGTCCCTCGAGTCCCAGATTGGTATGTGCTGATGTAATGCCTGACAGAGGTTTCTGTGGCTGTGCCTCCTAATGACTTTGGCCTCTTATGCCTGTGCACTCTCGGCCCTGATTGGTCTTGTGGGTATACCAACTGTATGCCTGTGTAGTGACTGATGATGCTGATGTAATGTGCCCATAATGATAGTGGTCAGTTCCTCCTTCTTGGTATGTATATGGCTTCTTGTAATGCCATCATCTCATTGTCTGCTAAGTGCTCCTGTGCGCTGATCCACACAAAGTGTTCTCCTAGGTCCCTATGACCATTCTCAAGTGTTGCTAATAGTAGTATCCCATAATAGTGCCCTGATCATTGGCACATAAGCTCATCCTTCCCTCTTGCAGTCCTGGCTAAGTCTCTCTTGTTATCCACAATGGTCCCAGACCATTAGAAAATGAAATTGAATGCCTGCTAGGACTCTTTTCCTAACAATGTGCAGGACAATAGAGATGGGTGCTGGAACATGGTAGGAGTGTTGTTGGTCTAATGGAGGTACCAGGGGGGATTCCCTGGTGGTATATAAGTCAGATGGTTGTAGTCTTGAGTCCTTAAGACTCAAGATGGTTTCTCTCACACTAGGAGTTAGCTCTCTCTAGTAGAACCATTCTTGTAGTAGTGTAGGCTTGCAACATAGCCTGGTTTCATCTCTGGAGTAACACTCCACCTCTGTGAGGCTTTGGGGTTTGTTTGCAGGTGTGAGCTCATAACAGTGTGAAGCACTGATTGAGCTGTACCCTTGACATGCTCACCACCTGTCACCCACTATCCACTGCCTACTACCAACTGTCTGTCACTCACTGCCTGTTGCTCACTGCCCACCACCTGTTACCCACTGCTCACCTGGTCATCACCTGTTGACTGCTGCCTGCAACCCACCATCTGCTACCTGCTGCTCACTGCCCATCACCCACCACCCACTGCTCACTGCTCACTGCCTGCCACCCTCTGCCCACCACCTGTGATCCTCTGCCCACCTTCCCACTACCTGTCACCTGCCATCCACCACTTACTGCCCACTGCCCATCACCCACTGCCCACCTGCCCATCACCTATCACCCACTGTCTGCCACCCACCACCTGCCTGTCACCCACTGCCCACATGCTCATTGCCTGTTGCCCAACACCCTTCACCCACTGCCTTGCCTATTGCCTGCTACCTGCCACCCACCACCCACCACTCACTGCCTACCACCTACCACCTGCCAATCACTGCCTACCACCTATCACCTGCCAATCACTGCCTGCCACCCATGGCCCACCTTCCCACTGCCTGCCATGCACTGCCTGCTGCCTGCTGCCCATCATCCACTGCCCTGCTGCCCACCACCAGTCACCCACTGCCAACCTGCCCACTGCCTGTCACCTGCTGCCCACCTGCCTACCACCTGTCACCTGCCCACCCCACTGCCTTGCCTGTCACCCAGTGCCATCACCCACCACCTGCTGCCTGCATCAGCAAACCCAGGGATGCTACAGGTTACTACACAATACTATGGACAACTGTGTAGCACTCCATAACCACCCTGGTTTTGCTGATGTGTCACCCACCAACCATCCACTGCCTGCCCTTGCCCGCCTTGCCTTGCCCACCCTTGCCCTTGCCAGCTCTTACCCTTGCTCTCACCCTCTCACTCTCATCCCCATGGCACCCTCACCCTCACCATCCCCACCCTCACCTGCCCTCTCCCTTGCCCTATCACCCTTGTCCCCACCCTTTCCCTTGCCCTCACCCTTCTCCAGTTTTCTAGCATTTAGACTATGTATAGTAATAATAATTTATGATTTTAATGATTTTAATTTTTGACTGTGTTACTGCCATGGACTGTGGTAGTGTTGTACAGAATATAGACCTTTTACTAATAATATTAAACACAGAGTAGGGAGGATGTGATGTTTACTGTTGACACTAAATGAATTTTTTCCTGTTGATCTTTTCAATGCACAGACATGGCATCAGAGCCAAGAATTTCATGCTGGCCAGCACCCATTGCCCATTGCATAATAAATATGCCCATTCTTGATGCTCAATTATCAATGCTCACTGCTGATGTATGATGCTCATCAATACCTGTTGTTTTTAACTAGTGTCACATATAAATACAATACATTATTTGAATGTCTGTGCACTGCCCTTACATAAACTATAGGCATATAGATAATCATCCCTACAATAGCTAAAATTGGTGGTCCAGTTCTGGAGATATGCAGGGTTCCATTTTCTACCCCTATTGTACACCTGAGACATGTTATGTATGAAATAGAAATGGCTTCATAATAGGGACAAAAGATGAAACTCTCCATATCTCCAGGACTGGCCCACATCAATTTCTTAGCAATTGGCAAAGAATGTTACTGCTGCTAACCAGAAACTGTTATGGACAATGCCTTCAGTTCAGTTCTAAGTCAACAGTGATAACTAGTGACACAGTGATGAGCTTACTCCAGGTCCATGGGAGAAATAGGCACCAAATGGGCAGGTCCTGGAAGATTCCTGTCAACTCTGATGGAGGTCTGAAGGTCAGTATATGAAGCACTGTAGGCCAGATGGCTTGGAGAACAAGTCCACAGGTATGGGAATGCAGTGACATTCTTGGTAAATGCATTTGCATTTGTGTCAGACCTTTGGTGAATGCACCAGAGTGTGTCAGAGCACATTTGACTTGCACAGAAGGCTGTGGACTTGTGCAGGATGCATTGGACTTGTGCAGGAAGTGGCAGACTTTCATCCAAGTGTCAGAGAGCATTGGTGAGTGTTGGACTTGTGTCAGAGTGCTGGAGCATGTCAGCTACACTTAGGGATCCCAAATTTTGGTTCAGAACCTCAGTTTGAATCCAAACCATGGGAACTGAACCAATGGTTAGGCCTAGGGTTCAGTTCTGGTTCTGGTTCAGCCATCTTGAATTTACCCAGTCACATGTGATGATGTGACTTCAATGACAATGGATATGTAGCTTCATATGTCTTGCCATGGCTGCATATGTCCTGCTATTCCATTCCACTGTTTCAGGTGGCTTCACAAACATGTTCTCATTGTCACTAAGCATTTCCCATATGTCTCACATGATTTTTATTTTTTTCCACAGTTCAGAAACTGGTAATCATGTCATTGATAACCAAGCAAATCATTTACTTGCATTTACTTGCATTACCTTCTCTTATACATGTCACATAACTTTCTTATACATGTTACCACAATAATAGGATGTTTTAAATGTGTCTCACCTGATTTGTAATTTTTTCCCACATTTCAGAAAGTGGTAACCATGTCATTGATAACTGTCAATAACCAAGCAACTGCTTTACTTGCATTAACTTCTCTTATACATGTTACCACAATATTAGGGTGTTTTAAATGTGTCTCACCTAATTTGTAATTTTTTTCCACAGTTCAGGAAGTGAGAATTATGGCATTGATAATTACTTAGCAGTGATCATACAACCAGTTTACTTTGTTAAATAACATGTGTCATAGCATTTTTACACATATTCAACCCAAGATTTCACTGCCCTGCCTTGTTTCTGTCATTCATGGAGCTTTCAGGCCATTATTGACCTTTTATTTTGCTCAAAATTCCTAAAAAAGAAGTTTTGATCAGTTCTTCAGTTCTGGCAAGTTCTATTCAGTTCTGGTTCTGGCCCAGCCAAAAAAGTGTTAGGGCTTGCTCAACACTAACCACAAGCCTTGTGAGAAGAAAAGAGAAGAGAGGATGTATTCAAGACACAATAGACAAGTATGCTGGTACAAGCAAACCATCTAGAGTCTTGGGGGCTCCTACCTAAGACAACCTCCTTATATGCCTGAGTACTGGTGCCAGAAGGTGCACAGACTACACAGCAATCTAAGACCCCAGCACCCATCCTACCACTCCCCTGGTTCCTTCTGGAATCTTCTATAGGCCTCCAACCATAGATCCCTATCCTTCAGGAACTGTTCTGATGTTCTAGCCCTCACAGCCTCAGACCCAGAGTCTTGGTGCTTTGAGACTACCATACTGGGCACTGACCTAATCCTTGGGTGAGTCATTGTATTGTTGTCCAACTGTTGTCCAAGATAATTGTCCCATAGCTCCTCTGATAAATAAAGGAAAAATAAATGATAAACACCCATGATTGTAACACAAAGGCCCTGAACTGAACTGAACTGAACTGAATTTTGGGATCCCTAGATACACTCAGCCTATGGGCCATGCTCATCAATGGTCTAATCCAGTCACTGGATGAAGAGGTGCTTCAACACTAAGTCTGACAGTGATGAAGGTTTATTGCAGAATGTTGAAGAGGATGAGGAAGATGAGGTGATTTAGGTCACAGTAGCTGAAGGCGATACTCATCTAAGTTGGAACTGAGGAGTACACTGTACATGATGAACCCTTTATATACATGTAGAGATGAAAAAGGAAGTGAAATGGTAGTTACACTAGAAAAGTAAATATGAAGGATAATTAGGAAAATGAGAATAGTGTCCTTGCAACCAATGCACAGCCAGTGATAGATCAAAAGGTGAAACATGTAGCAAATATTATGTAACAGGGAAAAGAGAATTATCACAGGAACTAACAAAATAGGCAGAAGTTCCCCCTGTAACTATAGCCAATTGCCATTTCAATAATGAACATCTTGTCTCCAGCTTTCAATCCTTTTTTCCCTTTCAATCCTTTTTTCCCTTTCAACTGTTTCTTGCCTTTCAACCTCTTCCATAGCTTCAAGCCATTGAAGATGTGCTGAGGTTCCCCCAAACCATGCAACATCTTTCTCCTCTATCTCATCAGGAGTTGGGGAGTACTCATCAAGAAAGAGTTGTTGAATTTTTTCAAGGTCTGCCCTGGCATATGGGAGAATGTAGTTGAATGTGCACTCCATCTTCTCCCAATGTGTTTAGTAAAAGCATGACAATGACACAGAAGTGAATGGAGGCCTACACAGATGGTGAGCTCTGAGTCTGTGCTGGAGTAAGGCTCAACAAATGAAAACATACATACCATGGCATTTATCCTTTTATACTATCTGCTATCTAATCACTCACATAATCAATATTACTACTGCTTACTGAGCAATTGTATTAGTGCTGAGTAATGCACAGCAGGGCACAGGGTATGCTTACTGAGAATGCCTTAATATGGGTCAATTATGTAACCCTGTCAAGCCCAGACTAAGATATGTGATGTGATGACTGTCCACATGCCAAACTATTGCAAGGAAGAATGCAAGAAGCATATTAGCAACAAGACAAGATTGACAGCATATGAAAAGAACAGGAACAGCTCTTGAAATATGGCAACATGAATTATTATTCTCAATCAAGTGGTACAGTGCCCATGCATGCAAAACAGATACCTTTGGTACCAATGCCATCACACCATTCCACTTGCTGGAAAGCATCATCAGGCAAGCTCAAAAGCAAAGCAACAACTACCTCATTGCATCTTGTGCTAGCACCTTGCATCATTGTGTCTGCTAATGAGACAATATGCAGCCTGGGCAGAAATGCTTGCCAGACCTAGCAAAACAATGATGCAAGATTAGCAGGCAAAGGCTGTGCACTGGCTAGGCCAGACAAGTAGAATGGACAGATGGAGTGGACACAATGGTGCAGGGCATCTAGGAAGGGGTTCTGTTTTCAATGTCTCTTGACTTCTATTGTTACAAGCTGGAGAGGAGCCCCTAAGTCACATGATAGGGACCATACAGGAGTCAACAATTTTGGTTGACAGGATAACTCTGGGAAGGCTTAAAGATACCCTCAGCAACATTAGAAAAGACATATATCAGTAACAATGGCAATGACAACTATGCACAGGCCTTGGAAAGGCCTTGGTTGGGTTGGAATAGGACTCAGACAATTATTCTATGATTTTCAAGATTTATCTCAAGGCAGGACGAGGCCTTGTTCCAGAGTTATGAGGAAGAGTTGGGAATTACTCTATGTGGAAACTACAGCCTGATGATGGCAGCCTCTACATGTGCAGGAATGGATAGTCAGCAAGAGCTGAGCCAGGATGTTGGGTCCCTGATAATTATAGTAGGATGCCATGGTCATGGGATGGCTGAAGGTATGTTGGCATGTGAGTGATTGCCAGACAATAGGATGACTGTGGAGCTGAGGATCAGCATGCATAGGATATGGGCAGCACATGAAGATGGTTAGATGCAGGGGGAGTCTGTTGCTGCACATCCCTTTGGGATGAGGGATTATAGCTGTGCACAGACCATGAGCTCTGGTATAAGTAGGAAGCAGTTTCAAGCTTAGAGCCCTTAAGGCTCTAGGTGGTTTATATGCTACAACAATCTTGTATGCTATAGCTACTCTTGAGTAAAATCATTTCATCTTCTGGATTAACAGTCCAACACTCTAAGGTCATTTAGGGGTTGTTTATGTTAGGAATGGATCCTAGCAGTCACTTTTATTTTTTCATTTCTAGTGGTCAGGGACCACCATGGGAGGATGAGAGACAGTTGGGGACTGTCATAGGAGACCAGGGGAACACTTCGCATGCATCAAGGCATGGGAGTGTTCACCAGACTACAAGATGATGGCAGACAAGGAGCCATCAGTATACCAGGAAGGAGGAAGACACCCCTATCATTACAGGTGCATTACATCAGCATCATGAGTCACAACAAGGATATGGTGTGGCATAGCCACAGGGCCAGACAGGGCCAAGAGTGTGCAGGCATAGGAGGCCAAAGTCTTTAGAGACACAGCTACCAAAGCCCCTATGCAGGATTAGCTCAGCACTTGCCATATCAGGACTCGATGGAGGATTAGTCAGGAGGCACAGCCATGAGATGGCTTATAGACAAAGGCATCATGGGACCAAGATCATGGATTGCTTAACCATATAAACAGTGCACAGCAACAGCAACTCAAGGTGACAGGTCTAGGAGAGGTCTAGATGAAGTCCAGATGAAGGCACAGCCCAGACGAACCTGGAACAACAGTAGAGGGTCATTAGACCAATGGCAGAAAGGCCACATGACAAACATGAGGCAGTGCTCACATTTGGTGCTCACAGCATATGCTGGGAAGATGCAGCCAGCTTAGGAGTATTGGACACAGATGCAGACAAAGACTCAACAGCCATGGGAAGGCATGAGTACAGAATAGGCCAAGCAGCATATGATCACACATACAGACATATGTGCACTGATAGGCATCAAGGTCTGGACAGTCTAGGGAAGTCCACAAAGATCCAGGCTTGGCTAGAGGCAGCCATATAAGGGTAGAGTTGTTGTGGGAAGGCAGTGCTCATGTGGCCATACATGAAGACAATAGGGATGGGTGCTGAAGCATGGTAGGAGTGTTGTTGCTCTGAGGGAGGTACCAGGAGGGATTCCCTGCTGGTATATAAGTCAGACGGTTGAAGTCCTGAGTCCCTAAGACTCAAGATGGTTTTACTCACACTACAAGTTAGCTCTTGTTAGTGAACCACTCTTGTAGTTAGGCTTGCAATGCAGCCTATGTTTCGTCTCTGGAGTAACACTCCCCTCTGTGAGGCTGTGGGGTTTTGTCTGCAAGTGTGACCTTGTAACAGTTTAGGCATGTCCTAACATCTATGAGCATTGTTGTGTAGTAAGTATGTCATCATATTAGCAGGCAAAGATGGTGAATCTGACTAGGCCAGATAAGTAGAGTGGACACAATTATGCTAATTTGGTGAATGCCATATTAGTATGCAATCCTGGATGGATACAGTGTCTGCTGCATGCTTCAATTACACCAGCAGTGTAAGGCCTGGATGGTTCACACTAAGGTGGTCCTCTTCTCCATGTATTTTGGATGCCCTGCAGGCTGCTTGTGACCCTTGTATATTGTATATATTGATATTGCAAGTCCAACTTGTGATTGATTGAGTGAAGCAATGTCTCTTTCACATATCCTGTGTATTTCTGGCATCACATGTACTGGACAGATCAAACTATGTTCATTTGTCTGCAAACTGATATCCAGTTGTAATCTCCTTTGTTATTAAATGAATCAGTTATTTCTCCTGTTGACCTATTACTATGATTATATTGTGTGCCTTCACTGGAGCACTTATCACCCTTTCCTATTGGACAACTTTCATTGTTCCTAGTTTGATGGAGGCTCTGCTCCTTGTACCACCCTTGTTTCATCTCTCTCAATATAGGGATGGATTGGCATGTATTCAGACAATTTATACAGAAATTATAGCTATATATGTATAACCAAGAACCATTTTTTTTTGAAATATTTTTTTACCATTTGGAGGCTTATATATATACTATATCAGCCCTGCAATAGCTAAGAAATTGGTGGTCTAGTTCATGAGATATGGACACTACAATGTTCAGCCTTATTCTGGAGACCTTCTTTATTTGATAACATGTGACATACATGTGACATGTGTATTTCCTCATCAAGAGGGCAGTTTGTGTGTGGCTGTACACATTTTCAACTGATGGGAAGGATGTAGAACAACAAAGTGGAGGGAACCAGCAACAGAGTAAGTCATGTAATTGTATTATCCCTAGCTGACCACAAGGATTGTGGCACACCCACCTACCCACACACACACACACACACACACACAGTCCTCTTTCCCTTCCTATCTATCCTCTGTGAGAAACTGCCAGATGTGTGTCCAAACAAGAGAAACATCCACATCTTCATATGTTTTATTCTTGAGTAGGTCATCTGTTATCTGACTCACAACATGCCTATCTTGGATCCCCCTCACTCATTACATGATGATGAATATAATTGCAATAGCACTGTTCAATTGTAAGACTTTATTATTTTTTAATCAATCATATATGCTTATAGCTATCCTTGGAAGTGTATGTATCCATATATTGTGGGCATTGTCTGCTATCATATTTATACCCCCAGCTACATGTGTGCACTCATGAGCTGAAAGATCCATTGAAAGATGGTTTGTTTATTCCCTGGTGACTGCCATACAGTTGCAGAGTATACACTTGAAAAGATACCTGGGTATGTTGGCAAACCAGAGGCATGCTAGAAGGTGGCAAGGGGCAGGGATTGGGATAGTGGCATGACAGGGGATAGTGGCAGGCAGAGGGCACAGGGTGGTGGTGGGTAGAACATACTAAGGGTGGTGGGCAGAAAGTACTGAAGGTGATTGCCAGAAGATGGCCAAAAGCAGAAAGGGGTGGCAGCTGGTGCTGGCAGAGAGTGGTTGGCAGAAGGCAGTGGTGGATGCCAGGATGGTGGCTGGCAGAAGAGGGCAGGCAGCTGATAGCTGACAGAGAGCAAGGTGAAAAGGCAGTGAATAGGAAGATGAGGGCAAAGGTCAGAGAGTGGCAAGAAAGGTGGGGTGGTAGAAGGTGCCAACAATGGCAGCAAGAAGAGGTGGCTAGCAGAAGGTAGCATTGAACAGCAGGTCACACAACCTGTAAGCACAAGCCATGGATGTATCCAGAGGGTGTACTGTGGTTGCCATGTCAATACTGTCAGCAATATCCAACCCTCATCTAATTGTAGCTTTCACACATCATGATACTGTTGTAATTGTTACAAGCTCACATCCAGCAGCTGGACCCACCAGCCTTGCAAAGAGGAGAGAGAGGAGATGAGAAATGACTGTATTAGTTGTGAAAGCTAATGGAAAGCTCAGATGTGTGCACAGTGAAATGACTTGTACCATCTACCTAATGGAAAGCTATTCCATTGTGTAAGTACAGATGGTTCAATACAAATACAAGTGGTGTACCTCAGACATATGTGCATGCAAACAACTGAGGTGAAGAGACAAAATATATACTCTACAGTACAGTAAGGCACAGCTGGTGCCTAGATGGCCTGGACATTTGGTAACAGCTTGCAAAAAGAGAAATACAAGGTCAGTATGGACTCAAACACATATGGTATATAAACAAAACAATGGTACATATCTTGACAATAAGAGAACAGGGTTGTGATTGAGGGAGGTGCTCAATCATAAGGTGGCAATGATGTTGAGGGCTTGGGACTTGTGCACTTGCAATTCCAACATTAGTCCTACTGCAAGAGGTACCTTACATGAGCATAGGAGAAACCATCTTGAGCCATGGGGACTCAAGATACTACTGGTACCCTACTTATATACTGCTCTAGGAAGTCCCCTGGTACTCCCTCAGACTACTAACACCCTAAATGTCCCAGTGCCCATAGCTGTGTCCTACTGCACTCTCACATCAACCTATTCCCAATATGGCTACTCTGGCCATGCCTGGATCCCTACTGGACCTCCCTGGACTGTGATGTGCTCATATGCACCCATGTGTACTCAAGACTCCTGCCTATCCAAGGTCAGCAAGTCATGTCTCCCTTATTGAGTGTCTGCATCTATGTCCTTTGCCTGTATCCCTAAGCTGCCATGCTCATGTCTGAGCTGCTGAGTCTCCTATGGATGATCCCCAATGTGCTAGTCCTATGCACTTCACTGTCAATGGTCTCCATGTTGTTGTATATCCCAGTGTTGCCATGTATGCCTGTGAGCATGCCTTGTATCTGTTGTGGATTTGAGCACTGCCTTAGTGTCTGAACTCCCTACCAATACTTCAGGTCTTGTCTAGGCCTGCCTGTGTCTGAACTGCACCTGGAGTTGTCACACAAGGAGTTATGAAAGAACTTGTATCTCAGGATATTATTTGTTTATATGTATATGTTTTTATACCATGAGTGGGGTCGTATTTGACCTTGCTACAATTTTCATTAATAGAACAGATCATGAATCTTGTCTTGTATCTGAATGTCAGCATAAGTTGTCACACAAGAAATTAAAAAACAGTTTTATCTCAGCAAGTTCTTTGTTTATCTATGGTTTTATACCATATTGAGGATCAAATTTATCCCCTCTACAAATTTTGTTAGTAGTGTTAGGATCGATGCCCTTGGTTCGCTATCGAGTCAGCAATGATGACTAGAGTCTTGGTCTAATCCCAGTCAATGGACAGGTATGCTTGTCGGCGTTATGCTAGACGACGACGAGGGTGGTTCGAGCGATGAGGGGACGAGAGCAAGAGGACTGTTCAGTAAAGGACAATACTCGATTAAGTTGGAACTAGCGAACTACAGTACATGCAGAGGTTTATATACTGCCTGGAGAACAATGAAGAAGTATAAAAGGAAGTAAAATGAGGGGTAGTTCAGGCAGATGAAACAGGTATCAAAGCATAGTGACGAAGTGAAGAAAGGTTATTGTAATAAGCAAGCGTAAGAGCATAAGAAAGAGAAGTCATAACATTACCCCCTCCCTATGCGAGAAGTCACCGACTTCTTAAGGCCAACCTTGGGTTGTCCAGGCATGGTCTGCTCTAGACTCGTACCAGTGGACAATGTTTTCGACGTCCTTTTGTGCTGTATCTATGTGCCATCATACAGAGTCGAGGGTGACTTTCAATTGACGAAGTTCACGAAGCGCTAGATCTCGTTCGGCGTAAGTCATGGCATTGGGGTCGGTAGTGAGGGTGAGTCCTATGAGGGCTCCAAGTGGGGCAGAGAGGTCTCGGAGATTGGCTGTGATGTATGAGGCTTCTAGAGAGGCGGCGGCGATGAGGGGGTTCGATCTGGGGATGGGTGCAGGAACGACTTCTTCTGCAATAGGTGGTTCCTCAACAAGTTCAGGCAGGTGAATGTGCAGATCATCGTCGGTGTGGATCGTCGTTTCGGTTTTGACGAAGATTTCGAGGGGTGGCGTGAAGACGTCGAGCTCAGGGAGCTTTTCGGGAAAAGAATAGGCGAGGGCGAGGGTAGTGAGGAGGGTGGTGAGAACGAGTCCTCCGATGAGGACAGAGGGGAAGAGGGTGGAGATGAGGGTGATGAGGATGGCGACGAGCGAGAACATCTTTGTGTTTGTGACGTTGGTTGGAAGGCTAGGAAGTGGGAATCTCGCTTTTTATAGGTTGGCTTCGTCGAAGTATTCCACATCCCAGAATGAATTGTCTGCGTCAATAGAGAGGATGTTTTGTAAGAGTTGATCAGCCAATGCTTCTGGTCTGGGAGTATTAGGTCACGTGGGAGGTCTTTCAGCCAAATATGGTTCATGTAGTGGTCTAGGTGGAATTCGATGCGTAATCGTTCCCTGATTTGTGTGATGAATGATGCCTGTGATCATTGGGTATCCAGGTTCCCATTCAAAGTTGCAATAGTGGGGCGGTGGCGGCGGATTCGGGTATGGAGGTGGTATCCCTCCATGTGGGATGTATAGGTAGTTCGGGGGTAAGTTAAAGTTCAGCAGTCCACTGGATGGGAAATTGATTTTGTCTGGGAATAGTGCCTCTGTCCGGTGTAGGCAGGTCACTCCCACCACTTCCAGGTCTCCTGTTCAGTCAATGATCCATAAGGTCAGTGCTCTTCGCGCTTGCCTGACATGGCGATCTCTGCTGATGGCGTCGGTTGGTGTCTGGGAGTCGGGGCTGATCTGTGTCTTATATACTGGGTGTAGTGACGGTACTTTTGTTCGATAGAGCAGGATTTTGCGTAGTTCAATGAAGGCTGTTCCTATTGCGCGTCATCCTTGGTGAGGATGGGTTCGATTAGGGAGTTGGATGATTAGGTGTCTAAGTTTTGGGATAGATTGTCTGGGAGAGAATCGGGAGTAGGGGGAAGTGATGTTTTTGGTATGTCTAGTATTCTGTCTGAGGATCTGTTTGTTGCGATACTGGACCATGGTTTTCATAGCAGGTCTCGGCGGTTCTTATATGCTCTAAGGATGTTCACAGCATTTTTCAGATTTGTTTCAGGTTCCCATGAGTTTTCGTTTGGTCCATACCCTTTCCATTTGACTAGGTATTGATAGCCGGTTCCTTGTTTTCTGTGTGTGATGATTGCTTCTATTTCAAACTCTTCTTGTCCGTTGATGAGATCAGGGGGTGGTTTCATGAAGTTTGGTCCATGCGCCATTGTTTCCTTATATGGAGTTAACAATGTAGTATGAAACACGGGATGGATGCGCCATTGTTTGGGGAGTTTCAGTTTGTAAGTGACAGGTCCTAGTACTTGCTCAATCATGAAGGGTCCTTCTCTTTTGGGCGCTAGCTTCCTTGACTCATAGGGTATTCGGAGGTTTCGATTTTCGAGCCGGACTTTGTCTCCTTTCTCGAATCTGATACTTTTGTCTTTTGTTCTGAGCGCTACCATTTGTCTAGCGAGTTCATGTGCGGCGAGTGCTTCTTCTCTAGCTTTTTGTAGCATTCGTAGTCAGTTTTCAGCTGCTGGGGTTGTCATAGGGGATGCGGCTGTGGGAATAGCGACAGGGTCTATCCCATACATTAGCTGAAACGGTGATGCTTTGATGGTATCGTGGTGTCGGTTATTGTGAGCGAATTCCGCAATTGGCAGTAGTGATTTCCATCTGTGTGGTTCGTTTGTGCAGAACATTTGGAGGTAGACTTCTAGTTCTTGATTGACTCGTTCTGTCTCACCGTCTGTCTGGGGGTGGTAGGCTGTGCTCATTCTATGGTTTATTCCCAGCGCTTTTCCTATTTCTCGGAATACTTTAGATGCGAACTGCAGTCCTCTGTCAGATATGAGGATATCAGGTAAACCGAATTGTTTGAAGTTTTCATTTATGTATAGATCTGCAGTTCCTAGTGCGTTGATCGTTTTGTGACAGGGAGAAAAGGTTACCCCCTTTGTAAGTCCATGGTCCACTGTGACCATGATCGAGTCGAAGCCGTCAGCGATCGGTAAGTCTGTGATGAAATCGATTGTGACTTGTTGAAAAGGTCAGGTTGCATTAGATTTGATCGGTTGTAGGGCAGGGGTGTTGGGGTGAGTGTTTACTTTCATTTGCTGGCAGAGCACACATCCTTTGATCCATTCTCTGGTATGTTTGTTCATTCCGGGCCACCAGTAGTTTCATTTGAGTAATTCTAGAGTTTTAAATCGTCCAGGGTGCCCAGATGTAGGTGATTCATGTGTCAGTTTAATGAGCTGAGTGTGCAGTCCATCTTGATCAGGTACATAGGTTTTTCCTTGGTAATGCACGATGTGGTCGGCGTATGTCCAGTCTTGCAGCTTTGATTTTATTGGTGGTGCTCGATGATTCTGGATTACTTCGACTAATATTTGTCCGAAGTTGTCCTTAATCATGCCTTTGCGCAACTTCTCTGCTAGGTCATCTGCTATAAGCCTGATGAATCGTTCAGGTGGTAACACCGTGATTTCTTCTGGGGTGTCATCCATTCCAATGTGGTCTGGTCGTCGAGATAGGGCATCTGCTTCAAACATCTTAGTTCCAGGGACATGCTCTATTCGGAGGTCAAATTCGCTTAAGAAGGAGGACCATCTGGCTTGTCTGGGGGTAAGGCATTGTGGGGTTCGATAAAAGGATAAATTCTTGTGATCACAATGCACAATAGTGGTATGAGGTGATCCATGAAGAAAGTGTCGCCATGCCGTGAGTCCTTTGACGATTGCCAGTAGTTCCCTGTCGTAAATCTGATAGTTTTGCTCTGTTGTGGTCAGGGCGTGTGAGATGAAGCCGCAAGGGTGCAGGAGTCCTGCTTCATCGGCTTGTTTCAGTACTGCTCCTGTTGCTTTATTCGAGGCGTCAGTTTGCAGGATGAATGGTCGGGTGACGTCTGGCATTTGGAGTACAGGGGCTGTTGTAAAGCATTTTTTTAGGTTGTTAAATGCCACTTGTCATTCTGGTGTCCAGAGGAACGCTTCATCTTTTCTTGTGAGATCAATAAGTGGTTGAGCAAGGGTTGTGAAGTTTCCAATGAATCGTCGATAGAAATTCCCAAATCCTAGGAAGGATCGTACTTGCTTGACCATTGTTGGCATCGGCCAATCTGCTATTCCTGCCAGTTTGATTGGGTCCATTGTTATCTCCCCAGGTCTAATGATCATTCCGAGGAATTCGATTTCCTGAGTGTCAAACTTGCATTTTTCGAGTTTGAGAAATAAGTCGTTTTCTTTCAGTCGTTCTAGGACGCGTTTTGTCCGAGTTTCTAAGTCTTTGGGTGTTGTTCCACATATTAAAATGTCGTCCATGTAAATGATTAACCATCCTTCGTTGATCATGTCTTGGAAGTATTCGTTCATCATTGTCTGGAAAGTGGATGGGGAATTGCATAGGCCAAAGAACATGACTGTTGGTTCGTATAGTCCCTTGTTCGTTATGAAGGCTGCTTTCCATTCATCTCCTTCTTTTATCTGAACGTTGTTGTATCCCCATCGGAGATCTAGTTTTGTGAAATATTGAGTGCCAGATAGTTTGGTCATTAGATCAGAGATCAATGGTAGTGGGTATGCATTCTTTATTGTCCATTCATTCAGGTATCGGTAGTCTTGACATGGCTGGAGCGCTCCGCTTTCCTTTTTTGCAACGAAGAAGAATGGCGAGGCTTGTGGGGATTTGGATGGTCTAATATATCCTTTAGCTAGCTGTTCTGTGATCCATTCGTCGAGGGATGATTGCTCTTTTATTGATAGTGGATAGATTTTGCTGACTTTTGGGGTA
Source organism: Amanita molliuscula (assembly GCA_023014405.1). NCBI lineage: Eukaryota > Fungi > Basidiomycota > Agaricomycetes > Agaricales > Amanitaceae > Amanita > Amanita molliuscula. Next base: position 73,631 of record JAEBUP010000087.1, on the reverse strand, counting down.
AATCCGGTTTTGAGATCAATTGCATGATCCCATGTGCGTCTGACTGGGAATCATTCTGAAGGCGCCTTTTCGAAGGTAGATTTCCATCCTTGGTACTCGTCTGGCAGTGTCGTTATGGTTTCTTTGCGTAGCGTGTGTTCTAGTGCTTGTGATGCCGAAGTTTTAACCCTGATCCAGTATTCATCAATTTCCTGATCTAGGTTCCTTTCTATCTGCTTTGTCAGTTTGTATAGGGGTTGGTGATCAAGCTCAAGGGTCCGTTCTTTCCAGTTTATTGCTGGGTTGTATTTTTCTAACCAGGGGAGTCCAAGTATAAGTTTTTGATCTCCCAGTTTAGTGATTAGGAAGCTTGTTTCGATTTGTAGATTTCCGATGTGGTAGGGAATCTTGACTTTATGTGTGATCATTCTGTTTAAGTTTATTGTTCCGTCGGTGTTCTTAACTCGTATTGGTCGAATTAGTGGTTTCTTGTTCATGTTTTTTGTTATAGTTTCATCAATGAAGTTTCCTTCTGCTCCGCAGTCAACAAGGGCAGATATCTCAGCGGGTAATTCGGGTGATTGGACAGTTATTGAGAGTCGTTGATTATTATTCGATCTTACTATTACAGAGTCGAGTGCTAACTGTCCATAATCGTTCTTGGAGGTTCCAACCGCTTTCTGGTTCCTCCGCTTTAAAAACCCTCAGTTTCAAGGTCAGTGAGGAGAGTTTCTCGTTCCTCTGTGCTGAGAGCCGCAATCATGGTGCGAATTTTCTTAGCATCGTTATCCTTGGTGATTGTTCTGGTGAATCGTCCCGAAGGGGGCGGGTTTTTGGTAGTATCTTTCTTTGGGCAATTTCGGGATAAGTGACCAATGGTTCCGCATCTGAAACATTTCCCAGAACGCATATATTCTTCCCGTTGCCCATCAGTAAGGCGTCCGGTCTGTATGGTATGGATTGTTTTAGGTCCCCCTGTTTTATTGAATCGACACCCTGTATCAGTTTTTCCTAATGCTTTCATCATTTCCCATGCTGCGTTGAGTTGTTCCGCTTTTCTGTAGGCGTCCGTGATAGTTTTAAAGTCGCCTTGTCCTTTGAGGATCTTGGCAGCAATGGTGGTTGGTAGGCCTCGGATGAATGCCTGAAGTTGGGCAGTAATTCCGGTTAGTCCAGAGGATCCTATGAGCATTCTAAATTTTCGGACGTAGATCGGGACAGTGATCTCTCCTCCAACTCGTAATTTAGTGAGCTCATTCAGTGCCCTGACTGCAGTGTTGACTTCTCCCCAGTCGTCAAGGAATCGTTTGACAAAGGTGTCGTAGTTTTCCCATGTAAGTCCATCTTTTTCATCCAGTTGGTCGTGGATTATCTCTTTCCAGTCGTCTAGTTCCTTTCCTAGGCATTGGAGGATGTATCTGATTTTCTTTTCATGCTTCCCTTCATAGTTGTGGGCATTTATTGCAAAGAAATCGCTAAACCAGTTGATGAATGATTTAGCTTCAGTCCGATCTCCTGTGAAAATTCGTGCTGAGACTGGTTTGATGTCTCCCCTAGGGGCATCGGTGGTTTCAACGTTAGTTGCCATTTGTTTTGTGTCGGTTTCAGCGTCTGTTTCAGGTCTTGGGTTTTCTAGTTTGTATTCAATTTGTTTTTGTTCCAGAAAGGTGTTCCACCCTGTTATGGATGTTTCAGAGAGAGAGTAGTATGGATCAGTGCCGTCGAAATCGAATTCCGCATTACAGTACTCTTCCCACCAAAGGGTTTCTTCGGGTCTCTCAAAATATAGTTCTAGTTCTTCTTCTGGTTCTTTTTGTTTGTTTCTCCACTCAACCCAAAGTTTTCCAGGTAGTGAGTGTTCGTCTCCTTCAATGTAATCCCCTTCAAAGTATTCGTCAGGTACTGGGGTGTTCTTGTTCTTTCCTACTCCTCAAAATTCCCAACGTTTATTTAGTGTTGAGAAAAAGAGCTCCTGTCTTTCTAGATAATATGTTCCTTTGAAGAGAAAGGAATCGTTCGGTGGTCTCTGGTTAGAGAGTCTGGTTTCGGGTCGTTTCGGATCTATATTGTCTAGCTAGTGACGATGCACTAAGCGGTTCAGTGAGTTCCAACTTGTGTTAGGATTGATGCCCTTGGTTCGCTATCGAGTCAGCAATGATGACTAGAGTCTTGGTCTAATCCCAGTCAATGGACAGGTATGCTTGTCGGTGTTATGCTAGATGACGACGAGGGTGGTTCGAGCGATGAGGGGACGAGAGCGAGAGGACTGTTCAGTAAAGGACAATACTCGATTAAGTTGGAACTAGCGAACTACAGTACATGCAGAGGTTTATATACTGCCTGGAGAACAATGAAGAAGTATAAAAGGAAGTAAAACGAGGGGTAGTTCAGGCAGATGAAACAGGTATCAAAGCATAGTGACGAAGTGAAGAAAGGTTATTGTAATAAGCAAGCGTAAGAGCATAAGAAAGAGAAGTCATAACAAGTAGAGCATGTTATGAATCTAACTCTTGTCTTTCAAATTGTTGTAGCTGTGCTTAAAAATGCAATTTTGAAATTATCTTATGAAATACTATGTTTATACATATTTTGATTTCATATCTTTGCTCAAAGCCACTCCCTCTACATTTTTTGTTAATGAGTCATGTTATATTTCTCAGATTATGAAACTGTGTGACATATGAGGCATTGTGGTCACTGCTAGTGAGTGACTAGAGTGGCACTGTGGCACACAGTGGCAGGGCTGAATAGCCAGTGACTAGTGACCAGTGATGCACAGCCACGCTGTTTCCCACTGGCGGGAAGTGGGGTGGCTGTGTGGTGACCTGTAGCCAGTGACTAGTGACCAGTGATGCACAGCCACACTGTTTCCCACTGGCAGGAAGTGGGGTGGCTGTGTGGTGACCTGTAGCCGGTGACTCGTGACCAGTGATGCACAGCCACACTGTTTCCCACTGGCGGGAAGTGGGGTGGCTGTGTTGGTGACCTGTCACCAGTGACTAGTGACCAGTGATGCACAGCCACACTGTTTCCCACTGGCGGGAAGTGGGGTGGCTGTGTGGTGACCTGTAGCTGGTGACTAGTGACCAGTGATGCACAGCCATGCTGTTTCCCGCTGGTGGGAAGTGGGGTGGCTGTGTGGTGACGCTACACTGTAGCCGGTGACTAGTGACCAGTGACGCACAGCCACACTGTTTCCCACTGGCGGGAAGTGGGGTGGCTGTGTTGGTGACCTGTAGCCAGTGACTAGTGACTAGTGACCAGTGACACACAGATCTTTTTTTTTTTTTTTTGCATAGATATGTGATTGTATCGAGTATAGTAAATGGACATAGTGAACTACGAGCATGAAAGAACAACGGTGCTAGGAAGCCCGCATGTATACAGTCCCGCGAGGACCTTTAGGCAGAAGGGAATAGCGAGAAAAGAATCGGTACCCTAATCATCGAAGAGGCGGTGAAACGTGGCTTGCTGCAATAATGTGACAGGTTGTGGGAGGCCGGGGTCAATGTCACTAAACGTAGCGGCAGAGGGGTTAGCCTTGAGGAAGGCTACAAGCCGTAAGTGGTTGTTTTGCCGACGTGAGAAAGAAAAAAGAGAAGAAAGAGATTTTTTGTACCTAGTGCATTAGCACATGATATGTTCGCGAGTCAGAGGGGGACCATAGGCGCACACCAAGCAGGCCCGGGGGGAGTCTGGGAAGAACTGTTGACGAAAGTTGGCAGAGGGCATGTGGCCCGTGACGATGCAGGTAAAATGAGAGAAGAGGCTTGGTGCGTTGTCACAAGCCGTGATGAACTGCCCTCAGCCTGCACCAATAGAAGGAGTGGCAGTGTGTCTTGAATCTTTCAGTGGCAGGAGGTTGTGTCTGCAGTACTGACAACCAGGCGATGCACCAATGCGAGGAGGCCATACGGCGGAATTCAGATACGGCTTTCAGGTGTGTTCGGAAGGGGCGAATGTCAGGGCCGTCATAATTGGAGACCAGAGAGTTAGCAGCTTCGTTTTCTGGGATGTCCATGTGGCTGCGACACCAAGAGATCGTCAAACGTCATGAAGCATGACCTTCGATCCACTGGCAAAGGTAGTGTGAGAAATGGATGGCAATGTGCTGGCCATCCTGGGCATCCGTAAGAAAAACGCCTTTTGCTGCCGCAGCATTGTTGACCAGCAGGACGACATGACCTGTAAGGTCGTGTTCCAAAAGGTGGCAGGTGACCATCTCCATGGCCTGAGTTTCAGACTCGTAGGAAGAGGAGGCCAGGACGTGTCCAGCATGTGTAACGTTGGGGCCAATAAACCCTGCAACTGCGAGGCCACGTTGAAGAGAACCATCAGAGGCGAAGAGGTAGACGTTGGGGTCTTGTCGCCATGCATCGATGCGCTGTGTAAAGGGGTGAAACCATGCCATGAACATGTCAGTAGGACAGCGAGGCAGTGGTCAAAGTTGGCAAAGGTGATCCACAGGGGGTACAAATCGAGGAGGCGCTGTCCCCGTATGTTTTCCGCATTGGTAGGCGAGAATGGTTCATCAATGGTATGTGCAATACCTGCAAGAGTTGGGAAGGGATTTCTTGGGGACCACGTTGGAATGAGTCGCTGATGTTTACGTCGTCGAGCATGTATGGGCAATATCACAAAGGGGGCGATGACCTTAAGTGGGTGGGAGTCCGCCACCATTGCCAGACGAACCGTGGCTTTCCATAGTAAGAGGTCACAGTATATGCAGGTGGGGGGAATGCCGAGGAGAAACTCCAGCATGCCGGAGGGGGTCATGCGAAAGGCCCTGGAAGCCCATAAGAGGGCGTGTCATTGGGCTTTTGAAGTTGGTGTGTGGTGACAGATCCTTAACAGTTATATGGGTCTGAATGACTTGATGAATGAGATCAAGCAAGATCCAGACTTTTTTGCAAAATGGTTAGTTCCATTCATCCTATGACAATCAGCCATGTTCACGATTATGTAGTCTGGGTCAAGTCATCAAAATCATTTGGCCAGCGCAGATGATACAGGTCGTCAACAGATTGATCAAGTTGACCGGTGAAAAAAATGATGAGCTATGAGATATATGTAGCTACCCTTGATATCTTTCCTATTTCCGACTGTCACCGCATTATATGCAGTGCTCAAAAATATCCCTGCTGAATTGCCCACAGATGCCAAGATTGCATCGTCTGTATGCATCCAGTTGGTCCCTCGACTTCTCAGACTTTTGCAGAATGTATGTTTCTAATGATTTTATGTGCACGTGTTTGATACTGTATATAGCCTACTATAGCTCCAGAGACACTCGTCGAAATCCTCTCTGTCTTGATTTTCCTTAATTCCCTGAACACCTCTCCAGCGAAGAGATCAAACCGCCACTCATAACTGTAATTGCTCCCCTGTTATTGTATACTAGACCTGTAGTGTGGAAACGAGCGATAGGTGCCCTTGCAGAGTTTATTCTCATCTCACACCATACACTATTCCAACAGCTGCTCGAATCACATGTATTTCCTTATGTCGTTTCTTCTGCGTTCATTGAAAAGCAAAGAACAACAGTTCAGCTCATCACGGCTGTGACATGGCATTCTCCATCGCAGATGGGGCCTATCGTTTTCAAGTTGATGCCCAGAAGTCTAGATGCCATAAAGAAGAACAACGATGAGCTCACTGAAGCATGTCTTCAGGTATGCTCCAACATTTTGCGTGTTCCAGGCCAGCCAAACTGTCTCTGATGCTAATGACAAGTAGAATTATACAGGCGGTGACGACGAGGATAAGGAAATGGCTGATGCTGACAATGAGGATGACAAAGTTGATGAGTAAGTCCAGGGTTCCTAGGTTTGTGACTATTCTCAGACTCTCCCATAGATATTTAGATGACGAAGATACCTCTTACAAAATTCGACGACTTGCTACCAAGCTTATTAGTGCCCTCCTGGTACTCGACCAGAACTCTTGGCAACAATTTACAAGGATGTCTCACCTGTCCTGATATCTCGCTCTGACAATCAAGAGGAGACTGCTCAGCTCGATGTTTGGGCAACTTATGCTCTACTTCTCAAACAAATGGCAGTGTATGGGGGGTTTTCACAGAACAACAACTCCGTGACACACGGAAAGCAGAAGCAGGACACTGAAGAGATAATGGATGTCGAGGGTTCCCCCTATGCCATGCTGAATGCTCAAGCACCTGCTCTACCAAAGGCTCTCTCCAACCAGCTCAAATCCCCGAAGGCAGCTCCTGTGACTCTCCAAGCTGGATCCAATCTCCTTCGTACTCTCCTTACTGTATTGCCTGCCGCATTGTCGCCCCAGGTCCCTTTGACTGTCGCCATAACCAAGAACACATTGTCCCAACCTCCGTTAACGTCTACATCTTCCCTCTATCTTACGTGCCTACCGTTCTTGGTACTCTTCTCCTCAAGCCACCCTCCAGCCACTTTTTCTGATTCGCTGCCGACTATGACAAACGCTCGTCTCAAATCTGTTCGAGAGAAACGTCCTCATACTGTGCCCGAATCATTCCATGCCTGCTCCTCCTCGCTGACCGCCCTCAAGCCCCTGGAGCCCGCACAAAGTGTAAATTTGTGGTCTTTGCACTTGTTGTCATCGCGACGCGCACATGCTCCTCCTCTTTGCACTTGCTCATTCCTGCCACACTCGGCAGGACAGAGATGCCAGGCCTTGTTCACCTAATAATGGCCACAACAACACCCCCGGACGTGGACGAGCTCAAGTAGGTCTACCAGCGAATTGAGTTTTGCAGAGACGCAATTTAATGAGGTGGGAGAGATGTTTGACAAGGGGGATTTGGATCCCGCTGCTCAGGGTGAATGAAATGAAGACAAAGACAAAGATGGACAGGCCAGAGGGCAAGTATTTCACGGTGTAGCAGACTCCATTGAAGACCTCGCACCAGACACGACGTGCACCACTTCTGGCGCCATCAAGCTGAGATGGGTGATGGGTGCACAAGGCGGAGGAGATGCTTGAGGGGGTGCTATGCAGATAGAGCGCGGGGATGGTGGCGACTCAGGGAATAAAGATGCAGATGCGGAAGGCGTGGATCCTTGTTTTCCGGTATGTCTTAATCGCTCATGTACGCAATCTTATATGAAGAGAGTTTTCGTAGGTGGTGGATATGAATCCAACCATGTCCTCATCTCCAAGGTCGAAGGAGCTCTCACCACTTGGCCTAGCACAGCCATGCCACTTCCCGCCAGCGGGAAACAGCGTGGCTGTGTGTCACTGGTCACTGGTCACTAGGTCACTGGCTACAGGTGGTGACACACAGCCATGCCTCTTCCCCAGGCGACTTTGGCTTGCCCCATTGCAAGTGCGTGTCTCCTGCTCCCTTCACTGTTGTCTCACTGCTATGGATCTGTGTTGCCTGGCATCGCAGTATCAACATCATCGCAAACAAGGTCTCGAACAGGGCCTCCCGATCCTCATTCCCTCTGTGTCGCCCAGCATCGCCCCATTGCAAGTGCGTGTCTCCCGCTCCCTTCACCATTGTCTTGCTGCTACAGATCTGCGTTGCCCGGCATCGCGGTATCAACATCATCGCAAATGAGGTCTCAAACAGGCCTCCCTATCCTCGTTCTGTCTGTGTCACCTGGCATCGCCCCATTGCAAGTGCATGTCTCCTGCTCCCCTCACTGTCGTCTCACTGCCACAGATCTGTGTTGCCCGGCATCATGGTATCAACATCATTGCAAATGAGGTCTCGAGCAGGCCTCCCGATCCTCGTTCCGTCTGTGTCGCCTGGCATCGCCCCATTGCAAGTGCATGTCTCCTGCTCCCCTCACCGTCATCTCACTGCCACAGATCTGTGTTGCCTGGCATCATGGTATCAACATCATCGCAAATGAGGTCTTGAACAGGCCTCCCGATCCTCGTTCCATCTGTGTTGCCCAGCATCGCCCCATTGCAGGTGCATGTCTCCTGCTCCCCTCACCGTCGTCTCACTGCCACAGATCTGTGTTGCCCGGCATCATGGTATCAACATCATCGCAAATGAGGTCTCAAACAGGCCTCCCCATCCTCGTTCCGTCTGTGTTGCCTGGCATTGCCCCAGCGAAAGTGTGTGTCTCCTGCTCCCCTCGCCATCGTCTCACTGCCACAGATCTGTGTTGCCCAGCATTGCGGTATCAACATCATCGCAAACAAGGTCTTGAACAGGCCTCCCCACCCTCGTTCCATCTGTGTCGCCCAGCATTGCCCCATTGCAAGTGTGTGTCTCCCACTCCCCTCACTGTTGTCTCACTGCCACAGATTTGTGTCACCTGGCATTGCTAAAACATAGCAAGGTTAGAAGGTTGGCACCCTTTTCATGTTATATGTTTATTATGAGATGTCAATTGCCAATCTTGCATCCCTCATTCTGTATATACCTCCTGATGAAATAAAATTTAAATACATTTGCACAGCCACATATGTGGGAATTGCTGATTCATGAGGGAACCAAGGCTTTCTGTCCTTATCTTCACACCATCAACTGCACTCAGCTGTAAGCTAGGTTTTGCCATGTATAGCTAAACATTGAATCCATCAAACAGCTGCCCTACAACTCATCTTTACATAGATCACCCTCATCTGATGTGAGTCAAGTATCTTATGGGTTTGGGTGGGGTGGATTGAAAAAACTGTTCACAGCAACATGTCTGCAACAACTTCTGCTCCTTCTCACTCCTCAGCTGTGTTTTTGGCATCATTACCCTGGTTTACTGATGCAATTATCAAGAATCATGAACTTCTTCCCACAAGAAAGGAAGAATTTGAGGTCTGTTAAAATTTCTTCCTATTTGCTAGATCCTGACCCAACCAGACCTTGGTCAATAAAGTTCTGGAAAGGGAGAGTGAGATGTTTAATGGAGTTTTCCTGACAAGTGCAGAGGAGAAAAGGCAATTGCCTTATTATTTTTCATCCCTTATTGGCTATAGGGTCAAGTGGGTGCCATATGAAATGAACAGGAACAGGGTGCATTTTTCCAGGAGTGTTGACGTGCTCTTGAAATATCAGCTGTGTGACATAATCACATGGGTATACTATTCTCAATCAAGTGGTCCAGTGCCCTTGCATGCAAAACTTGATTTCAAGGCCCCAGAGAAGACAGTAAGTATTCTTCTGCCATTGTTTAGATATCTTTAATACCAATGCTTTCAAGTCATTCCATTTGCTAGAAAGCATAAGGGCAATTGTTTCCAAAGCACATGAACACTTTTTCTCACAAAAAGGAACAAAGACTATTGGGGCTCATTATGGTGAGGTTGAGGCAGGAACAAGGCCTGGCTTTTCCAATTGTCTGAGGCAGCTATGGCAACGCTTTTCTGCTCTGTCAGGCAAAGCTGCCATAATCATCATATGTCAAAATGTGCTGCTGGCAGCTTATCATGTCAGATGTTTGCTTGAGGTGAGTTTAGTATTTATCTTTTCTTTCATCATTTGTGCAATAGTGACAGTGGGTCTGTAGGGAAATGATGACTTAATAGTGCCTCCAGGTGTGCACAAAAAGATGAATCACAGTTGCAGCTTCCTCTGTTCCTTTCACTTTCAATATCACCACTTGCACTTCTTTGTGCCATTCAATGGCACACCAGAGATTTCAACAGGCCTTCACTGCTTGGGGTGGGCTACAGGGTTATTTTAACCATTTAAATATCTGAACTATCAACACAGATTTGGCAATGACTTGGAAACTCAAGACCCAGTACAATTGCAGAGCTTGAGAAACAATTGTGGGAGGTGATTTTCTTGATTGCAAGAAATGATAAGGATGAGGAAGAAGCCTTGGTGGAGTTTTTAACCATTGCAAGGGAAAAAGTGGAACATTTATCAAACTCTGATGATCAATGGTTTCAGGGGGGTAAGTTATTATTACTCCATCTGTAGGGAACTATATTAATAAACATTTGACAAAGATGATAATCAGACAAGGGATCCAACATCTGTGCAGAATACAATTGTTTTGATGGAGGAGTGTCCAGCTTGGTGGCCAGGGACTTTGAACAAAATTTATCTCCATCCCCATTCACCTGAACATGATTCACCAATGGGTGATGAGAATGTAATGGAAGTTGATGAGGGGCAGGGTGTTGGTAAGAGAGATGTTGGGGAAGTTGAGATAAGGGAGAGAGGCAGTGAAAATAAGGAAGAGGACAGGGAGGAGGGAGAGGAGGAGGAGGGAGAGGGACAAGTAGAAGTGCAAAATAAAGAGAGAGATGATGTTTTGGTAAGGGAAGAAGAGGAGGAAAGGGAGGAAGAGGAGGAAGAAGAAAGGGAAGAAGGGGAAGGGGAATATGACTTGGGGGTACAATGGCCTGGTGAGGATATCATAATGAATGCTCTCAATTTCTTACCTGGATTCCAAGCACTGGTGAGTTGTAATGGTATCTGTTGAGATCTGGGTTAATCACTGGAATTCAGGATGATGAGAATGCTCTCAATGAGGGAGATGAGGGAGTAGGTGGATTCTTACCTGGATTCCAAGCACAGGTGAGTTCCTGTATCTGTTTATATCTGGATTACTAACTGGATTTAGAATGATGAGGATGGAGACTTTGCAATGGGATATGGAGAAGAAGAAGAAGAGATGGTCCCTCCAATACCTGCACAGAAGCAAAAGTCTTGGTCCTTATCTTCTTCTGGTTCTCCTCATGTGATGCAACCAATGTCTTCATTTTCATCACCACTGTCATACCTCTCTGACATCCTAGAAGAGGAAGGATCTGACATTCAGGAGGAGGGAATTGAGGTGGGAGCATCACACCATTTCACTAGGAATAGAGCCACCACATCATCACAGCCCTCAAAACATGATGTGGTGGCAAAACAGTCTACTGAGGGGAAGCTTAGAGGGAAAGGGGTGAGGAATGCAAGGAGAAAAAGCAGTGTCCCTGCTCAAATACACCAGTACATTGATCTCACCCTGGATCATGTGAGCTAAATTTATTTTATCATATCATCTTGGCAGACTCATTGACCACACAAATTTCAGGAGGAGCCTGAGTCTTCATCAATTCCAGAATCATTGATTGAGAGGCAGCTGTTCCCAAGCACACAGAGCAGCCTGCTTTTATTGTTCTCAATCAGGCAGATATTGATGAATCATCTAAAGAGCTGCAAACTCTCTTTAAAAAATGTAATGTTGTTATCAGAGGGGCTGGCAGCAAGAAAATGGAATTTAATAGGAGGGGTTTGGAAAGGCTTGGGAGTTGGGACCAGATCACTACTATCCAAGGTGAGAGGGATGCTGTCAATGGCTCATGGCATGCTTTGACAGGGGATAGATTTGTCCATTGAGCCCAATGAGGATGGATTTGCCTGCAGAGTCAAGAAGGGCACCTTGAAGGACATGCATTTCCATGCCCACAATCCTCAAGGCAGAGTATTGAATGGGCTTGAATTTCCAACTCCAACAGGCTATCTTGAACCAGACATGTGGCTGTCAAGTGATAATGTGGCATGGGTTCAAACCATGCATATGTCATTATCCAAAAAGTATGGTGAAATGCCAAGGAAGGAAATTAGATGGGGACTTGCTGCAACAGCAGGTGCTGTTAGTAATTGGCATATTGACAGCAATGGGTTTGGGACATTTGTAGAGGTAAAAACAGGGAAAAAATGGTGGCTGGTTGCCAAGGAGAAAATGGGGAAATCCTTTTCTGACAGGAACCTGTACACAAGCTTTGATCCACAAAATGCCAACTCTGACCTTTGGGAGGTCCATGCAATAATCCTTGCACCTGGTGACAGGCTGTAAGTAACAACTTCTTTGCCTCTCATTCATCTGATATAATTGATTTATGTACCAGATACATGAGACCTCATACTGTTACAGCTTCTTTCTCTTTCGCTTACCTGTTACAATAGCTTTTCTTCACTTCGTCGCTACGTACTGATACTTGTTTCATCCGCCTGGACCGTCCCTCGTTTCACTTCCTTTTATACTTCTTCATTGTTCTCTAGGCAGTATATAAACCCCCGCATGTACCGTAGTACCTCAGTTCCAACTTAATCGAGTATTGTCCTTTACTGAACAACCCTCTCGCTCTCGTCTTCTCTATCGCTCGAGCTACCTTCGTCGCTGCCTAGCACGACGTCGAACAGCATTCTCGTCCAGTGACTGGGATTAGACCAAGACTCTAGTCGTCACCGTTGACTCGATAACGAACCAAGGGCATCGATCCTAACACAAGTTGGAACTCACTGAACCGCTTAGTGCATCGTCACTAGCTAGACAACATAGATCCGAAACGACCCGAAACCAGACTCTCTAACCAGAGACCACCGAACGATTCCTTTCTCTTTAGAGGGACATATTATCTAGAAGGACAAGAGCTCTTTTTCTCAACATTAAATAAACGTTGGGAATTTCGAGGAGTAGGAAAGAATAGGAACACCCCAGTATCTAACGAATACTTCGAAGGGGATTACATCGAAGGAAACGAACACTCTTTACCTGGAAAGCTTTGGGTTGAGTGGAGAAACGAACAAAAAGAACCAGAAGAAGAACCAGAATTATATTTCGAAAGACCCAAAGAAACCCTTTGGTGGGAAGAGTACTGTGACGCGGAATTCGAGTTCGACGGCACTGATCCATACTACTCTCTTTCCGAAACATCCATAGTAGGGTGGAACACCTTTTTGGAACAAAAACAAATCGAATACGAACTAGAAAACCCGAGACCTGAAACAGACGCCGAAACCGACACAAAACAAATGGCAACTAACACTGAAACCACCGACGCCCCCAGGGGAGATATCAAACCAGTCTCAGCACGAATTTTCACAGGAGATCGGACCGAAGCTAAATCATTCATCAACTGGTTTAGCGATTTCTTTGCAATAAACGCCCACAACTATGAAGGGAAACATGAAAAAAAAATCAGATACGTCCTCCAATGCCTAGGAAAGGAACTAGACGACTGGAAAGAAATAATCCGCGATCAACTGGATGAAAAAGACGGACTTACTTGGGAAAACTATGACACCTTTGTCAAACGATTCCTTGACGACTGGGGAGAAGTCAACACTGCAGTCAGGGCGCTGAATGAGCTCACTAAATTACGAGTTGGGGGAGAGATCACTGTCCCGATCTATGTCCGAAAATTTAGAATGCTCATAGGATCCTCCGGACTAACCGGAATTACCGCCCAACTCCAGGCATTTGTCCGAGGCCTACCAACCACCATTGCTGCCAAGATCCTCGAAGGACAAAGCGACTTTAAAACTATCACAGACGCCTACAGAAAGGCGGAACAACTCAACGCAGCATGGGAAACGATGAAAGCATTAGGGAAAACTGATACAGGGCGTCGATTCAATAAAACAGGGGGACCTAAAACGATCCATGCCATACAAACCGGACGTCTTACTGATGGGCAACGAGAAGAATATATGCGTTCTGGGAAATGTTTCAGATGCGGAACCATCGGTCACTTATCCCGAAACTGCCCAAAGAAAGATACTACCAGGAACCCGCCCCCTTCAGGACGATTCACCAGAACAATCACTGAGGATAACGATGCTAAGAAAATTCGCACCATGATTGCGGCGCTCAGCACAGAGGAACGAGAAACTCTCCTCACCGACCTGGAAACTGAGGGTTTTTAAAGCGGAGGAACCAGAAAGCGGTTGGAAACCTCCAAGAACGATTATGGACAGTTAGCACTCGACTCTGTAATAGTAAGATCGAATAATAATCAACGACTCTCAATAACTGTCCAATCACCCGAATTACCCGCTGAGATATCTGCCCTCGTTGACTGCGGAGCAGAAGGAAACTTCATTGACGAAACTATAACAAGAAACATGAACAAGAAACCACTAATTCAACCAATACGAGTTAAGAACGCCGACGGAACAGTAAACTTAAATGGGATGATCACACATAAAGTCAAGATTCCCTACCACATCGGAAATCTACAAATCGAAACAAGCTTCCTAATCACTAAACTGGGAGATCAAAAACTTATACTCGGACTCCCCTGGTTAGAAAAACACAACCCAACGATAAACTGGAAGGAACGGACCCTTGAACTCGATCAACACAAACCGACAAAGCAGATAAAAAGAAACCTGGATCAGGAAATCAACGAATACTGGATCAGGGTTAAAACTTCGGCATCACAAGCGCTAGAACATACACTACGCAAAGAGACCATAACAACGCTACCAGACGAGTACCAAGAATGGAAATCTACCTTCGAAAAAGCGCCTTCAGAACGATTCCCAGTCAGACGCACATGGGATCATGCAATCGATCTCAAAACCGGATTTACCCCGAAAGTCAGCAAAATCTACCCACTATCGATAAAAGAACAATCATCCCTCGACGAATGGATCACAGAACAGCTAGCTAAAGGATACATTAGACCATCCAAATCCCCACAAGCCTCGCCATTCTTCTTCGTCGCAAAAAAGGAAAGCGGAGCGCTCCGGCCATGTCAAGACTACCGATACCTGAATGAATGGACAATAAAGAATGCATACCCATTACCATTGATCTCTGATCTAATGACCAAACTATCTGGCGCTCAATATTTCACAAAACTAGACCTCCGATGGGGATACAACAACGTTCGGATAAAAGAAGGAGATGAATGGAAAGCAGCCTTCATAACGAACAAAGGACTATACGAACCAACAGTCATGTTCTTTGGCCTATGCAATTCCCCATCTACGTTCCAGACAATGATGAACGAATACTTCCAAGACATGATCAATGAAGGATGGTTAATCATTTACATGGACGACATTCTTATATGTGGAACAACACCCAAAGACTTAGAAACCCGGACAAAACGCATCCTAGAACGACTAAAAGAGAACGACTTATTCCTCAAACTCGAAAAATGCAAGTTCTGCACGCAGGAAATTGAATTCCTCGGAATGATCATTAGACCTGGGGAGATAACAATGGACCCGATCAAACTGGCAGGAATAGCAGATTGGCCGACACCAGCAACAGTCAAACAAGTACGATCCTTCCTAGGATTTGGAAATTTCTACCGACGATTCATTGGGAACTTCGCAACCCTCGCTCGACCACTTATTGATCTCACAAGAAAAGATGAAGCATTCCTCTGGACGCCAGAACGACAGGTGGCGTTTAACAACCTAAAAAAAACGCTTTACAACAGCCCCTGTACTCCGAATGCCAGATGTCACCCGACCATTCATCCTACAAACCGATGCCTCAAATAAAGCAACAGGAGCAGTACTGAAACAAACTGATGAAGCAGGACTCCTGCACCCTTGCGGCTTCATCTCACACGCCCTAACCACGACAGAGCAAAACTATCAGATTTACGACAGGGAACTACTGGCAATCGTCAAAGGACTTGCAGCATGGCGACACCTTCTTCACGGATCACCTCATACCACCATCGTTCATTGTGATCACAAGAATCTATCCTTTTATCGAACCCCACAACGCCTTACCCCCAGACAAGCCAGATGGTCCTCCTTCTTAAGCGAATTCGATCTCCGAATAGAGCACGTCCCTGGAACTAAGATGTTTGAAGCAGATGCCCTATCTCGACGACCAGACCACATTGGAACGGACGACATCCCAGAAGAAACTACGGTGTTACCACCTGAACGATTCATCAGGCTTATAGCAGACGACCTAGCAGAGAAGTTGCACAAAGGCATGATCAAAGACGACTTTGGACAAATATTAGTCGAAGTAATCCAAAATCATCGAGCACCACCAATAAAATCGAAGCTGCAAGACTGGACATATGTCGACCACATCGTACATTACCAAGGAAAAACCTATGTGCCCGATCAAGATGGATTGCACACTCAACTCATTAAACTAACGCATGAATCACCTACATCTGGGCACCCCGGACGATTTAAAACTCTAGAATTACTCAAACGAAACTACTGGTGGCCCGGAATGAACAAGCATACCAGAGAATGGATCGAAGGATGCGCGCTCTGCCAGCAAATGAAAGTAAACACTCACCCCAACACCCCTGCCCTACAACCGATCAAATCTAATGCCACCCGACCCTTCCAACAAGTCACAATTGACTTCATCACAGACTTACCAATCGCCGACGGCTTCGACTCGATCATGGTCACGGTGGACCATGGACTTACAAAGGGGGTAACCTTTTCCCCTTGTCACAAAACGATCGATGCACTAGGAACCGCAGACCTATACATAAACGAAAACTTCAAACGATTCGGTCTACCGGATATCCTCATATCTGACAGAGGACCGCAGTTCGCATCTAAAGTATTCCGAGAAATAGGAAAAGCGCTGGGAATAAACCATAGAATGAGCACAGCCTACCACCCCCAGACAGATGGCGAGACAGAACGAGTCAATCAAGAACTAGAAGTCTACCTCCGAATGTTCTGCACAAACGAACCGCACAGATGGAAATCACTACTGCCAATTGCGGAATTCACTCACAATAACCGACACCATGATACCATCAAAGCATCACCGTTTCAGCTAATGTACGGAATAGACCCCGTCGCTATTCCCACAGCTGCACCCCCCATGACGACCCCAGCAGCTGAGAACCGACTACGAATGTTACAAAAGGCTAGAGAAGAAGCACTCGCTGCACACGAACTCGCTAGACAAATGGTAGCGCTCAGAACAAAAGACAAAAGTATCAGATTCGAGAAAGGAGACAAAGTCTGGCTCGAAAATCGAAACCTCCGAATACCCTATGAGTCAAGGAAGCTAGCGCCCAAAAGAGAAGGACCCTTCACGATTGAACAAGTGCTAGGACCTGTCACCTACAAACTGAAACTCCCCAAACAATGGCGCATCCACCCCGTGTTTCATACTACGTTGTTAACTCCATATAAAGAAACAATGGCGCATGGACCAAACTTCATGAAACCACCCCCTGATCTCATCAACGGACAAGAAGAGTTTGAAATAGAAGCAATCATCACACACAGAAAACGAGGAACTGGCTATCAATATCTAGTCAAATGGAAAGGGTATGGACCAAACGAAAACTCATGGGAACCTGAAACAAATCTGAAAAATGCTGCGGACATCCTTAGAGCGTATAAAAACCGCCAAGACCTGCTATGAAGACCATGGTCCAATATCGCAACAAACAGATCCTCAGACAGAATACTAGACATACCAAAAACATCGCTTCCCCCTACTCCCGATTCTCTCCCAGACAATCTATCCCAAAACTTAGACACCTAATTATCCAACTCCCTAATCGAACCCACCCTCACCAAGGATGACGCGCAATAGGAACAGCCTTCATTGAAATACGCAAAATCCTGCTCTACCGAACAAAAGTACCGTCACTATACCCAGTATATAAGACACAGATCGGCCCCGACTCCCAGACACCAACCAATGTCCTCAGTAGAGATCACCACGTCAGACAAGCACGAAGAGCACTGACCTTATGGATCATTGATCGAACAAGAGACCTGGAAGCGGCGGGAGTGACCTGCCTACGCCGAACAGAGGCACTATTCCCAGATAAAATCAGTTTCCCATCCAGTGGACCGCCGAACTTTAACTTACCCCCACATTACCTATACATCTCACATGGAGGGATACCACCTCCATATCCGAATTCACTGCCCCACTACCGCAACTTTGAATGGGAACCTGGATACCCAATGATCACGGGAATCATTCATCACACAGATCACGGAACAATTACACATCGAATTCCACCTAGACCACTACACGAACCATATTTAGCTGAAAGACCTCCCACGCGACCTAATACTCCCAGACCAGAAGCATTGGCCGATCAACTCTTACGAGACATCCTCTCTATGGACGCAGACGATTCATTCGGGGACGTGGAATATTTCAACGAAGTCAACCTATAAAAGAACGAGATTCCTGCTTCCTGGCCTTCCAACCAACGTCGCAAATACAAAGATGTTCTCGCTCGTCGCCATCCTCGTCGCCCTCGTCTCTGCCCTCATCCCCTCTGCCCTCATCGGAGGACTCATTCTCGCAACCCTCCTCGCCACCTTCGCCCTCGCCTATTCTTTTCCCGAAAAAATCCCTGAGTTCGACGTCTTCACACCACCCCTCGAAATCTTCGTTGAAACCGAGACGGCGATCTACGCCGATGAAGACCTACACATTCACCCGCCCGAACTCGTCGACGAGCCACCCATCGAAGAAGAAGTCACTCCCGCACCTGTCCCTAGATCAAACCCCCTCGTCGCCGCTGCCTCCCTCGAAGCCTCGTACATTACGGCCAATCTCCGAGACCTCTCCGCCCCCGCTTGGAGCCCTCGTAGGACTCACCCTCACCACCGACCCCAACGCCATGACTTACGCCGAGCGAGATCTCGCGCTTCGTGAACTTCGTCAATTGAAAGTCACCCTCGACTCCGTACGATGGCATGTAGATACGGCACAAAAGGACGTCGAAAAACATCGTCCACTGGTACGAGTCTAGAGCAGACCATGCCTGGACAACTCAAGGTTGGCCTTAAGAAGTCGGTGACTTCTCGCATAGGGAGGGGGTAATGTTACAGCTTCTTTCTCTTTCGCTTACCTGTTACAATAGCTTTTCTTCACTTCGTCGCTACGTACTGATACTTGTTTCATCCGCCTGGACCGTCCCTCGTTTCACTTCCTTTTATACTTCTTCATTGTTCTCTAGGCAGTATATAAACCCCCGCATGTACCGTAGTACCTCAGTTCCAACTTAATCGAGTATTGTCCTTTACTGAACAACCCTCTCGCTCTCGTCTTCTCTATCGCTCGAGCTACCTTCGTCGCTGCCTAGCACGACGTCGAACAGCATTCTCGTCCAGTGACTGGGATTAGACCAAGACTCTAGTCGTCACCGTTGACTCGATAACGAACCAAGGGCATCGATCCTAACACATACCCACATGCTGTGGTGACAGTAGAGCACAGCATCTGTTTTGGGGGTCATTTCTACTGTACACAGACCCTGAGGGAGACCTGTATAGGGATCCTCCAAGCCTTTGTGGGCTCCCTGCAGCTGACCAACTCAGACAGTAGGAATAGTTGGGTGCTTCTTCACAGAATGGTAATTTATTACCACCATGTCTTGGTCAACATGATGGATGATCCAGGTCAGTTATGAGATCATGTATGAATTTAATTCTCTCATGCTTGGCAGATGTGGACAAGGCACATGTGCCAGACATCCAGAAGCAGGATGACCTGATAGGTCTTGTTCTTCTTTGTGCCATCATGGAGCTGTCAAATGCTCTCCACCCTGGCTCTTATGATCTTGAAAACCCTATGACAGAGTTTGAACGAGTAATGCTTGTGGAAGCACGCAAACATGCTAGGATGATTGCTATCTGGCTGAAGACATTCTGGGTTGTAACAAAGCAGTCTTCACCTGAAGCACTGGATCTGTTCGAGGTTCTCTTGTGGCAAGTGGCCATGACTTTGTCACTTGCAATAGAGGAGAACAAGACACATCTCCAACCCTGCATCACACAGTGTACTCCTGATCAAGTGGCCTGCCACATGTATGATTCATTGTTGCATAGGAAGGCCTCAGCAAGCTGGAACAGTAGGGGGATAAAACATTCAAAGAGCTATGATTGGGAAGGGGGGGCTTTGATAATAATGCCAAACCCTGGAGCCACAATGCCTTCAGATGATTCAGAAGTTGGAACTAATGAAGGTGATGACCATGCCTTTACTGGAAGGCAGACTCCTTCCTTTGATGAGGGTATAACCATGCACAGCTGGCTCCAAAGGAATGTCAAAAGAACCAGGGGGCATAATGACAAATCAAGGGAAAGGAGTGGTGAGTAACTAATTTCCTCCACCAGTAAATGGGAGCATGGGAGCTTACAGCAGATACAGAAGTAAGGCATACAAAACGAAGACTCTAGCCTTATCTCATATATTATCCTCTTTTCCTGCCATCTGTGATGAATGTGTCTGTCATATTATGTGCTCATTAGTATTATTTGTTGTTACATTGTATTGATTTATTTGTTGTGTTTAAGAAAAAGTAGGACCATATAAATTTGAATTTGACACCTTCCATGGTGGTGACAACAAGACTAAGAAATAAGCAGCCTCAACAGTCATCAAAGAGAAAATGGAGGCAGCAGAAGCCATGGGTGCCTAGCAGAAGCAGGTTTAAAAAATGTCATCTTTTGGCAAGTCATATCATTGAAAATGACAGAAATGGAAAAACAAGGACAGTCTTTCCAGGCTCACAGTATGTCCAATCTGTTATTCACTTTAAGTAGGAGTATAATACTATCTAGCATCATTGTACAGCCATGGGAGCCAGGCATAGATGAGGACAACATTCCTAATACTTCCTGGAATGCAGTTGTAAAAAAACATGAGAAAAGGCAAGAATGGAAGGGTTTGGTTTCAAGTCAACTGGTTTTACAGCAAGGAGCATCTCTCCCAACCTGGCATTCTTCAGGAACAATGGTTAGTTGCATATATAACATCAATACACTACTTACAAGCTCCTCCTAGCGATTTTATGCTTTGTAACATGGAAGCAACTGAGCTAGTACTATCTGACCATGAAGACATTATAGATAGCACATCAGTTGTTGGTTAGTGTTAATTGTTTGAGAGTTTATTAGTTGAATAATTAAATCCAAACAGGAATTCAAGCCATAAGCCATCTGGATGATGCCAATCCTTATCATGCTCGTATTTCAAGTGATCAGTTGTTTTGGCGCATTAAATTGGATGCCCAAAATGGTCTACTACAGGTACAGTTTGTTAACCTGTCTAGGATGAGGATAATGACTGAGAACTGTGATAACTATGGATCAAGGATGCTAATTTCACCTGCACCTGCAACATGATTTATAGTCCAAGCCAAGGCAGGCAGAGGTTTTGCACACAGTATGGGATGTGGTATCATGAAAAGTGCATGCAACTTATAGGACAAGAAATTCAACTGCAGGGGATGAATGAATTAGAGAAACTTTCCAATCTACCTATTATTAGGGGATGGAGTGGTCAAATTTATTCAAGCTGGGAGCTCACAGGTACTGGCCACAGAGTTGCAGCCATAAAGGAGTGGCAAAAAACAAGAAGCACACCAGATAATTGGAGAAAAAAGGTGAATGAGAAATGGGTTGATGAAGTGCTTGCAAGGAAGTGGGCTGTTTATACTTGTCCTGGGTGCAGAAAAGAGCTTTAATCTTCAGAAATATGTATATTAAAAGGAGTTTCATGTTAGCTATATGCTAGTAATTATTGCTTGCAATAATCAGAGTTGATTTATTTAATGATGGGGTTTCAGGCCATTGAAAGCCTTTGTAAAGGAGTGCAATGAAAGTATAACCTGTCTGGATGTTTGTTTATCAAAACTTCTCACAACAATTTGCCCAATCTTGCCAGTAGATGCTATAAATAACTTCACTACTTGAGGATACAATATTCCTGCCTGATTCAGGTCAACCATAGGTCAGCATGAACCATAAAAAAGCCACACCTCCTTTGCCATTGAATCAATGCTACTTTCAATTAGGAAGTCTTTGGCCTGCAACATCATGACAAGCTGCTTTATTTGCTTATCATTTTTTTCACTGTTGTCATATTTCAGTTGTTGTAACACCTCCTGGAAAGGCTGCAACTCTTCAGATAATTCTTTAATCTTCAAGTTTGATTGGAGCTTCTTCCTTGGAGAAAAGTCTATTGATATATCAGAAGCTGAACTATCTGCAAATGTTGAGGATCTCCTTTTTCTATTTACTCTAACTGGTACAAATGCTTCATCACTGTCATTGCCTTTCTGTGGTGTTGAATAAAGCAATTGAGGTGGAAAAGACTGTGGACTTTCATTGGTAGTGCAAGCACTACTTTTGGGTGCAACACTTGATTGACCAATTACAGGAGCACCCAAGAGATGTTTGTTTAATGGTGTGAGATCTTGATCTTTATGTATAGGACTTGACTCCCTGGGTGCAGGAGTGTTATAATTTATTAATGGAGAATTGATGAGAATCTGGTTGAATGGCAATATCATTGGAATTGGATTGTTAGGTGCAGGTCTTGAGTGATTTATGAATGAGGAGCCTAATAGATTGCTGAATGTCCTAGTTGGTTTATTTGTTGTGGACAAGGTAAGTGATGTCAGAGGTGGAAAGTAAGAATAGATATTGTTTTCTTCAACATGAACATATAAGTTTTTTGAAAAAACCAGAGGTGTCAAAGAGGCCTTACGTATATGTAGCCGGTCTATCTCAAGTGGATGAAAATTAGATGACACTTTATTCCACTTGAAACTTGCTAGAAAGGATGAGACATTGATACTTTATGATTAAATAATAAGGTTGCATACATTTGTGCCCAGAATTTGACATGATGAGAAAATAAGAAAGTGAACATGATCACATGATCTTGATTGTTCAAATACAAGTGCTCCCATATGTTCAGTAGATTATTCAGAGAAGAGAGCTTTCATCAACTTGTGATTGATTAAATCATGCAATACTCATCTTCACTTGTGTGGTGAATGGAGAATTGGCATCATATGGACCAGACAGATTATGCTGTACTCATTTGATTCTCTGTAAGCTGATGCACAATTGTCACCTACCTCCCTATTAACTGATAATCAATTAATTGAATGAAAAAATCTATTATGTAAAGGATAACTACTACATTACTAAATTTTCCACTTTATAACTTGATGGATGCTCTATTCCTTGTACTATCCTTGTTTATGCTGTATGAGAAGTACTTTCTGTCCTATTTTAAAGTCTCCCTGGCACAAGATGTTGTTGGGCAGGGTGATCCACTTCTCCCACTTAATAAAGTCCACTCTCATTGTGCATTAATATCATGCCAACCAGTGGCACAGTCAACTCTTTAAAGTATGCAGGGCACATGGTTGTTGTTAACTTTAGTCATGTGATGCTCACCCAACCAGATATTGCTCTCTTCTGGGCAATCATGCACCCTCAAGGCTTTGCAATGTGCAACCACTCCTGCCCCCACTCACAAAGAGCAATGCTACAGTCAAGAAGGGCTGATGCCTTAAAGCTTTGCTATATCTTTCCATATCCTCCCTCTGAAGGAATCCAGCATCATGTAGATAACCCAATCTTTCACCCTCTCTGTGACAATGACTGCAATGCTACACATGGTCCAAGATTTATTCAAGTTGGAATTGATAATTTGACATTGCAGTACTGGTTGCCCACTTTGCTGTCTCAATCCATGTGTCCACCTGGATATGAGAACTTCAATAAATCACTTCATGGAAATAGGCCCATTCCAGGATCTTGGGTTGAAGACCCAGATGCTCAAAACTTCCCTAATGACCAACAATATGGTAAATCACAGTGAAGCCAATTCAAAGTATTTTATTGATTTACCTTCCACACCTTAGTCAAACCTGTGTCAATTTCTACAAGTGGCAACAGTAATGAATTAGCTTTCAAGCAAGATTCTAATATTGGAGATAAGATCAGTGCTTCAGACATTTCTCCAAATGTTGGGACCAGCACATTATGTTATCTACCTGCATTTAGTGAATGTGAGGAAATTGATGGATCATTACTTAACATTTATCTTTCTTAGGTGGTAATTTTGGGGCAATTCAAAATCCATGCACACTTCAGATTCCAGACAGAAAACTGAGTGTAATAATTGTGGAGGACCCAGCTGTTCATGTCAAGAAAATTGATATACAAAGTGCCAAGGACTCTCAATTCTTTGTATTAGTGACTGGAAAAGATCAAGCATGTCAACATATAAAGCAAGCATTCCCAGAACTTTTGCATAAGACTGAGTCCAATTGGATAGTATATGAATGGGTCAGTGGCAACTCACTTTTGAATCATCAGACTAAGATCATTGTAGCTTGTACCTGTTATTTTGATGTACAATTCTGAAGGTGTCTTTGAGTGGGATGTACATAGTGTGACATGGAAGGATTTTTCCAGTGCAATCCTCATCCAAGAGGGATATATATGGGATCAATGCTTGGATGCAGATCTCATTGTTGGTGGTCTTGATTTCTCCCAGGACTTCATGTGAGATTGTTCAGCAAAATTCCACTCATGAATTCATTGGCTGCAGGAATCCTATTTATAATTATGGTTTAGCTGCAGCAGAAGTTCGCTTGGTCTGGGAAGGCATGTCTGCTCTATCAGAGCATGTAACCATATGGCCCCTTCATATAGACCTTCTTAGGCATGGAAACAAATTGGTTTATCTCAAGACTCTTCAGAGAATTGCAGAAGAGGTGACAAATACAAGACATCCTGATATTTTTCTAGTCCCTGATCCTCAGTCCCCTACTGTCCTTGAAAGAAAAGGGATGGTCCTCAAGAGAACTTACAGTTCATCACTTCACTTCTCCCTTGGAATTTCAGGGGATGAAGACCTTAAACATATGATTGGTCAGAAAGCAGTTATGTGTATGGAGCAATACAGTTCCTTTGAGGATTGGATCAAGCCACAATGGTTTGCAATGCCCTTTTTGCAATCAATGGAATATGGAGAATTGAAGGCATACTTTGTTGGAGGACACTTAATCTACATTGTTCAAGTGAAAGATGAAGGTGTTCAAGAGGTTATGACAATAAATTCCTTCTCTGACTTGGAGTATGTCTCCAAAATGTAAATCTCTCAATTACTGAATTTTATTCATTTTGATAGTTTTACACAAGCATTATCTAACTCTGATATCAACTGCTGGGAGGGGGAAATCAATTTTACAAATTTCTTCAATTTTGTCACAAAAACATATCAAGAATTAGTTAGGAGAGAAGAGGAGATCAGTGACAAAATGTCTTCTCTGCGTATATTTTGTTGCTTGGAAATTGCAGCTATAGAAGACCATGGACAGTTCAGTTACTTTGTAAGTGGTTTACAAAGATCACACACTACACACTTGTATGCTGCATGCACTGGAAAAGGGGGCTGCTTCGGACTCAGTCTGGTTGATGCATTGGGTGCTTATGTTGTTGGCAGGTGGCAAGCAAGCTGATATTCATTATTTACCTTGTTTGTTACCTTTTTCTGTTATTAGATTATAGGCCAATGCTTGTAACATACTATGAACTTCTCACATTAGAAACAAATCACACTAACAACCCTTCTTCAAAACAACACAAATCAAATTCTCAGTGCTCAGCAAGAGCTAGAAAATCTCATTGAAACCACCACAGATGAAGCAGACCATCAAGTCAATGAATTTGAAGCATAAGAAGCAAGCAATGACCAACATGAATTAACTGAAAGTTCCAGCAGCTCATACAAAGAACAGGATAGGTGCCACCTTCCCCCCAGATATTACAGTCCTGAAGATCACTCATTTATGAAAGGTGATGTGGCATTGTCAAGGTCATCCTAGATGATATCTCATTTACATGAGACAGATGACTATCTGATGCAACCCATTATGTGGGTTGATGTGCTCACAGATGTTGATACTTTGCATCCAGGAGCATATGTCTCCCCCACCATTGTGAATGCATGGCTTCTCTACTGCTGGACTAAACTGGGCCAGCCAAGTCCAAGATATATACCCATGGAATACATGGCAAAGAGGAACAGAGTTACTTCTCATGAGATAGCAGAACTCAAACAATACTTCAACTTAGAAGGCTCATGTCACAAGGAGGATTTGTTTGGATTTATGCATGCAAATAGCCAATTTTGCTGTGTTTTATACATTGCATCATTGAACAACATCCAATTACTTGGAAAGGACCTGATTGTGGATGGGTAGAAAAAAGGAACTTGGGAAGAATGGCATGGCAAGTGGATCTGGAGTAACATACACCAGCTCAATGGCTGGCAGGTCACCTTCAGTGCTTCCATTGACAAGCTCAATTGGGTAAAAAATACCTTTGACAGTGGTCCAGTGACATGCCAGGTCATGGAATACATTGATACAAGTGAATTCATGTGGTGCTTGCAGAACACTGCCTGTGACAAGTGGATGTGTGTATGTGATTGTGAGAGGATGGAGTGGTCATGTTCATTCAAGCTTGGAGCTCACAGGTACTGGTCACAGAGTTGAAGCAATCAGGGAGTTGCAAAAGAAAGAGAAAGCCAGATAAATGGAGAGAAATAAAATGATAAATTGGTTGATGAAGTGCTTGTAAGGAAGTGGGCTTCTTACACTTGTCTGAGAAAGAGATTTGACCTTTAGAAATATGTATCATATTTGAAGGATGCTATGTTAGTTCTATGCTAAATTATGGGGAGCAATAATCAGAGTTAATTATAAACAACCTGTCATTCTTGTATGGTGGTCTGGGACAATCACAGTACAGCTTCATATGGTCTGGGACCATAATAGGACATGGGAGGAACACTTCACATAGGTTAGCATGTAGGAGCATTCAGCATAGGACAGGATGATGGTTGGACAAGGCAGCCATCATGTATAAGGAAGGAGGAACCCACCCCTATTGGTATTGGCACATTACATTACCACCTACCATTATGGGACTTGAGGGGGTTCGTCAGGCAGCATAGCCACAATATGGCATATAGACATGGATATCACAGCATGAGAAGCAAGGCTCACTCAGTCATACAGAAAGCATGTAGCCATGGTGCCTCAAGGCATGGGATCTGGGAGTGGTCCAGAGGTGGTCCAGATGCAGGCAGGCCTAGACAAGACCCAAGGTATTGGTACAGGGGTTCAGAACACAGGCAGTGGATTAATGCATGACAGACATGAGGCATGCACTTACAGCACACACAGTGATGCTGGGAATATTGTTACAGTACAGCATTGGCTATCTCTGGACAAAGGTTCAACACCTTCCCACACACATGTCAAAACATTTCCTCTTTCATATATTTCCCATTCTAAGTAGTTACTTGATTTGTCTCATGTTGTGTACACATTGTTTACTTACCATTAATGCTCTGCAGCTGTTGCCACCCATAGCAGTCATGTCTCACATCTCATTGTTCATGCTTAGTAATCCATAGTGCGACCCTGTGTATATAAATTGTAGTAGCACTGGACTGGTTTCCCATGACTGCAATAGATCTCTATTGCTAGTCCACACTTGCCTGAGCTTCACTCTTCAGTCAGCCCCTCCATCCTTGATGCCCAAGTGCACCTCTGCCTGCCTAGCACACCTGGAGTCTGCCTTGCCTGTCTACTACCTCTTGGAGCTGCCAACTTCACCACTGCACATTGCCCTGCTTATGTGCTGCTACTATGCCCCAGCTTGACCCTAATGAATATGACATATGGAGACCCAACATGGAAGTGCATAGGACTAGTGCATTGGGGATCATCCAGCAGACTCAGCAGCTCATACTAAAGCATGGCAGCCTAGGGATACAGGCTATGGATACAGATGCAGACACTCAACAATAGGGACATGACTTGCTGACCTCCAATAGGCAGGAGTGTCAAGCAGGCATGAAGTGTATGGGTGTGCACAGATGTCCTGAATGGTCAAGGGAAGGTCCAGAAGAGATCCAGGCATGGCCAGAGTAGTTGTCAGGAGTTCCTTGGCCTGCAACTTCATGATGAGCTGCTTTATATGCTTATCACTTCTCACACTGTCATCATTTTTCAGTTCTTGTAACATCTGGAAAGGCTGCCACTCTTCAGCTAGTTCTTCAATTTTTAATTTGACCTGGATTTCTTCCTTGGAGAAAAGGTCATTGATATATCAGATGCTGAACTATCTGCTGATAAAGCTCTCCCAGAACTTGTGCATAAGACAGGGTCTGATTGGACAGTATATCAACAGGAGAGTTGGAAATTCATTTTTGCAGCATCAAGCTAATATCATTGTAGCTTATACCTGTTATTTTCATGTATAATTCTGCAAGTGTATTTGAGTGGGATGTACATTGCATGAGATGGAAGGATTTTCCTAATGCAATCCTGACTCAAGAAGGGAATATGTGAGATCAATGTTTGCATGCAGATCTCATTTTTGGTGGCCTTGATTTCTCCTGGGACTTCATGTAAGATTGTTTGGCAGGGTGAAATCATGATTTCACAAGTTCCAGGGATCCTGTTCATAATTATGGTCTAGGTGGTGCAGAACTTTGCTTGTTCTGGGAAGGCATGTCTGCCCTCTCAGAGAAGGCTGCTGTCTGGTCCCTTGCTACAGACCTTCTTATGCATGGGAACAATTTATTTTATCTGAAAAGTCTGCAGAAAATTGCAGAAGAGGTAAAAAAACAATATATCCTGATATTTTTATAGTTTCTGATCCTCAGTCCCCTGCTGTCCTAAAAAGCAGTGGAATGGACCTACAGCTCATCACTTTGTTTTTCCCTTGGAATTTCTACAAGTGAAGGTCTTGAACATCTCATCAGCCAGAAAGTGAATATGTCTGTGGAGCAATAGAGTTCCTTTGAGGATTGGATCAAGCCACAATGCTTTGTAATGCCCTTCATACAAATCAATGGAATATGGAGAATTGAGGGCATACTTTGTCAGGGGACATTGAATCTACATCCTGCAAGTGAAAGATGAAGATGTTCAAGGTTATTACAATAAATTCTGTCTATGAGTTGGAGTATGTTTCTGAAATGCCACCTTATTGACTATTGAATTCTACTTATCCATAGTTCCACCAAAGCATTGTCTAACTTTGCCATCAACTGCTGGGATGGGAACACCAATTTTACAATTTTGTTACAAAAACATATCAAGAATCTCATTACTATGCACAGACATACATCTCTTTTAGTAGCCATCTCCCCTTTTATCTTCTGCAGTAGCTACAGCTTTCCATCCTTTTACAACATCCTTATTGTTCTCAAACTGTATCTAAAGCCCTCCATGTATCATAGGTACTCAGTTCTGACTTAAATTGCATTATTGTGTTTTGCATGTGACCTTACAGTCACATGCTGTGCATATGTTTGTGCTGCTTGAGCTTCAAAAAATCATAGCTCAGTAACCACTGAGGCTATCACTCCAGGAATTTGAATTTAGAGTTGTATGAGGTACTTCTAGATGTTTAGCATGTCTATTTGTAGAAATCCTTATTTGAACATCTGTAAATAAAAAATGTTGTTTCAAATCAGTAATAACATGACAAATAAATCCATAGGCTTTGAATCAACAGTATGCACCACCAGGAAATTAATTGTCATTTTCAAAAAACCTCCTACAGTGCTCCAAGGGATTTTATGTTCATGGGTTAGTGTGGTATACAATGATCAGTCAGTTGGTCATGTTTTCTGCATTGAATTGTGGCCATCAAGGCAACCCACAACATATGATATGTGGCTTACATGATGCATTATTAACAGTAAAAGGACTCCTGATGCACATACTAGCCATTTTATATGTCTATGAATTTATTTGTTACATTGTTATTGATTCAACACAAAGTTCTTTACCACAGATGCACAAACACATATATTTACAAGTGAATATGCTGAGCACCTAGAAACACCTCATGGGATGCCAGATTTGGATTGCTGAACTGATAGCCTAAGTTGTTGCTGAGCTATGAGTTTTTGAAGCTCAAACAGCACAAACATATGCACAGTATGTGACTGTAAGGTCACATGCAAAACACAATAAACTTGAGTAATTTGAATTGTCTCTTGCTCATTGTCATTGAATCCACCCAACTCAGGACCTTTGCCATCATCTGACTTAGTGTCTGGAACCATTGATCTTTGTCTATCACTGGTTGGGAGTATGACCACCACTCTACTTACTGTTGTTGACTTGGAATAAACATGTTGTCCTTAACAGTATTGCTGTTATAATCACAGACAGGGTGAAAGAATGAGTTATCCACACAATGGTAGATTCCTTCAGAAGGAGGATATGGAATGATGTAGCAGAGCTTGAGAGTATCAACCCTTCTTTACTGCAGCATTACTTTCTGTGAGCAGGTCAGAATAACCCCCAACAGCAATACAAGGTGCCTCTTCTGCCCTCCTGCTTCCATATCAATTTCAAGTGCCCCAAGTATGTCTGTTACTTTAAATACTTGCACTTAACTAGCTAGCTGAAACACCCAAGCCAGGCCAAGTCCCAAGTTACAGGGCCAGATGCTCCCTTCATTCAGTACTGTGTTAGCTACATCAACAATACAACCAACTGCTATGCAAAACAAATGAGAGATTCATTGAGCAATAAGTGTGTCTGACTACTTAGGAGAGTGCAATATGTGGCTGTGCAAGCCTCATATCATATGACTAAATAAACACCAACCCTGTGCCCTGCATAGTCCCAGACAATCTATATCATGCCTCAACAGTCAGTTTTTTATCAAGCACAGCAAGAAGAGTTGGAACAGCTGTTGGCACAGTTGGATCAAGGTGAATGTCTCTGATTCTTTTGTTCACATCCAGGGCACAAAACTAAGTACTGAATTGGTTCAGTGCCTCTCATGGGTAACTGGGAAGCTTCTATGCTGCTATGCCTTGCATATGTAACTTGTTACCAGATGACACAGATCCCCCTCTCCAGGAATCCCCTGAAGAATATAGCAATCAGGAAGAGGAATTGAAGCAGTTGTTGATACAGCTTGATAAAGGTATTTTAGAAAACCTCTTTCAAGGGTAACATTTTGTTTCTATTCAATCTTTGTGCAACAATTGCAGATGAAGAAGAAGATCAAGTCAATGAATTTGAAGCAGAAGAAGCAAGCAGTGACCAACATCAATCAACTGACAGTTTGAGCAGCTCATACAAAGAACAGGATCAATGTCCCATTTCTCCCAGAGAGGGCACTCCTGAAGATCATCCATTTGTGCAAGGTGATGTGGTATTGTCAAGGTTGTCTTAGATGATGGCTCATTTGTATGAGACAGATGACTATTTGATGCAGCCCATCATGTGGGTTGATGTACTTGCAGATGTTGATACTTTGCACCCTGGAGAATATGTCTCCCCCACTGTTGTGAATGCATGGCTTCTCTACTGCTGGACTAAACTTGGCAAGCCAAGTCCAAGGTACATACCTATGGAATATATGGCAAAGAGGAACGAGGTTACTGCTGATGAAATAGCTGAATTCCAACAATACTTCAATTTAGAAGGCTCATCTTGCAAGGAGGATTTGGTTGGATTTGTACATGCAAACAACCAGTTTTACTGTGTCTTATACATTGCATCACTAAACAACATTCAACTGCTTGGAAAGGACTTGATTGTGGATGGTGTAGAGAAAGGAACTTGGGAGGAATGGCATGGCAAGTGGATCTGGAGCAACATATGCCAACTAAATGGGTGGCCAGTCACTTTCAGTGCTTCCATTGACAAGCGCAATTGGGTAAAAAATACCTTTGACAGTGGTCCAATGACATGCCAAGTCATGGAACACATCTGGACAAATGGAGTGGCCTGGGACCTCACAGGATTATGGAAGAAGCCTCATTTTCCATGTGTTCATGTAATGAGGATATGGATGGGGACGGATGTTTATCAAATGGTTCAGAACTGTTTCAAAGCATTTAGTCAAGCCACCAAGGATGATTTGGATGGGTATCTAGAAAGACACCAGCAAGATGAAACTGTCATGTCTGAAGTTGCAATTGTAGGAAAACTACTAAAAGCAGATTCTGTGGCAACTGAGGCACTCCAATCAAATATCCAAAAGAATACAGATGCAATGGAAACCTGTCAAGACTGTGCAGCAATCCTCCCTGCTCTCCCCAAACACAGAACCATGAAAATGTTGCTGGATAGGTTCCCTATGCTTAAAGGTGCCAGGAGATATGTTGGACAACCAAATTCAGGCAATGAAAATGAATCTCAGAGTCATTCAGATGAAGATAGGAACTGTCATGACTCTCACAGGGCAGAAGCCAAAAAAAGGGTCAGGGCAACTAAGGAAATAGCACTGTCAGCAATTCATCGATTCCCAAGACTAGTTATTCCCCCTTCCCTTCCTGTCTTAAAAACCAGGAGTGGTTTATACAACCCTTTCATCTGGACATTTGATGACTACCACAATGGTCCCACCATGAATGAATTGGAGCCCATATCTGACACTATCATTCAATTGGCATCCAAGTCACTTGCCTATATAGCAGGGAAACTTCTTGACATCCCATGGAGACTCTTCAGAGACTATGGTTACAGGCTCCCTCCTCACTTCTTCCAAATGTTTCACCTCTCTCCCCCTGTAATGGCCAAGGAACATATCATGGTTGTTGGGCTTAAATCACCTCCTGCTTGTGCAGACTTTGATAGAAGAACCATGACAAGGAGGGGAGAAGCAGAAGTTTCAGACATTGCTATCATGGGTGCCAGCCAGATGATAGAAATATCAAAAGAAGCTTCCAATGATGATATTTTTATCACAGGTAAGACAGGAAAAGGAGAATTTATCCATGTGAACTTGGAAGAAGATGCTATTATGCCAAGGAAATTTATCTATGCCATTGACATTGATAGTGTGATATGGGTTACAAAGAAACCTAGATTCTTACTGGCAATGGAGCTGTACACTGCACCTGTATTCAGAAGGCAGGCACCTATTTGGAAAGACAATCATGTCAAGGTTGAATTGCTGTATCCACCAGTAGAAGAGGGGAAAAGAGATGAATGGTGGAGCCACTCATTCCAGCTCAGCAGAATTCCCCATGTTCTGCTTGGAAAGATAGGAAAGGCCAATATTCGTATGTTTCTCCCAAGGATGACACATCAAGATCCATACACTGGCAGATGGGCCAACACTGTACCATTTCAGTTACACACTCTACTTTGGGAGAGGGTGGTAATGGAGGCTGTCAGGAGCATTGCTGGCAATGTTGGTTTGTTGTACATTGGTGAAAACCAGGAACATGTATACTTCAAATCCTCAAATCAAATGCCAAAGACACATCCTATCAGAAACTACCAATTTGTCAAACTGGTAGAAAAGATGGAACAAATTGTGAGTATTATCTGCAACAATGCAAAAATGAAGTACATATGACAAATATAAGATTAATGATGATGCTGAATTGGCTCACTTTGGGTCCATGTTTTTTGTCCTGGAAATCAGAGGTTGCAAAATGGTGTCACAAACAGAAGCTGATCAAGCTGGGTTGTTGAATGAATGTCTTGGAAATGCCCTGAATAATTTAAAGGCAGAAAATCCTGGGCTTGACTGGAAATACATGGAGGATAGAAAAATAGGGGAGCTGCTGTATGATGTTGGCATCACAATTCAGCCACAACATATTTTCCCAGTTGTTGGACTTTGGCATTTGGATTCCTTTGAAGCATCATATGGAGCAACAGGCTACCTCAGAGGGAATATTCACCATCTCAACACACTATCACTTTATGGTGGACTACAGGCTGAAATGCAGAGATTTAGGGTTGTGGGTGCTTTTCTGGACTGTAGGGACTGAGCTAGGGACTGAACATGGGAGG
The DNA here is from genome assembly GCA_023014405.1 of Amanita molliuscula. Classification (NCBI taxonomy): domain Eukaryota; kingdom Fungi; phylum Basidiomycota; class Agaricomycetes; order Agaricales; family Amanitaceae; genus Amanita; species Amanita molliuscula. The sequence goes on along the minus strand of JAEBUP010000087.1, from coordinate 40,373 downwards.
GCCCATGACAGGTAGGGAGAGGTAGGGTTGGGTTGGGGATGGGTTGGGTTGGGGATGGGTTGGGTTGGAGTGCAGACCATGGCATATGTGAGGTTCCAGGAACACTGCCTGTGGACAGTGGCAGACCATGGCATACATGAGGTTCCAGGAACACTGCCTGTGGACAGTGGCAGACCATGGCATATGTGAGGTTCCAGGAACACTGCCTGACATGGCATATGTGAGGTTCCAGGAACACTGCCTGTGGACAGTGGCAGACCATGGCATACATGAGGTTCCAGGAACACTGCCTGTGGACAGTGGCAGATCATGGCATATGTGAGGTTCCAGGAACACTGCCTGTGGACAGTGGCAGACCATAGCATACATGATGTTCCAGGAACACTGCCTGTGGACAGTGGCAGATCATGGCATATGTGAGGTTCCAGGAACACTGCCTGACACTGGCTGCTGACCATCCCATACATGACGTTCCAGGAACACTGCCTGACACTGGCTGCTGACCATCCCATACATGATGTTCCAGGAACACTGCTTGACACTGGCTGCTGACCATCCCATACATGATGTTCCAGGAACACTGCCTGACACTGGCTGCTGACCATCCCATACATGATGTTCCATGAACACTGCCTGACACTGGCTGCTGACCATCCCATGCATGACATTCCAGGAACACTGCCTGACACTGGCTGCTGACCATCCCATGCATGACATTCCAGGAACACTGCTTGACACTGGTGGCTGACCACATACCCAAGGCCCTAGGAACACTGCCTGGCCACTGACAACTGACCTTCAGATTGTTACAAACAGATCAGCTTCTTCCAGAGGAAGGTTCAACACCTTCCCATGCACATGTCAAACATTCCCCTTTCATATGCTTCCATTTACAGTACTTACTTGATTTGTCTCATGTTGTGTATGTATTATTTGTCTCACCATTAATGCTGTGCAGCTGTTGCCACCCACAGCAGTCACATCTCACATCTCCATTGTTTGTGCTTAGTAATCCATAGCATGACCCTTGCTGGACTGGTTCTGCACTTCAGAAATCAGAAATTTTGACATCAGCCAACAATGAAGACCACCAGTATGTTCAATGCAATTAGTTCATTCATTCTAAAGATGCTGAAATGTCCAGGTATAGGTGGATCATGATGGTTATGGATGATTTGATCTTGGAAGAGTGTTTCCACACATATTAAGGCTTTGGCATATGCAAGGCTCCAGGAACACTGTCTGACATGGCATATGTGATGTTCCAGGAACACTGTCTGACATGGCATATGCAAGGTTCCAGGAACACTGCCTGGCATGGCATATGTGAGGTTCCAGGAACACTCCCTGAGGACAGTGGTGGACCATGGCATACATGAGGTTCTAGGAACACTGCCTGAGGATGGCAGCAGACCATGGGATATGTGAGGTCCCAGGAACACTGCCTGTGGACAGTGGCAGACTGTGGCATATGTGAGGTTCCAGGAACACTGCCTACCATGGCATATGTAAGGTTCCAGGAACACTGCCTGACATGGCATATGTGAGGTTCCAGGAACACTGCCTACCATGGCATATGTGAGGTTCTAGGAACACTGCCTGAGGACAGTGGCTGACCATGGCATATGTGAGGTTCCAGGAACACTGCCTACCATGGCACACATGAGGTTCCAGGAACACTGCCTGTGGACAGTGGCAGACCATGGCATATGTGAGGTTCCAGGAACACTGCCTGTGGACAGTGGCAGATCATGGCATACATGAGGTTCCAGGAACACTGCCTGTGGACAGTGGCAGATCATGGCATATGCGAGGTTCCAGGAACACTGCCTGACATGGCATATGTGAGGTTCCAGGAACACTGCCTACCATGGCATATGTGAGGTTCCAGGAACACTGCCTGTGGACAGTGGCAGATCATGGCATATGCGAGGTTCCAGGAACACTGCCTGGCATGGCATATGTGAGGTTCCAGGAACACTCCCTACCATGGCATATGTGAGGTTCCAGGAACACTGCCTGTGGACAGTGGCAGACCATGGCATACATGAGGTTCCAGGAACACTGCCTGGCACAGCATATGTGAGGTTCCAGGAACACTGCCTACCATGGCATATGTGAGGTTCCAGGAACACTGCCTGTGGACAGTGGCAGACCATGGCATACATGAGGTTCCAGGAACACTGCCTGTGGACAGTGGCAGACCATGGCATATGTGAGGTTCCAGGAACACTGCCTGACATGGCACATGTGAGGTTCCAGGAACACTGCCTACCATGGGATATGTGAGGTTCCAGGAACACTGCCTGTGGACAGTGGCAGATCATGGCATATGTGAGGTTCCAGGAACACTGCCTGTGGACAGTGGCAGATCATGGCATATGTGAGGTTCCAGGAACACTGCCTGTGGACAGTGGCAGACTATGGCATATGTGAGGTTCCAGGAACACTGCCTGACTCTGGCTGCTAACCATCCCATACATGACATTCCATGAACACTGCCTGACACTGGCTGCTGACCATCCCATACATGATGTTCCATGAACACTGCCTGACACTGGCTGCTGACCATCCCATGCATGACATTCCAGGAACACTGCCTGACACTGGTGGCTGACCACATACCCAAGGCCCTAGGAACACTGCCTGGCCACTGACAACTGACCTTCAGATTGTTACAAACAGATCAGCTTCTTCCAGAGGAAGGTTCAACACCTTCCCATGCACATGTCAAACATTCCCCTTTCATATGTTTCCATTTGCAGTACTTACTTGATTTGTCTCATGTTGTGTATGTGTTATTTGTCACACCATTAATGCTGTGCAGCTGTTGCCACCCACAGCAGTCACATCTCACATCTCCATTATTTGTGCTTAGTAATCCATAGCATGACCCTTGCTGGACTGGTTCTGCACTTCAGAAATCAGAAATTTTGACATCAGCCAACAATGAAGGCCACCAGTATGTTCAATGCAATTAGTTCATTCATTCTAAAGATGCTGAAATGTCCAGGTATAGGTGGATCATGATGGTTATGGATGATTTGATCTTGGAACAGTGTTTCCACACATATTAAGGCTTTGGCATATGCAAGGTTCCAGGAACACTGCCTACCATGGTATATGTGATGTTCCAGGAACACTGTCTGACATGGCATATGCAGGGTTCCAGGAAGAACACTGCCTGCCATGGCATATGTGAGGTTCCAGGAATACTGTCTGACATATGTGAGGTTCCAGGAACACTGCCTGAGGACAGTGGTGGACCATGGCATACATGAGGTTCTAGGAACACTGCCTGAGGATGGCAGCAGACCATGGCATATGTGAGGTTCCAGGAACACTGCCTGTGGACAGTGGCAGACTGTGGCATATGTGAGGTTCCAGGAACACTGCCTACCATGGCATATGTAAGGTTCCAGGAACACTGCCTGACATGGCACATGTGAGGTTCCAGGAACACTGCCTACCATGGCATATGTGAGGTTACAGGAACACTGCCTGAGGACAGTGGCTGACCATGGCATATGTGAGGTTCCAGGAACACTGTCTGATGTGGCATATGCAAGGTTGCAGGAACACTGCCTGGGGATGGTGGCAGACCATGGCATATGTGAGGTTCCAGGAACACTGCCTGTGGACAGTGGCAGATCATGGCATATGCAAGGTTCCAGGAACACTGCCACTGGTTGCTGACCATCCCATACACAAGGTTCCAGGAACACTGCCTGACACTTGCTGCTGACCATCCCAAACATGACATTCCAGGAACACTGCCTGAAACTGGCTGCTGACCATGCCATACATGACGTTCCAGGAACACTGCCTGACACTGGTTGACCATCCCATCCCATAAGCAAGGTTCCAGGGGCACTGCCTGACACTGGCAGCTGACCACATACCCAAGGCTCCAGGAACACTGCTGACACAAGGTTCCACCATCCCATATGCCAGGTTCCAGGAACACTGCCTGACATGAGGTTCCACCAATCTGTGTGTAACAATCTGAAGGTCAGTTGTCAGTGGCCAGGCAGTGTTCCTAGGGCCTTGGGTATGTGGTCAGCCACCAGTGTCAGGCAGTGTTCATGGAATGTCATGTATGGGATGGTCAACAGCCAGTGTCAGGCAGTGTTCATGGAACATCATGTATGGGATGGTCAGCAGCCAGTGTCAGGCAGTGTTCCTGGAATGTCATGTATGGGATGGTCAGCAGCCAGTGTCAGGCAGTGTTCCTGGAACCTCAGATATGCCATGATCTGCCACTGTCCACAGGCAGTGTTCCTGGAACCTCACATATGCCATGGTAGGCAGTGTTCCTGGAACCTCGCATATGCCATGATCTGCCACTGTCCACAGGCAGTGTTCCTGGAACCTCACATATGCCATGGTAGGCAGTGTTCCTGGAACCTCACATGTGCCATGTCAGGCAGTGTTCCTGGAACCTCACATATTTATACAGAAATTATAGCTATATATGTATAACCAAGAACCATTTTTTTTGAAATGTTTTTTTACCATTTGAAAGCTTATATATATACTATATCAGCCCTGCAATAGCTAAGAAATTGGTGGTCTAGTTCATGAGATATGGACACTACAATGTTCAGCCTTATTCTGGAGACCTTCTTTATTTGGTAACATGTGACATACATGTGACATGTGTATTTTCTCATCAAGAGGGCAGTTTGTGTGTGGCTGTACACATTTTCAACTGATGGGAAGGATGTAGAACAACAAAGTGGAGGGAACCAGCAACAGAGTAAGTCAGGTAATTGTATTATCCCTAGCTGACCACAAGGATTGTGGCACACCCACCCACCCACACACCCACACACACACACACACACACAGTCCTCTTTCCCTTCCTATCTATCCTCTGTGAGAAACTGCCAGATGTGTGTCCAAACAAGAGAAACATCCACATCTTCATATGTTTTATTTTTGAGTAACATGCCTATCTTGGATCCCCCTCACTCATTACATAATATAATTGCCATAGCACTGTTCAATTGTAAGACTTTATTATTTTTTAATCAATCATATATGCTTATAGCTATCCTTGGAATTGTATGTATCCATATATTGTGGGCATTGTCTGCTATCATATTTATACCCCCAGCTACATGTGTGCACTCATGAGCTGAAAGATCCATTGAAAGATGGTTTGTTTATTCCCTGGTGACTGCCATACAGTTGCTGAGTATACACTTGAAAAGATACCTGGGTATGTTGGCAAACCAGAGGCATGCTAGAAGGTGGCAAGGGGCAGGGTTTGGGATAGTGGCATGGCAGGGGATAGTGGCAGGCAGAGGGCACAGGGTGGTGGTGGGCAGAACATACTAAGGGTGGTGGGCAGAAAGTACTGAAGGTGATTGCCAGAAGGTGGCCAAAAGCAGAAAGGGGTGGCAGCTGGTGCTGGCAGAGAGTGGTTGGCAGAAGACAGTGGTGAATGCCAGGATGGTGGCTGGCAGAAGAGGGCAGGCAGCTAGTAGCTGACAGAGAGCAAGGTGAAAAGGCAGTGAATAGGAAGACTGAGGGCAAAGGTCAGAGAGTGGCAAGAAAGGTGGGGTGGTAGAAGGTGCCAACAATGGCAGCAAGAAGAGGTGGCTAGCAGAAGGTAGCATTGAACAGCAGGTCACACAACCTGTAAGCACAAGCCATGGATGTATCCAGAGGGTGTACTGTGGTTGCCATGTCAATACTGTCAGCAATATCCAACCCTCATCTAATTGTAGCTTTCACACATCACGATACTGTTGTAATTGTTACAAGCTCACATCCAGCAGCTGGACCCACCAGCCCTGCAAAGAGGAGAGAGAGGAGATGAGAAATGACTGTATTAGTTGTGAAAGCTAATGGAAAGCTCAGATGTGTGCACAGGGAAATGACTTGTACTATCTACCTAATGGAAAGCTATTCCATTGTGTAAGTACAGATGGTTCAATACAAATACAAGTGGTGTACCTCAGACATATGTGCATGCAAACAACTGAGGTGAAGAGACAAAATATACTATACAGTACAGTAAGGCACAGCTGGTGCCTAGATGGCCTGGACATTTGGTAACAGCTTGCAAAAAGAGAAATACAAGGTCAGTATGGACTCAAACACATATGGTATATAAACAAAACAATGGTACATGTCTTGACAATAAGAGAACAGGGTTGTGATTGAGGGAGGTGCTCAATCATGAGGTGGAAATGATGTCGAGGGCTTGGGACTTGTGCACTTGCAATTCCAACATTAGTCCTACTGCAAGAGGTACCTTACATGAGCATAGGAGAAACCATCTTGAGCCTTGGGGACTCAAGATACTACTGGTACCCTACTTATATACTACTCTAGGAAGTCCCCTGGTACACCCTCAGACTACTAACACCCTACATGTCCCAGTACCCATAGCTGTGTCCTGCTGCACTTTGTTTAACAGGTGCCATGTATTTCCTACACTCTCACATCAACCTATTCCCCATATGGCTACTCTGGCCATGCCTGGATCCCTACTGGACCTCCCTGGACTGTTCCAGACCTCAGGTCTGTGATGTGCTCATATGCACCCATGTGTACTTGAGACTCCTGCCTATCCAAGGTCAGCAAGTCATGTCTCCCTTATTGAGTGTCTGCATCGATGTCCTTTGCCTGTATCCCTAAGCTGCCATGCTCCTGTCTGAGCTGCTGAGTCTCCTATGGATGATCCCCAATGTGCTAGTCCTATGCACTTCACTGTCAGTGGTCTCCATGTTGTTGTATATCCCAGTGTTGCCATGTATGCCTGTGAGCATACCTTGTATCTGTCATGCATTTGAGCACTGCCTTAGTGTCTGAACTCCCTACCAATACTTCAGGTCTTGTCTAGGCCTGCCTGTGTCTGAACTGCACCTGGAGTTGTCACACAAAAAGTTATGAAAGAACTTGTATCTCAGGATATTATTTGTTTATATGTATATGTTTTTATACCATGAATGGGGTCATATTTGACTCTGCTACAATTTTCATTAATAGAACAGATCATGAATCTTGTCTTGTATCTGAATGTCAGCATAAGTTGTCACACAAGAAATTAAAAAACAGTTTTATCTCAGCAAGTTCTTTGTTTATCTATGGTTTTATACCATATTGAGGATCAAATTTATCCCCTCTACAAATTTTGTTAGTAGAGCATGTTATGAATCTGACTCTTGTGTTTCAAATTGTTGTAGCTGTGCTTAAAAATGCAATTTTGAAATTATCTTATGAAATACTATATTTATACATATTTTGATTTCATATCTTTGCTCAAAGCCACTCCCTCTACATTTTTTGTTAATGAGTCATGTTATATTTCTCAGATTATGAAACTGTGTGACATATGAGGCATTGTGGTCACTGCTAGTGAGTGACTAGAGTGGCACTGTGGCACACAGTGGCGGGGCTGAATAGCCAGTGACTAGTGACACACAGCCACACTGTTTCCGGCTGTGTGGTGACCAAGTGACGAGTGATGCACATGCTGTGTGGTGACCTGCAGCCAGTGACTAGTGATGCACATAGTGACCAGTGATGCACAGCCATGCTGTTTCCCACTGGCGGGAAGTGGGGTGGCTGTGTGGTGACCTGTAGCCAGTGACTAGTGACCAGTGACGCACAGCCACACTGTTTCCCGCTGGCGGGAAGTGGGGTGGCTGTGTGGTGACCTGTAGCTGGTGACTAGTGATGAGTGACGCACAGCCACGCTGTTTCCCGCTGGCGGGAAGTGGGTGGCTGTGTGTGGTGACCTGTAGCCAGTGACTAGTGACCAGTGATGCACAGCCACGCTGTTTCCTGCTGGCGGGAAGTGGGGTGGCTGTGTGGTGACAGATATCCTTAACAGTTATATGGGTCTGAATGACTTGATGAATGAGATCAAGTGAGATCCAGACTTTTTCGCAAAATGGTTAGTTCCATTCATCCTATGACAATCAGCCGTGTTCACGATTATGTAGTCTGGGTCAAATCATCAAAATCATTTGGCCAGCACAGATGATACAGGTCGTCAACAGATTGATCGAGTTGACCAGTGAAAAAAATGATGAGCTACGAGATATATGTAGCTACCCTTGATATCTTTCCTATTTCCGACTGTCACTGCATTATATGCAGCGCTCAAAAATATCTCTGCTGAATTGCCCACAGACGCCAAGATTGCATTGTCTGTATGCATCCAGTTGGTCCCTCGACTTCTCGGACTTTTGCAGAACGTATGTTTCTAATGATTTTATGTGCATGTGTTTGATACTGTATATAGCCTACTATAGCTCCAGAGACGCTCGTCGAAATCCTCTCCGTCTTGATTTTCCTTAATTCCCTGAACACCTCTCCAGCGAAGAGATCAAACCACCACCCATAGCTGTAATCGCTCCCCTGTTATCGTATACTAGACCTGTAGTGCGGAAACGAGTGATAGGTGCCCTTGCAGAGTTTATTCTCATCTCACACCATACACTATTCCAACAGCTGCTCGAATCACATGTATTTCCTTATGCCGCCCCCCCTGCATTCAGTTGAAAAGAAAAGAACAACGGTTCAGCTCATCACGGCTGTGACATGGCATTCTCCATTGCAGATGGGGCCTATCGTTTTCAAGTTGATGCCCTGGAAGTCTAGATGCCGTAAAGAAGAACGACGATGAGCTCACTGAAGCATGTCTTCAGGTATGCTTCAACATTTTACTTGTTCTAGGCCAGCCAAACTGTCTTTGATGCTAACGACAAGTAGAATTATACAGGCAGGTGACGACAAGGATAAGGAAATGGCTGATGTTGACAATGAGGATGACGAAGTTGATAAGTAAGTCCAGGGTTTCTAGGTTTGTGACTATTCTCAGACTCTCCCATAGATATTTGGATGACGAAGATACCTCTTACAAAATTCGACGATCTGCTACCAAGCTTATTAGTGCCCTTTTGGTACTCGACCAGAACTTTTGGCAACAACTTACAAGGATGTCTCACCTGTCCTGATATCTCGCTTTGGCGATCGAGAGGAGATGGTTTGGCTTGACATTTGGGCAACTTATGCTCTACTTCTCGAACAAATGGCAGTGTATGGGGGGTTTTCACAGAACAACAACTCTATGACACACAGAAAGCGGAAGTGGGACACCGAAGAGATAATGGATGTCGAGGGTTCCCCTATGCCATGTTGAATGCTCAAGTGCCTGCTCTATCAAAGGCTCTCCTCAACCAGCTCAAATCCCCGAAGGCAGCTCCTGTGACTCTCCAAGCTGGATTCAATTTTCTTCATACTCTCCTTACCGTATTGCCTGCCGCATTGTCGCCCCAGGTCCCTTTGACTGTCGCCATAACCAAGAACATATTGTTCCAACCTCCGTTAATGTCTACATCTTCCCTCTATTGTACGTGTCTATTGTTCTTGGTACTTTTCTTCTCAAGCCATCCTCCAGCCACTTTTTCTGATTCGCTGCTGACTATGACAAACGTTCGTCTAAAATCTGTCCAAGAGAAACGTCCTTGTATTGTGTCTGAATCATTCCACGTCTGCTCCTCCTTGTTGACCGCCCTCAAGCCTTTGGAGCCTGCACAAAGTGTAAATTTGTGGTCTTTGCACTTGTTGTCATCGTGACGCGTGCATGCTCCTCCTCTTTGCACTCACTCATTCCTGCCACACTTGGCAGGACAGAGACGCCAGGCCTTGTTCACCCAATAACGGCCACAACAACACCCCCGGATGCGGACGAGCTCAAGTAGGTCTACCAGCGAGTTGAGTTTTGCAGGGACGCGATTTAATGAGGCAGGAGAGATGTTTGACAAGGGGGATTCGGATCCCACTGCTCAGGGCGAACGAAATGAAGACGAAGACGAAGACGGACAGGCTGGAGGGCAAGTATTTCACGGTGTAGCAGACTCCATTGAAGACCTTGCACCAGACATGACGCGCACTGCTTCTGGTGCCATCGAGCTGAGATGGGTGATGGGTGCACAAGGCGGAGGAAATGCTCGAGGGGGTGCTATGCAGATGGAGCATGGGGATGGTGGCGACTCAGGGAATATAGATGCAGATGCGGAAGGCGTGGATCCTTGTTTTCCTGGTATGTCTTAATCAGCTCATGTACGCAATCTTATATGAAGAGAGTTTTCGTAGGTGGTGGATACAAATCCAACCATGTCCTCATCTCCAAGGTTGAAGGAGCTCTCACCACTTGGCCTAGCACAGCCACGCCACTTCCTGCCAGCGGGAAACTGCGTGGCTGTGCGTCACTGGTCACTGGTCACTGGCTACAGGTGGTGACACCACACAGCCATGCCTCTTCCCCAGGCGACTTTGGCTCGCCCCATTGCAAGTGCGTGTCTCCTGCTCCTTTCACCGTTGTCTCACTGCTACGGATCTGCATTGCCCGGCATCGCAGTGTCAACATCATCACAAACAAGGTCTCGAACAGGGCCTCCCGATCCTCGTTCCCTCTGTGTCGCCCAGCATCGCCCCATTGCAAGTGCGCATCTCCCGCTCCCTTCACCGTTGTCTCACTGCTACAGATCTGCATTGCCCGGCATCGCGGTATCAACATCATCGCAAATGAGGTCTCGAACAGGCATCCCCATCCTCGTTCCGTCTGTGTCGCCCGGCATCACCCCATTGCAAGTGCATGTCTCCTGCTCCCCTCACCGTCGTCTCACTGCCACAGATCTGCGTTGCCTGGCATCATGGTATCAACATCATCACAAATGAGGTCTCAAACAGGCCTCCCCATCCTCGTTCCATCTGTGTCGCCTGGCATTGCCCCAGCGAAAGTGTGTGTCTCCTGCTCCCCTCGCTGTCGTCTCACTGCCACAGATCTGTGTTGCCCAGCATCAGTGGTATCAACATCATCGCAAGCAAGGTCTTGAACAGGCCTCCCCACCCTCATTCTGTCTGTGTCGCCCAGCATTGCCCCATTGCAAGTGTGTGTCTCCCACTCCCCTCACTGTTGTCTCACTGCCACAGATTTGTGTCACCTGGCATTGCTAAAACATAGCAAGGTTAGAAGGTTGGCACCCTTTTCATGTTATATGTTTACTATGAGATGTCAATTGCCAATCTTGCATCCCTCATTCTGTATATACCTCCTGACTAAATAAAATTTAAATACATTTGCACAGCCACATATGTGGGAATTGCTGATTCATGAGGGAACCAAGGCTTTCTGTCCTTATCTTCAAACCATCAACTGCACTCAGCTGTAAGCTAGGTTTTGCCATGTATAGCTAAACATTGAATCCATCAAACAGCTGCCCTACAACTCATCTTTACATAGATCACCCTCATCTGATGTGAGTCAAGTATCTTATGGGTTTGGGTGGGGTGGATTGAAAAAATTGTTCACAGCAACATGTCTGCAACAACTTCTGCTCCTTCTCGCTCCTCAGCTGTGTTTTTGGCATCATTACCCTGGTTTACTGATGCAATTATCAAGAATCATGAACTTCTTCCCACAAGAAAGGAAGAATTTGAGGTCTGTTAAAATTTCTTCCCATTTGCTAGATCCTGACCCAACCAGACCTTGGTCAATAAAGTTCTGGAAAGGGAGAGTGAGATGTTTAATGGAGTTTTCCTGACAAGTGCAGAGGAGAAAAGGCAATTGCCTTATTATTTTTCATCCCTTATTGGCTATAGGGTCAAGTGGGTGCCATATGAAATGAACAGGAACAGGGTGCATTTTTCCAGGAGTGTTAACATGCTCTTGAAATATCGGCTATGTGACATAATCACATGGGTATACTATTCTCAATCAAGTGGTCCAGTGCCCTTGCATGCAAAACTTGATTTCAAGGCCCCAGAGAAGACAGTAAGTATTCTTCTGCCATTGTTTAGATATCTTTAATACCAATGCTTTCAAGTCATTCCATTTGCTAGAAAGCATAAGGGCAATTGTTTCCAAAGCACATGAACACTTTTTCTCACAAAAAGGAACAAAGACTATTGGGGCTCATTATGGTGAGGTTGAGGCAGGAACAAGGCCTGGCTTTTCCAATTGTCTGAGGCAGCTATGGCAACGCTTTTCTGCTCTGTCAGGCAAAGCTGCCATAATCATCATACATCAAAATGTGCTGCTGGCAGCTTATCATGTCAGATGTTTGCTTGAGGTGAGTTTAGTATTTATCTTTTCTTTCATCATTTGTGCAATAGTGACAGTGGGTCTGTAGGGAAATGATGACTTAATAGTGCCTCCAGGTGTGCACAAAAAAGATGAATCACAGTTGCAGGCTTCCTCTGTTCCTTTCACTTTCAATATCACCACTTGCACTTCTTTGTGCCATTCAATGGCACACCAGAGATTTCAACAGGCCTTCACTGCTTGGGGTGGGCTACAGGGTTATTTTAACCATTTAAATATCTGAACTATCAACACAGATTTGGCAACGACTTGGAAACTCAAGACCCAGTACAATTGCAGAGCTTGAGAAACAATTGTGGGAGGTGATTTTCTTGATTGCAAGAAATGATAAGGATGAGGAAGAAGCCTTGGTGGAGTTTTTAACCATTGCAAGGGAAAAAGTGGAAACATTTATCAAACTCTGATGATCAATGGTTTCAGGGGGGTAAGTTATTATTACTCCATCTGTAGGGAACTATATTAATAAACATTTGACAAAGATGATAATCAGACAAGGGATCCAACATCTGTGCAGAATACAATTGTTTTGATGGAGGAGTGTCCAGCTTGGTGGCCAGGGACTTTGAACAAAATTTATCTGCATCCCCATTCACCTGAACATAATTCACCAATGGGTGATGAGAATGTAATGGAAGTTGATGAGGGGCAGGGTGTTGGTGAGAGAGATGTTGGGGAAGTTGAGATAAGGGAGAGAGGCAGTGAAAATAAGGAAGAGCACAGTGAGGAGGGAGATGAGGAGGAGGAGGAGGAGGAGGAGGAGGAGGAGGAGGAGGAGGAGGGAGAGGAACAGGAGGAACAGGAGGAGGAACAGGAGGAACAGGAACAACAGGAACAACAGGAACAGGAAGAACAGGAGGAACAGGAGGAACAAGAAGAACAAGAGGAGAAAGAAGAAGCTAGGCAGGATGCAGCAGCAGAAGAGGACATCATGATGGAGCATCTTTTGCAAACAGCATTTGCAGAACAATTTCCATTCAGGCAGCAAGGAGAGGTGGGTGGCACCACCTATAGCATACTGGATCACTGACTGGTTATCAGTATCAAGATGATGAAGATGTTCCCATGGGGAGCCCAAGTGGAGAGGATGATCAAAATAGCCCACCCTCACCTTATGTTCCACCTCAACTGATAACAAGTTCTAGGAGATCTATGTCTCCTCTTACTTCTTCATCCTCAGAGTATAGTGAGGATCTTGAATTTGACACAAGACCTGGTGCAAATTTGAGGGTCACAAGATCACATGCATCAACTTCCAAAATACATGCAGTGACCAAACAGAAGATTGAAAAGTTTGAGGAGGGTAAGCCTTCAGGGTCCCAGAACAGAAGGCAGGGGAAAAAGACAATTTTTCCCAGTCAGATACAAGAGATAATAGATCTCACAAAAGAATTGGTGAGTTATATGTATGTCTATTGAATTTGGTCTGACAATCTTTGAACCAAAAATATTAGGTTGAGCCTGAGCAATCCTCAATCCAGGATACTCCAATTCAGTGGGTTGATTTGGAAGAACTAACTTTGTATGAGGGAAATTGGGATACTTTTCACCCCTACAAGCCCTCACTTGGGGTAAGAAAATTTTATCTTCCAGTAACTATTTACAAAAACCTGAACTTTAATCAGTCACATGCAGATGGAGATTTTCTGACAAGTTTGGCCAAGGCTGCAATTCCTAAAGGGTCAGAAGAGGATTATGCCTTCATTGTCCTCACAAATACAGTTTTTAAAAGCAAGTCACCAGAAGAGATTCAGGATATCTTGGTGGAGAGAAACATTGTGGTGAAGGAAATGGAGAATGAGGGGATAGCTTTTAACAGAAGAGGCTTAGAGAGGCTTGGAAGTTTAGATGCTGTCAGAACAGTTCAAGGTAAGATGATTTTCCATCAACAAATATGGTCATGTACTAATTAGGGATAGACCTATCAATTTCACCAAATGAAGATGGATTGGCCTGTCGAGTCACAAATGGTACTCTAAGGAATCTCTTATTCCATTCCAACCACCCCCAAGGTCGAATTTTGAATGCCCTAGAGTTCCCAAATCCAAGTGGCTGTACAGAACCATCACATATGGTTTCCAGTGATTCTGTAGCTTGGGTCCATACCATGGACAAGCCATATTGCAGGAAGGACTCCAAGGACTCTGAGAGGCCCAATTCTGATATCAGGTGGGGTCTGGCAGCAACAGCTGGTGCCATAACCCATTGGCATGTGGATAGCAATGGGTTTGGAACATATGTTGATGTCCAGACAGGAAAAAAGTGGTGGGTTGTTGCAAGGGAAAAGAGAAGGGCACAATCATTTGGTTCCAAAAATTTATATTCCACATTTGACCCACAGGACATCAACTCAAACCTGTGGGAGATCCATGCTGTGATGCTGAAACCTGGTGACAGGCTGTGAGTAATGGTCACAATTGTCCACCATCTGCTAATGGCCCTCATGTCCTAGTTATATGAGGCCTCATACACCACATGCTGTGGTCACTGTTGAGCACAGCATTTGCTTTGGGGGACATTTTTATTGCTCTGGAACACTAAAGGAGACCTGTATAGGTCTTCTGCAGACATTTGTTGGTTCCCAGCTGCTGACAAATTCTGATAGCCAGAGCAGCTGGAAGTTGTTCCACAGAATGGTCCTTTACTATCACCAGGTGTTGGTGGAACAGTGCCATGACCCAGGTGAGTCTTCAAATAAAGATGAAGCCTTAGTTCAATAATCTCATCATTTGCAGATGTTGACAAGGCACATGTGCCAAATGTCACCAAGCAACATGGACTTATAGGTTTGGTCCTGTTTTGTGTGGTTCTGGAGCTCTCAAATGTGCTCCATCCTGGTTCATATGATGATGATTTCAAAATGGGAAAATGGGAGAGAGTCCTTCTCATTGATTCCAGGAAACACTCCAGGCTTCTCATGACATGGCTCCAGGAACACTGGGATGTTACAGTGACTCCTGCATCTGATGCTGCAACACCTATTGCAATAGATGTTTTTGATGTTCTTCTTTGGCAAGTGGCCATGACCTTGGCCTCCTCCATTGAGGACAACAAAGATCACCTCAGGCCATTTCTTACTCAGTGCACACCTGATAGGGTGGCCTGTGTGCTATATGACACATTGTTGCAGAGGGAATCAAGTGAGGGCTGGAAAAACAGGGGCAATATTCTTGCCCACAGCTATGATTGGACAGGTGGTCCACTTGTTATTCAACCCAGGTATGGAGCCACAACACCATCTGCCAGCACAGAAACTGGGTCTACCATTGGAGATGTTCATATTATGGATGGAAAGGAGCCCCCCTCATTTGATAAAGACATAAATATGGTCATGTGGCTTCAGAGGGGAAACAGAAGAAGGACAAGGGATCAAGAAGAAGAAGTAGCAAGTGAGTAAATAACATTAAATCTTCCTGCATTCAATCACTTATTACAAAACTAGCTTCAAGACAAAGGAGGAGGCTTTGAAAGTACTTGGGAGGATAGGGACAAGTATAGGAAGTGTGGGACAAGTGTCAGATGCAGTGTCCAAAAGTGCAGCAAAAGGACTATGTCTGTAAAAAAACACAGAAATCAATTCAAGTGTAATAATAAGGATTATATATTTTGTCAGATATCAGGGAAATTCTGGTTTGTTATAAATGCTAAGATCATGAGAAAACAACTGAAAACAAAACAGTAGCTATAGGCTCAATTGATGAGTCAGAGATTAGGACAAATGTAGGTGATGACTATGCATTTACTGGGAGGCTGCCTCTGCCCTTTGATGAAATGCCAAATCCTGGGGGCACAATGAGGCATTTTCTCAAAAGTAATCAACTTAGCTTCCAACAACACTAATCCAAGGACAGGAGTGGTGAGTAACTAGTTTCCTCCACCAGAAAATGGGAGCTTACAGCAGATACAGAATGCACATGAAATGAAGACTCTAGCCTCCTCATTATACCATTTTCATCATATGATCAGACCTGAATTTGAGATGGCTGAATTTGAGATGGTCATGCCTGCCTGCTTTTCCTGCCATCTGTAATAGATGTTTCTGTCATATGGAGTTGCTAGACAGACTATTGTGTACTTATTAATATTTGTTTTACAATGTATTGATATATTTGTTATGTTCAAAATAAAAAAAGGACCACATTAATCTGAATTTGACTTCTTCCATGGTGGTTGCAACAAGACCAAGAAATAAGCAGCCTCAACAGTCATCAAGGAGAAAAGGGAGACAGCAGAAGCCATGGGTGCCCAGCAGAAGCAGGTTTAAAAAATGTCATCTTTTGTCAAGCCATATGATTGAAGATGACAGAGATGGAAAAATAAGGACAGTCTTTCCAGGCTCACAGTATGTCCAATCTGTTAACTTTAAGCAGTATAATATAATACTTTCTAGCATCATTGTGCAGCCATGGGAGAAAGGCATGGATGAGGATGACATTCCTAGTACTTATTGGAATGCAGTTGTAAAAGACATTAGAAAAGGCAAGAATGGAAGGGTTTGGTTTAAAATCAACTGGTTTTACTGCAAGGAGCATCTCTCTCAACCTGGAATTCTCCAGGAACAATGGTTAGTTACATATATAACATCAATGTATTACTTACCAATTACTCCTAGCAATTTTATACTTTGCAACATGGAAAAAAATGAGCTAGTACTTTCTGACCATGAAGACATCATAGATAGCACATCAGTCATTGGTTAGTGCTAATATTTTGAAAGTTTATTGCTTGGATAATTAAATCCAATCAGGAGTTCAAACCATAAGTCATCTGGATGATTCCAATCCCTATCATGCTCGTATTTCAAGTGATAATCTCTTTTGGCGCATTAAATTGGATGCCAAAAATGGCTTACTACAGGTACAGTTTGTTAACCTGTATAAGATGAGGATAATAACTAATAAATGTGGATCAAGGATACTAATTTCACCTGCACCTGTAACATGATTTATAGTCCAAGCCAAGGCAGGCAGAGGTTTTGCACACAGTGTGGGATGTGGTATCATGAAAAGTGCATGCAACTTATAGAAGAAGAAATTCAACTAGAGGGGACAACTGAATTAGAGAAACTTTCCAATCTACCTATTGTCAGAGGATGGAGTGGTCAAATTTATTCAAACTGGGAGCTAACAGGTACTGGCCACAGAGTTGCAGCCATAAAGGAGTGGCAAAAAACAAGAACCACACCAAATAACTGGAGAAAAAAAGTGAATGAGAAATGGGTTGATGAAGTGCTTGCAAGGAAGTGGGCTGCTTATACTTGTCCTGGGTGTGGAAAACAGCATTAATCTTTAGAAATATGTATTTTATAAATTTAAATGGAGTGCTATGCTAGTAATAATGGGTTGCAATAATCAGGTTGGTTATCTAATAATAAAAGCCTTTGTAAAGGAGTGCAAGGCAAGTATAACCTGCCTGGATGTTTGTTTATCAAAATTTCTCACAACAATTTGCCCAATCTTGCCAGTAGATGTTACAAATAACCTCACTACTTGAGGATACAGTATTTCTGCCTGATTCATGTCAACCATAGGTCAGAGTGAACCATAAAAGCCACACCTCCTTTGCCATTGAAGCAATGCTATTTTCAATTAGGAAGTCTTTTGCCTGCAACTTCATGACAAGCTGCTTTATCTGCTTATCATTTTTTCCACTGTTTCCATTTTTCAGTTGCTGTAATACCTCCTGGAAGGGCTGCAACTCCTCAGATAGTTCTTCAATCTTCAATTTTGATCTAAGCTTCTTCCTTGGAGAAAAGTCCATTGATATGTCAGAAGCTGAACTATCTGCCAATGCTGGAGATCTCTTTTGTCTGTTGACTCTGATTGGCCCAAATGCTCCATCACTGTCATTGCCTTGCTGTGGTGTTGGATGAAGCAAATGAGATGGAAGAGACTGTGGACTTTCATTGGTAGTGGAAGAACTGCATTTGGGTGCAACACTTGAACAAGTAATTACCAGAGCACCTGAGAGAGGTTTGTTAAATGGTGTGAAATTTTCCTCTCTATTTGTAGGACTTGAGTGGTGTATTAATGAAGATCCTGACCAAGGCTGATTGAGTGAAAATGACAAGGGACTTGGCTCCCTAGGTGCAGGAGTGTTGAATGGCAATGGCATTGGAATTGGATCCTTAGGTGGAGGTCTTGAATGATTTATTAATAGGGATCTTAAGGAATGGCTGACTGGTTTATTTGTCATGGACAAGGTGAGTGGTGTCAGAGGTGGAAAGAAAGAGTATATATTGTTTTCTTCAACATCAACATATAAGTTTTTGACAATACCAGTGTCAAAGAGGCCTTACATATATGTAACCGGTCTATCTCAAGTGGATGAAAATCAGATGACACCTTATTCCACTTGAAACTTGCTAAGAGGGATAAGATATTGATAGTTTATTATTGATTCATGAGATCACATACATTTGTGCCCAGAATTTGACATGATGAGGAAATCAGAAAGTAAACATAATCACATGATCATGGTTGTTAACATAATATGTCACAATATTGGGACAAACACAATGACCTTGTTATTTCCTTGCCAGGGGTGCTCTGGAGGGGCCCAGAGTTGCTTATCATGTGATGGAACTGTAGTATGACTGGAGGTTCACATTATTCCTTTCACTGATCCCATACTTTCAGTATATTATTCAGAGAAGAGAGCTTTCATCAACTTGTGATTGATTAAACAATACCTACAGTGACTCAAAAAAGTGATTCAATGTTTGGTGCTTTTTGACTGTTTATAAAATAACTGAGAAACAAAGACAAATAAAGGTAAATAGTGAGAGAGAGAATAACAGTATCACATCTGGGCTACACAGTGATAAAAGAATTATGTAATTAGGCTCAGTAGCCATGGAGATATAGACAATTTAATTTGATCATTCATTGAATCACTTTTTTGAGTGTGTATAAGAAATATAGAATCTGGTCATTCTAGTACTTTGTATGGCCTCCCTTGGCTTTTATCACTGCTTCCACTCTTCTAGGCATGCTTTCAATTAAGTTCTGACACACCTCTGGCTCTATATTATTCCACACCTCTGTCACTCTCTCCCATATCTGCCAAACTCCTTTTGCTGGTGTTTCATGCTTGCCAAGCTGCATCAGAGGTATTCAATGGAATTCAGGTCTGGAGACTGTGGAGACCAGTCCAGAAGAGTGATATTGTTCTCTTTCATCCAGTCTCTGGCTTTTTTGGAGGTGTGCTTTGGGTCATTGTCTTGCTGAAAAATGCATTCTCCTTTAGCAATCCCAGATTCTTCCAAGCTTGGCAGTAAGGGATCATCCAAAATGTCCACATACTGGTTAGCATCCATCCTGCCCTCAACCTCTGCAAGCTCCCCCACACCATTCCTGCCCATACAGCCCCATACCATAATATTTCCACCTTCAAATTTCACTGTTCCTTGTACCTCCCTTTCAATCAACCACTCCTCCACCTGTTTCCATACCCACTGCCCCCCATCTGACACAATCCTATTGATTTTGGTCTCATCTGACCAAATTACCCTCTTCCAGTCCTCCACAGTCCACCCCCTGTGTTTCAAAGCAAAGGCCAACTGCTTCTTTCTGTGCACTGTGCTGAGCAGTGGCTTCTTCTCTTTTGTTACAGCTTTGAATGAGTGTTTCTTCAGAATGTTTCTGACTGTCTGGGTGGAGACTGGGTTGAGGATAATGGTGTTGATGTGCCTGGTAACCTGGACAGCATTGGCAGCCTTTTCAGTGGTGATCTGTGTGAGGATGGAGTGTGTGGCAGTGGCAGAAAGCTTGGAAGGGCAACCAAGCTGAGGGGTTTGTTGATTGGGAAGGAGATTCTGGAGTACTCTGGAGACAGTGGCCTGACTAATACCAGTTTTAGAGGCAATATGGCAAGTGGAGTAACCATGGGAGGCAAGGGAAAGGATGTTTTCCTTGTGGGAAGAAGAAATGGGGCACATATCAGAAGTGGGGAGCCATGAGCATTTAGCACTGCTTAAATAGCATTGGTGCCAAGGTACCATCATTATGATAACCATCCATCATCAGTTTCATGTCATAGCAGCCCATCAATATCAGTTTCTGATGTTTCTGATGCACACTCAAAAAAGTGATTCAATGAATCACCACATTATATTGCCTATATCTCCATGGATACTGTGCCTAATTACATAATTATTTCATCAGTGTGTAACCCTGATGTGATACCTCCATTCTCTCTTACACTATTTACCTTTATTTGCCTTTGTTTTTCAGTTATGCCATAAACAGTCAAAAAGCACCACACATTGAATCACTTTTTTGAGTCACTGTAATTCACTTTCACTGTGTGGTGAATAAAGAATTGACACTATATGGATTAGATGGATCATGCTGTGCCTATTCTCTGTAACCTGATGCACAATTGTAATTTTCCTTCCTATTGACTGATAATCAATTAATCAAATAAATGAATCTCTGCAATGCTGATAACCACTACATTACTGGATCTTGAACTTCCTTAACTTGATGGATTATATGAAAAGTGATTTCTGTCCTATTAAAGCATCCCTGGCACAAGATGTGACTAGGCAGGGTGGTCTAATTTCCCCAATTAATCAAGTCCACTCTTATCATGCATTCATATCACCTTTGTTCATCCTGAAAGACTCACCAATCCCCAGTGCAAGCTGTCCTCACTTCCATTGAGAGATTTAATTGCCACAGTCAACACTTTCAAGTGTCCAGGGCACAGGGCTGTTGTTTAATTTAGTCATGTGATGCCCAAACAGTCACATATTTCTCTCTCCTGGACAGTCATGCATCCTCAAGGCTTTGCAATGTGCAACCACTCCTGCCTCCACTCACAAAAAGCAATGCTACAATCAAGAAGGGCTGATGCCTTAAAGCTTTGCTATATTTTTCCATATCCTCCCTCTGAAGGAATCCAGCATCATGTAGATAACCCATTGTTTCATCCTCTCTGTGATGATGGCTGCAATGCTACACATGGTCCAAAGTTTATTCAAGTTGGAATTGATAATTTTACATTGCAGTACTGGTTGCCCACTTTACTCTCTCAATCCATGTGTCCACCTGGATATGAAAACTACAATATATCACTCCATGGAAGTAGGCCCATTCCAGGATCTTGGGTTGAAGAACCAGATGCTCAAAACTTCCCCAATGACCAACAACATGGTAAAACTCAGTGCAGCTAATTTAAAGCATTTTTACTGATTACCTTCCACATCTTAGTCAAACCTGTGCTGATTCCTACAAATGACAAGAGTAATGAATTACCTTTTGAGCAAACTTCTGATACAGGACATAAGAGCAGTGCTCCAGATATTTCTCCAAACATGGGGACCAGCACATTATGTTATCTACCTGCATTTAGTGAATGTGAGGAAATTGATGGATAATTACTTGACATTTATCTTCCTTAGGTGGTGATTTTGGGGCAATTCAAAATCCATGCACACTTCAGATTCCAGCCAGAAAATTGAATGTCATAATTGTTGAAGATCCAGCTGTTCATATCAAGAAAATTGATGCCAAAAGTGCCCAGGACTCTCAACTATTTGTATCAGTGACAGGAAAAGATGAAGCATGTGAACATATAAAAAAGGCATTCCCAGAACTTTTGCATAAGACTGAGTCTGATTGGATAGTATATGAATGGGTCAGTGGGAACTCACTTTTGCATCATCAGACTAAGATCATTTTAGCTTGTACCTGCTGTTTTCATGTATAAATCTGAAGGTGTCTTTGAATGGGATGCACATTGTGTGACATGGAAGGATTTTTCTTGTGCAATCCTCAGAAAAGAGGGGTATATATGGGATCACTGTTTGAATGCAGATCTCATTTTTGGTGGCCTTGATTTCTCCCAAGACTTTATGTGAGATTGTTCAGCAGAATTCCACTCATGAATTCACCAGCTGCAGGGATTCAATGCATAATTATGGGTTAGCTGTGGCAGATGTTCGCTTGGTGTGGGAAGGGATGTCTGCTCTGTCAGAGCATGTCACCATATGGCCCCTTCATATAGACCTTCTTAGGCATGGGAACAAATTGGTTTATCTCAAAACTCTTCAGAAAATTGCAGAAGAGGTGACAAATACAAGATATCCTGACATTTTTATAGTCTCTGATCCTCAGTCCCCTGCTGTCCTTGAAAGCAAAGGAATAGTGCTCAAGAGGACATACAGCTCATCAATGTACTACTCTCTTCGAGTTTCAGGTGATGACAACCTTAAACATATGATTGGTCAGAGAGCAGTTATGTCTATGGAGCAATACAGTTCATTTGAGGATTGGATCAAGCCACAATGGTTTGCAATGCCATTCCTGCAATCAATGGAATATGGGGGATTGAAGGCATACTTTGTTGGGGGACACCTAATATACATTCTTCAAGTGAAAGATGAAGGTGTTCAAGAAGCTACCACAATAAACTCTTTCTCAAACTTGGAGTATGTGTCTAAAATATCAACTGTCAATTACTGAATTCCACTCATTTCCATAGTTCTACCAAAGCATTATCTAACTTTACTATCAACTGCTGGGAGGGGGAAATGAATTTTACAAATTTCTTCAATTTTGTCACAAAAACATATCAAGAATTAGTCAGGAGAGAAGAGGAGATCAGTGACAAAATGTCTTCTCTGCGTATATTTTGTTGCTTGGAAATTGCAGCCATAGAAAACCATGGGCAGTTCAGTTACTTTGTAAGTGATCTTCAAAGATCACACACTACACACTTGTATGCTGCATGCACTGGAAAATGGGGTTGCTTTGGACTTAGTCTGGTTGATGCATTGGGTGCTTATGTGGTTGGCAGGTGGCAGCAAGAAGGCTGAGATTTCAGTTTAGAATGTGTCCTCTAATAGTCGGACTTTTTTATAGCATCCACTGTGGGTAAATTGTTGTGAAATAAGAAGCCATCCAATGAGATTTATATTATCACTCTTTTAAAATTTACAGTGCCCTTTAACAGCTTAAAATACCACAAGTATTTAAAACCCTTGATTAATATATATGTTAGCATCTAACTATTAACATGCTCAATTGTTACAGGGCTCTCCTGGTGCTGTAATGCAAATCATCAGTTGTGACTTGAATGATCTTTGGACTATGAGTAATGTTGCAGTTATCATAACAGAAAGGGTGAAGCAATGGATTATTGATGTGATGCTGGATTCCTTCAGGAGGGTATGGAAAATTGGAAGCATTACTTTGTGAGTGGGCAGGTGTGATTGCACATTACAAAGTCTTAAAGGTGCATGAGTATCACATGATCAAGTCAGCAACAACCCTGTGCCCTGTATACTCTATATAATGGCTAAACAGTCTGCTTTTCATCAAACACAGCAAGAAGAATTGGAACATCTGTTGGCACAGTTGGATCAAGGTGAATTGATTCTGATTCTTTCTTAACTCTCAGGAGGCAATACTAAATACTGGACATGTTTCAGTGGCTCTGGGTAATTGAAATACCTCTATACTGCTGTGACTTGCGTATGTAACCTTGTTACCAGATGGCACAAGTCTCCCTTGCCAAGAATGCCCTGAAGAGTATAGCAATCAGGAGGAGGAATTGATGCAGTTGCTGATACAACTTGATAAAGGTGCTTTAGCAAATTGTGCTCAGGGAAACACATGACATATACACAAATCTCCAGAAGAGCATGATGGTGAGGGTCTGGATGTAGAAAAAAAATCACCCTCACAATTTTCTTCAAGACAACACAAATCAAATTCTCAGTGCTCAGCAAGAGCTAGAAAATCTCATTGCAACCACTACAGATGAAGCAGACCATCAAGTCATTGAATTTGAAGCAGAAGAAGGAAGTGGTGATCAACATGAATTGACTGACAGTTCTAGCAGCTCATACAAAGAACTGGATGGATGCCCTCTTTCTCCAAGAGTGCACAGCCCTGAAGACCATTCATTTATGAAAGGTGGTGTGGCATGTTCAAGGTTATCCCAGGCAATATCTCATTTACATGAGACAGATGACTATCTGATGCAACCCATTGTATGGGTTGATGTACTCCCAGATGTTGATACTTTGCATCCAGGAGCATATGTCTCCCCCACCATTGTGAATGCATGGCTTCTCTCCTGCTGGATTAAGCTGGGCAAGCCAAGTCCAAGATACATACCTATGGAATACATGGCAAAGAGGAACAAAGTTACTTCTGATGAAATAGCTGAATTCAAACAATACTTCAACTTAGAAGGCTCATGTTGCAAAGAGGATTTGGTTGGATTTATACATGCAAACAGCCAGTTTTACTGTGTTTTATACATTGCATCACTGAACAACATTCAACTGCTTGGAAAGGACTTGGTTTTGGATGGTGTAGAAAAAGGAACTTGGGAAGAATGGCATGGCAAGTGGATCTGGAGTAACATATGCCAGCTCAATGGGTGGCAGGTCACCTTCAGTGCTTCCATTGACAAACGCAATTGGGTAAAAAATACTTTTGACAGTGGTCCAGTAATATGCCAGGTCATGGAACACATTTGGACAAATGGAGTAGCCTGGGATATTACAGGATTATGGAAGAAGCCTCACTTTGCATGTGCTCATGTAATGAGGATCCGAATGGGGAATGATGTTTATCAAATGGTTCAAAACTGTTTCAAAACATTTAATCAAGCAACCAAGGATGGATTGGATGCATATCTAGAAAGATATGGGCAAGATGATACCATTATGTCTGAAGTTGCAATTGTGGGGAAACTACTGAAAACAGATTCTGGAGTAACAGAGGTGCTCCAATCGAATATGCAAAAGAATACAGATGCAATGGAAACTTGTCAAGACTGTGCAGCAATCCTGCCTGCTCTCCCAAAGCACAGAACCATGAAAATGTTGCTGGATAGATTCCCTGTACTCAAAGGTGCCAGGAGATATGTTGAACAACCAAATTTGGCCAATGAAGATGAAACCCAGAGTCATTCAGATGAAGATGTAAACCATCATGACTTTCAAAGGGGTGGCATGGTGGGAGCACAAAGAAGAATTAGGGCCACTCAGGAAATAGTACAGTCTGCCATTCATCGATTCCCAAGGCCAGTTATCCCCCCCTCCCTCCCTGTGTTGAAAACCAGGAGTGGTTTATATAACCATTTCACCTGGACTTATGATGATTATCAAAATGGTCCTTCCATGAGTGAATTGGAACCTATATCTGATGTAATAATTCGATTGGCATCCAAGTCACTTGCTTATATAGCAGGAAAGCTTCTTGACATACCATGGAGACTCTTCAGAGACTATGGTTATAGGCTCCCACCTCACTTTTTCCAAATGTTTCACCTCTTTCCCCCTGTAATGGTCAAGGAACATATCATGGTTGTTGGGCTTAAATCACCTCCTACTAGTGCAAGCTTTGATAGCAGAACCATGACAAGGAGGGGAGAAGCAGATGTTTCAGACATTGCTATCATGGGTGCTAGCCAGATGATAGAAATATCAAGAGAAGCTTCTAGTGATGATATTTTCATTACAGGTAAGACAGGGAAGGGAGAATTTATCCATGTGAACCTGGAAGAAGATGCCATTACCCCAAGAAAATTTATCTATGCCATTGACATTGATAGTGTGATATGGGTTACAAAGAAGCCTAGATTTTTACTGGCAATGGAGCTGTACACTGCACCTGTATTCAGAAGGCAGGCACCTATTTGGAAAGACAATCATGTCAAGGTTGAACTGTTGTATCCACCAGTAGAAAAAGGGCAAAGGGATGAATGGTGGAGCCGCTCATTCCAGCTCAGCAGAATTCCTCATGTTCTGCTTGGAAAGATAGGAAAGGCCAATATTTGTATGTTTCTCCCTAGGATGACACATCAAGATCCATACACTGGCAGATGGGCCAACACTGTACCATTTCAGTTACAGACTCTACTTTGGGAGAAGGTGGTGATGGAGGCTCTCAGGAACATTGCTGGCCATGTTGGTTTGGTGTACATTGGTGAAAACCAGGAACATATATCCTTCAAATCCACAAACCAAATGCCAAAGACACATCCTATCAGAAACTACCAATTTGTCAAACTGGTAGAAGAGATGGAACAAATTGTGAGTATTAGCAACAATGCAAAAATGAAGTACATATAACAAATATAAGATTAATAACAACACTGAATTGGCTCACTTTGGGTCCATGTTTTTTGTTCTGGAAATCAGAGGTTGCAAAATGGTGTCACAAACAGAAGCTGATCAAACTGGTTTATTGAATGAATGTCTTAGAAATGCCCTGGATAATTTAAAGGCAGAAAATCCTGGCCTTGATTGGAAATACATGGAGGATAAAAAAAGTGGGGAGCTGCTGTATGATGTTGGCATCATGATTCAGCCACAGCATATTTTCCCAGTTGTTGGACTTTGGCGTTTGGATTCCCTTGAAGCATCATATGGAGCAGCAGGCTACCTCAGAGGGAATATTCACCATCTCAATACTCTATCACTATATGGTGGACTACAGGCTGAAATGCAGAGATCCAGAGCAGAAAGAACCCATATCATCTATCGACAATCATACAATCTTGCATATGAAGCCTTAAGGAAGGCAGACAACACAAGAGAGCTTTTTAAACTGCAGGATGTCTACCAGCTGAACACAAAGTTCAGGAAAGAGTACCAAAGTGTCATGGAGATATATGGAGTGCATGCCAAGAAAGCTTCATTTGGTGTGAGAGATGAATATAGAGTGGGGGCTGCGGTGATGAGAGATTTTATGGAAAATGTTGATGACATGGTAAGCAACTATGACCAGGTAAAGTGACAAGGTAATAATCACAATCACAATAAAGGTTCAAAACATGATGCAAAGCAGACCTGTTCTCTGGTTGCCTTCTCACACATGGTTTGAATTCTTGGCTCAGAGACTCCAGGCCTTGACAAAAAAGCAAGAGTTTTTACATGAAATTCAACCAGAAAACTATGGTATACTGACTGGACTGCACCAATTTCTAATGCAATCCATCATCTTCACACCTCCAGTAACAGAAACTTTTGTGCGCAAGACTCTGAACATATTAAGATATGAAGTCAATGTTGCACAGCAAGGGATGTTCTTCCTGCATGAGCTGGACTTCTCAATCAAGTCATGTCACCCAGAATTACCAGAAAGGGATGATCTCCATGTAAAGCAGAGAATAGGAGTATCTTTGAAAGAAAAAAGAAAAACATTAACAGCAAGTGCTCAAACCCTTAGAGACCAGGAGAGATACCCACTTGGTACTCAACCAAGTTGGAAATCAATCATGGATACAATACAACAAACTCCATGGGTCCTGATTGAACAATGGGGATGGCCTCAAGAGCTTGATGAAATGAAAGAGAGCTTTGCAGCTTACATATTTGTTGAATTTACCAAGTGCATGTGGATGGGTCTTCATGATACATGGAGAACTGGTAATGTGGATGAAGAAAATATCCCAACATTGAATGATGCCATGAATCAATGGTCATTGGAGACAGTATACCAAAGGATCACAAAATGCCATTTTATGGCATGTAATGCCAACTTAGGAGGTGCAACTCATGGCCAGCAGCAAATGGCATTCAAAGATAGGACAGCCATATATTTCCCAAAGAAATGTTCAGATCCACCCCTGCCAGGATTATGGAAAACAATGGCAATGGAACCAGGATATCTCTTTGACTACTGGAAGTGGTGTGATGAGCATACCACAGTGGAGGTTGAAGAAGTAGATGAAATGCTGGCAAGTATCTTTTCCCACTGTCAATGCCTTCCAAGTAGCAGAAGAGATGAAAAGGGTGGCCAGCCATGGGAGGTCTTGAAAGGTTCAATCAAGATTATCACTAATCCAAGGACCTATAAACTTGATGCCATTGGGTCAGGACAACAGCAGCATGGTAGGAGAACCAGGAGTGCACCTGCTGTGAGGACAAGAACTTCCATGTTGCAAAAGCTCATGAAGCAGCATGGAATTGATAAAGAGCAGTTAAGGAAGGCTCAATATATTCAGAAACTGGCAAAAAAAAAACTGGGTAGAATATCTGGTAGGGCGAGAAATAAGAGAGTCCCTCCAAATCCAAACAAAGGCAAAGGGAGACAGGCAGATCAAGAAAGCCAGGAAGGGGAGAGAGTGATTCATGGTTTTGAGCAGGAAGATGAGGATTATGGGGAGGAAGTGGATGATGTTGATGTTGATACAGGAAGTGGACAAGACAATGAAGAAGGTTGTGAGGAAGTGGATGATGACCAGGATGAGGATGAGGATTGTGGCAGTGATTCCATGGACTTTGACAGCTAGGTAGAGTTTTTATGTCTCACATATAATCATATGGCATTACCAGGAATGTAAATTTCAGTGGATTATGGGCATTTTACTGGATGCTAGGGTGGCAAACAATTGGTAATGAGGCATGAGACTAGTGCTGAAAATGGCTATGCCAGTTCATTCTAAGAAAATTGTTATATTGAACTGTGAACAGTACATAAATTTGAGCAGATCTATTGATCCAAAGCCAATGGTCCTTTACCAACACCAAGTGATCTTTGCAGCTGGTGCTGAGTTATTCAAAATTAGCCAATTTCAAAATAGCTCAACACCAGCTGCACAGATTGCCTAGCGTTGGCATCCACTTGCAGATTGATTTATCTGTTCAAATTTATTCATGATTTCAGGTACTGTTTACAGCTTGATATGGCAATTTACCAGCTTAGCCATTGGCAACACTAGATGAGACAGATTGCTCCAAGAGTCTCATACTCATATTATACATGCTTTAACAGCACAAAAAAGACTTCTCATGTGCATACTAGTCATTTTATACATCTATGAATTTATTTGTTACACTAGTGTTATTGAGAACATTTCATATACATTCCATTGTATTGCAATTCATCATTGCTTATCTCCATAATATCAGCCATGGTACATTTTCCCCTGAACCTGTATATGATAGTACCTTAATTATTCCATTATTTGAAGTGATGATCATTCAGCATGGCATCACAATGACATCACAATGACATCATAGTGATATCATATACAGTCCTGCTAACTAAGCAGCATATAGTTACTATGTATAGATAGATTATTCAGCAGTTAGTGCCTTGTGGATATATATATATAGTAAAGTAATTGTGCAGAATGAATAATTCAATCTTCTCTCACATTTGTCTGTTGAGTTCAGCTCCTCTCTTGCTTGCTCTTTGTCTAAGGTGGCTGCATTGTATGTGCCAGGTATGCTTCTGTGGAATTTCAGGATGATAAACTCATTCATATACTTCTAGATGGAATGCACATTCAACTACATTCTGCCATATGCCAGAGCAGACCTCTGGAGAATTCAAGAAATTTTTTTAGTGGAGGATTTTTCAACTGTGCAGATTGAACAGCAGGAGAGTGAGAAGGAAAATGCATGGTTTGGAGGAGGTACAATGTGCCTTGAATGGCTTATAGATCCAGATGAGGTTGAAAGGGAAAGAAAAAGGATTGAAGTTGAAGAAATGATTGAAAGATGGAGGCAAGATGTTGATAAAAGTTCCTAGGGTTGTCCTGGAGTTGCAAAAAGCCTTAACTCCTAATGATGTAGCCTGTAGGGTTTTGGGATAGGAGTAGCCACTGACAAAGTTGGCAGTGACATTGGTGATGCAATGTGGAGTCCAGAGAATAAACTTGTTGTACCATTTGGTGGTACTGGGACAAGTTTTGCTAAGCTCTTCAGTATTCTCCAGCAACTTATATACCTTGCAGAGCTGAGTTTAAATTCAAACTGATTACTTGGCTCTACTGGATTTGGAGAAAATGCTGTGGAAGCTGCTGAATTGGGAACAAAGTCAGGTACTTGCCTATTCATGGATAAATTAGTTCATGACTCTAGAACCACTTAGACCTATGATGCAATGGACCACTGAGTAAGTGATCTGGCATCTGTTCAGCTGCATTATGTCAGCCCACCCATGTTGGCAGTGGGATTCCCTAGTTTAGTATTAGCTGTACAAGGGAATAGTATCTCATGCATCTTTTCACATCAGGGATTACTCCCATGAGATGTGACTAGTGTTACTGTGACACTGGGTAAAAGTTAATTACATAAGTGGCCAATAGGCATGCCATGATTTCCAAATTGGTTGATAAGAGTTCATAGGGTCATCCCAGGGTTGCAAAAAGGCCTATCTCCTAATTTAGGGTTAAGCACTCTGGCTAGCTGGCAAGGGTGAGTGCTCAGACCAGCATACTCACCCAGCCTCACACCATTATAGCCAAATCATGCCTACAGAGCCATGGCATGGATGTTGGATGTTGTTGGAGCAATTGAAGGGTGTAGTCATCCTGGACACACCCAGAGCATGCATACAGAGTCATGGCATGGGTGCTGGAGTGCTAAATTTACATGGTACAGACTCTATCCAGTATTTGGACATGATCCATACCAGTCAATCTGGCCTGGATGGATGCCTTGCACACCTTTACTCAAACTAGATTTAAAATGTTGTGTGCTTAAGTAAATCACATTTAGACAATAGTAATCAATAGCTTACAAGGTTAAATCAGATATTTGAGACTGAAATACAATACCTAAATGTGACCAGCACCTTACCCAGCCTGGCTAGATGACTGCCACCCACAACTGACCTTCAGATGTTAAAAAGCAAGTCATGTACATATGAGCATCAACTCTACTTGTGTGGCCTAGCCAGATACACTGTCTTTTCCGGCTAATTGGGGTTCACCTGATATTGGAACCACAAGGGCAGATATCTGAGGATAAGACTTGGCATCACACAGTTAGTCCTGAGACACAACTCATGACACATAGTCAAACATTCATATCCAGCCTAGCCAGATGCACCATCTTTGGGACTGAAGGCAGGGGGGTAGAATATTCATTTGACAGTGTCAGAACCTGTCCAGTCTACTTGTATGGCCTAGCTGGATGGATCAAACATGTCCACCACCATGTCTCTCTCCTGCACCCCATTGGCCAGATGCATTGTCTTTGCATGCTAATGGTAACATTTACCTGCTAATCTGGGGGCATGCCTACTAATCTTGTGCCATATGCCCAATTAGCCAGCAAAGACAGTGCATCTGGCTAGGCTGGACAAAGGGTGGATGCAATGATTTAGTCATATCAACATTAGCTGTCTAAGATGGTGCATCCAGCTAGGCCAGACAAGTAGTTGAATGGAAACAGACTTTGAAACTAGCTTCACTTACTTAACTTGTCTGGCCTAGGGATTTGGCACCAGATTAATATATTAGTTCACAAAGACAGTGCATCTGGCTAAGCCAGACAATTTGAATGGACACAAGGGCTCTGTAAAAATGGAATCCCTAGCTGCACCTACTCCATTTGTCCAGCATAGCCAGATGCACTGTAAGTCCAGCGTTTGGCACCTTAGTATATTAGTGCACAAAGACAGGTGCATCCGGCTAGGCCAGACAAGTTGAGTAGGTCAGTCAGCTATGTATTTCATTTTCAAAGTCTGTGTGTCTATTCAACTTGTCTGGCCAAGCCATCTTTGCCTGCAAATCCACATTTGGCACCAGATTAGTATACAAAGACAGATGTGTCCAGCTAGGCCAGACAAGTTGAGTGGGTAGGTCTGTGCCCCAGCTGGATGCACTGTTCTTTCCTGCTGATGTTGACATGCCACTAATATTCTTCTCTCCACTCTCTGTCCAGCCTAGCTGGATGCACAGTCTTTACCTGCTAATGGTGACATTAAGTATCTTGCCTCAGACATGTTTTTGGCCCTAAATTGATGAATTACTGGCTGCCCACAATGCACCTTAAAATGTTTTAAAAAAGGTTGTGCATGAGCATCATTGTATCCATTCTACTTGTCCAGCCCAGCTGGATGCACTGTCTTGTGTGCTAATCTGGTTCCAGATTAGTAGGCATATCATCATTAGGCTAGGCTGGACAGAGAGTGACACAAATATTAGTGGTGTTAGGATCGATGCCCTTGCTTCGTTATCGAGTCAGTAATGATGACTAGAGTCTCGGTCTAATCCCAGTCACTGGACAAGAATGCTGTTCAACGTCGTGCTAGGCGACGACGAAGATAGCTCGAGCGATAGAGAGGACGAGAGCGAGAGGGTTGTTCAGCAAAGGACAATACTCGATTAAGTTGGAACTGAGGTACTACAGTACATGCGGGGGTTTATATACTGCCTAGAGAACAGTGAAGAAGTATAAAAGGAAGTAAAACGAGGGGCGGTCCAGGCGGATGAAACAAGTATCAGTGCATAGCGACGAAGTGAAGAAAAGCTATTGTAACAGGTAAGCGAAAGAGAAAGAAATTGTAACATTACCCCCTCCCTATGCGAGAAGTCACCGACTTCTTAAGGCCAACCTTGAGTTGTCCAGGCATGGTCTGCTCTTGATTTGTACCAGTGGACGATGTTTTCGATGTCCTTTTGCGCTGTATCTACATGCCATCGTACGGAGTCGAGGGTGACTTTTAGCTGACGAAGCTCTCGGAGCGCAAGGTCTCGCTCGGTGTAAGTCATGGCATTGGGGTTGGTGGTGAGGGTAAGTCCTATGAGGGCTCCAAGCGGGGCGGAGAGGTCTCGGAGATTGGCGGTGATGTACGAGGCCTCTAGAGAGGCGGTGGCAACGAGGGGGTTCGATTTGGGGATAGGTGCAGGGATGACTTCTTCTGCAACGAGTGGTTCTTCGACGAGTTCAGGTGGGTGAATGTGTAGGTCGTCGTCGGCGTGGATCGTCGTTTCGGTTTCGACGAGGATTTCGAGGGGCGGTGTGAAGATGTCGAACTCGGGGAGTTTTTCTGGAAAGGAGTAGGCGAGGGCGAGGGTCGTGAGGAGGGTGGCGAGAACAAGTCCTCCGATGAGGACAGAGGGGAAGAGAGCGGAGACGAGGGCGACGAGGATGGCGACGAGCGAGAACATCTTTTGTAACGTTTGGTTGGAAGGCTAGGAAGTGGGAATCTCGTCCTTTTATAGGTTGACTTCATCGAAGTATTCCACGTCCCAGAATGAGCTGTCTGCGTCAATAGAGAGGATGTTTCGTAAGAGTTGATCGGCCAATGCTTCTGGTCTGGGAGTATTAGGTCGCGTGGGAGGGTTTTCAGTCAAATCTGGTTCGTGTAGTGGTCTAGGCGGGATTCGATGCGTAATCGTCCCCTGGTTTGTGTGATGAATGATGCCTGTGATCATTGGGTATCCAGGTTCCCATTCAAAGTCGCGGTAGTGGGGCGGTGGTAGTGGATTCGGGTATGGCGGTGGTATCCCTCTGTGTGGGATGAATAGGTAGTGCGGGGGTAAGTTAAAGTTCGGCGGTCCGCTGGATGGGAAATTGATTTTGTCTGGGAATAGTGCCTCTGTCTGGTGTAGGCAGGTCACTCCCGCCGCTTCCAGGTCTCTTGTTCGGTCAATGATCCATAAGGTCAGTGCTCTTTGCGCTTGTCTGATATGGCGATCTCTGCTGATGGCGTCGGTTGGTGTCTGGGA
Organism: Amanita molliuscula; assembly: GCA_023014405.1. Lineage (NCBI taxonomy): Eukaryota > Fungi > Basidiomycota > Agaricomycetes > Agaricales > Amanitaceae > Amanita > Amanita molliuscula. The sequence goes on along the minus strand of JAEBUP010000087.1, from coordinate 6,811 downwards.
GTTGGGGCTGATCTGTGTTTTATATACTGGGTGCAATGATGGTACTTTTGTTCGATAAAGCAGGATTTTGCGTATTTCAATGAAGGCTGTTCCTATTGCGCGTCGTCCTTGGTGAGGGTGGGTTCGATTAGGGAGTTGGATGATTAGGTGTCTAAGTTTTGGGATAGATTGTCTGGGAGAGAATCGGGAGTAGGGGGAAGCAATGTTTTTGGTGTATCTAGCATTCTGTCTGAGGATCTGTTTGTTGCGATACTGGGCCATGGTTTTCATAGCAGGTTTCGGCGGTTCTTATATGCTCTAAGGATGTCCGCAGCGTTCTTCAGATTTGTTTCAGGTTCCCATGAGTTTTCGTTCGGTCCATACCCTTTCCATTTGACTAGGTATTGATAGCCGGCTCCTCGTTTTCTATGTGTGATGATTGCTTCTATTTCAAACTCCTCTTGTCCGTTGATGAGATCAGGGGGTGGTTTCATGAAGTTCGGTCCGTGGACCATTGTTTCTTTATACGGAGTTAACAATGTAGTATGAAACACAGGGTGGATGCGCCATTGTTTGGGGAGTTTCAGTTTGTAGGTGACAGGTCCTAGCACTTGCTCAATCGTGAAGGGTCCTTCTCTTTTGGGCGCTAGCTTCCTTGACTCATAGGGTATTCGGAGGTTTCGATTTTCGAGCCAGACTTTGTCTCCTTTCTCAAATCTGATACTCTTGTCTTTTGTTCTGAGCGCTACCATTTGTCTAGCGAGTTCATGTGCAGCGAGTGCTTCTTCTCTAGCTTTTTGTAACATTCGTAGTCGGTTCTCAGCTGCTGGGGTTGTCATGGGGAATGCAGCTGTGGGAATAGCGACAGGGTTTATTCTGTACATTAGTTGAAACGGTGATGCTTTGATGGTATCATGGTGTCGGTTATTGTGAGCGAATTCCGCAATTGGCAGTAATGATTTCCATCTGTGCGGTTCGTTTGTGCAGAACATTCGGAGGTAGACTTCTAGTTCTTGATTGACCCGTTCTGTCTCGCCATCTGTCTGGGGATGGTAGGCTGTGCTCATTCTATGGTTTATTCCCAGCGCTTTTCCTATTTCTTGGAATACTTTAGATGCGAACTGTGGTCCTCTGTCAGATATGAGGATATCTGGTAAACCGAATCGTTTGAAGTTTTCGTTTATGTATAGATCTGCGGTTCCTAGTGCGTCGATTGTTTTGTGACAAGGGGAAAAGGTTACCCCCTTTGTAAGTCCATGGTCCACCGTGACCATGATTGAGTCGAAGCCGTCGGTGATTGGCAAGTCCGTGATGAAGTCAATAGTGACTTGCTGGAAGGGTCGGGTGGCATTAGATTTGATCGGTTGTAGGGCAGGGGTGTTGGGGTGAGTGTTTACTTTCATTTGCTGGCAGAGTGCGCATCCTTCGATCCATTCTCTGGTATGCTTGTTCATTCCGGGCCACCAGTAGTTTTGTTTAAGTAATTCTAGAGTTTTAAATCGTCCGGGGTGCCCTGATGTAGGTGATTCATGCGTTAGTTTAATGAGTTGAGTGCGCAATCCATCTTGATCGGGTACATAGATTTTTCCTTGGTAATGTACGATGTGGTTGACATATGTCCAGTCTTGCAGCTTCGATTTTATTGGTGGTGCTCGATGATTTTGGATTACTTCGACTAGTATTTGTCCAAAGTCGTCTTTGATCATGCCTTTGCGCAACTTCTCTGCTAGGTCGTCTGCTATAAGCCTGATGAATCGTTCAGGTGGTAACACCGTGGTTTCTTCTGGGGTGTCGTCCGTTCCAATGTGGTCTGGTCGTCGAGATAGGGCGTCTGCTTCAAACATCCTAGTTCCAGGGACGTGCTCTATTCAGAGATCGAATTCGCTTAAGAAGGAGGACCATCTGGCTTGTCTGGGGGTAAGGCGTTGTGGGGTTCGGTAAAAGGATAGATTCTTGTGATCACAATGAACGATGGTCGTATGAGGTGATCCGTGAAGAAGATGTCGCCATGCTGCAAGTCCTTTGACGATTGCCAGTAGTTCTCTATCGTAAATCTGATAGTTTTGCTCTGTTGTGGTTAAGGCGTGTGAGATGAAGCCGCAAGGGTGTAGGAGTCCTGCTTCATCGGCTTGTTTCAGTACTGCTCCTGTTGCTTTATTCGAGGTGTCGGTTTGCAGGATGAATGGTCAGGTGATATCTGGCATTTGGAGTATGGGGGCTGTTGTAAAGCGTTTCTTTAGGTTGTTAAATGCCGCCTGTCATTCTGATGTCCAGAGGAATGCTTCATCTTTTTTTGTGAGATCAGTAAGTGGTCGAGCAAGGGTTGCGAAGTTTCCAATGAATCGTCGGTAGAAATTCCCAAATCCTAAGAAGGATCGTACTTGCTTGGCCGTTGTTGGTGTCGGCCAATCTGCTATTCCTGCCAGTTTAATCGGGTCCATTGTTATTTCCCCAGGTCTAATGATCATTCCGAGGAATTCGATTTCCTGAGTGCAGAACTTGCATTTTTCGAGTTTGAGAAATAAGTCGTTTTCTTTTAGTCGTTCTAGGACGCGTCTTGTCCGAGTTTCTAAGTCTCTGGGTGTCGTTCCACATATTAAAATGTCGTCCATGTAAATGATTAACCATCCTTCATTGATCATGTCTTGGAAGTATTCGTTCATCATTGTCTGGAAAGTGGATGGGGAATTGCATAGACCAAAAAACATGACTGTTGGTTCGTATAGTCCTTTGTTTGTTATGAAGGCTGCTTTCCATTCATCTCCTTCTTTTATCCGAACGTTGTTGTATCCCCATCGAAGATCTAGCTTTGTGAAATATTGCGTGCCGGATAGTTTGGTCATTAGGTCGGAGATCAATGGTAGTGGGTATGCATTCTTTATTGTCCATTCGTTCAGGTATCGGTAGTCTTGACATGGCCGGAGCGCTCCGCTTTCCTTTTTTGCGACAAAGAAGAATGGTGAGGCTTGTGGGGATTTGGATGGTCTAATGTACCCTTTAGCTAGTTGCTCTGTGATCCATCCGTCGAGGGATGATTGCTCTTTTATCGATAGCGGATAGATTTTGCTGATTTTTGGGGTAAATCCGGCTTTGAGATCGATTGCGTGGTCCCATGTGCGTCTGATTGGGAATCGTTCTGAAGGCGCCTTTTCGAAGGTAGATTTCCATTTTTGATACTCGTCTGGCAGCGTGGTTATGGTTTCTTTTTGTAGTGTGTGTTCTAGTGCCTGTGATGCCGAAGTTTTAACCCTGATCCAATATTCGTCGATTTCCTGATTCAGGTTTCTTTCTATCTGCTTTGTTGGTTTGTGTTGGTCGAGCTCAAGGGTCCGTTCCTTCCAGTTTATTGTTGGGTTGTGTTTTTCTAACCAGGGGAGTCCGAGTATAAGTTTTTGATCTCCCAGTTTAGTGATTAGGAAGCTTGTTTCGATTTGTAGATTTCCGATGTGGTAGGGAATCTTGACTTTATGTGTGATCATCCCATTTAAGTTTACTGTTCCATCGGCGTTTTTAACTCGTATTGGTTGAATTAGTGGTTTCTTGGTCATGTTTCTTGTTATAGTTTCGTCAATGAAGTTTCCTTCTGCTCCGCAGTCAACGAGGGCAGATATTTCAGCGGGTAATTCGGGTGATTGGACAGTTATTGAGAGTCGTTGATTATTATTCGATCTTACTATTACAGAGTCAAGTGCTAACTGTCCATAATCGTTCTTGGAGGTTCCAACCGCTTTCTGGTTCCTCCGCTTTAAAAACCCTTGGTTTCCAGGTCAGTGAGGAGAGTTTCTCGTTCTTCTGTGCTGAGCGCCGCAATCATAGTGCGAATTTTCTTAGCATCGTTATCCTCAGTGATTGTTCTGGTGAATCGTCCTGAAGGGGGCGGGTTCCTGGTAGTATCTTTTTTTGGGCAGTTTCGGGATAAGTGACCGATGGTTCCGCATCTGAAACATTTCCCAGAACGCATATATTCTTCTCGTTGCCCATCGGTAAGGCGTCCGGTCTGTATGGTATGGATTGTTTTAGGTCCCCCTGTTTTATTGAATCGACGCCCTGTATCAGTTTTTCCTAATGCTTTCATCATTTCCCATGCTGCATTGAGTTGTTCCGCTTTTCTGTAGGCATCTGTGATGGTTTTAAAGTTGCCTTGTCCTTCGAGGATCTTGGCAGCAATGGTGGTTGGTAGGCCTCGGATGAACGCCTGGAGTTGGGCGGTAATTCCGGTTAGTCCGGAGGATCCTATGAGCATTCTAAATTTCCGGACGTAGATCGGGACGGTGATCTCTCCTCCAACTCGTAATTTAGTGAGCTCATTCAGTGCCCTGACTGCAGTGTTGACTTCTCCCCAGTCGTCAAGGAATCGTTTGACAAAGGTGTCATAGTTTTCCCAAGTAAGTCCATCTTTTTCATCCAGTTGATCGCGGATTATTTCTTTCCAGTCGTCTAGTTCCTTTCCTAGGCATTGGAGGACGTATCTGATTTTCTTTTCATGTTTCCCTTCATAGTTGTGGGCGTTTATTGCAAAGAAATCGCTAAACCAGTTGATGAATGATTTAGCTTCGGTCCGATCTCCTGTGAAAATTCGTGCTGAGACTGGTTTGATGTCTCCCCTGGGGGCATCGGTGGTTTCAGTGTTAGTTGCCATTTGTTTTGTGTCAGTTTCGGCGTCTGTTTCAGGTCTCGGGTTTTCTAGTTCGTATTCGATTTGTTTTTGTTCCAAAAAGGTATTCCACCCTGTTATGGATGTTTTAGAGAGAGAGTAGTATGGATCGGTGCCGTCGAACTCGAACTCTGCGTTGCAGTATTCTTCCCACCAAAGGGTTTCTTTGGGTTTTTTGAAATATAGTTCTGGTTCTTCTTCTGGTTCTTTTTGTTCGTTTCTCCACTCAACCCAAAGCTTTCCAGGTAATGAGTGTTCGTCTCCTTCGATGTAATCCCCTTCAAAGTATTCGTCAGATACTGGGGTGTTCTTGTTCTTTCCTACTCCTCGAAATTCCCAACGTTTATTTAGTGTCGAGAAAAAGAGCTCCTGTCTTTCTAGATAGTATGTTCCTTTAAAGAAAAAGGAATCGTTCGGTGGTCTCTGGTTAGAGAGTCTGGTTTCGGGTCGTTTCGGATCTATGTTGTCTAGCTAGTGACGATGCACTAAGCGGTTCAGTGAGTTCCAACTTGTGTTAGGATCGATGCCCTTGCTTCGTTATCGAGTCAGTAATGACGACTAGAGTCTCGGTCTAATCCCAGTCACTGGACAAGAATGCTGTTCAACGTCGTGCTAGGCGACGACGAAGATAGCTCGAGCGATAGAGAGGACGAGAGCGAGAGGGTTGTTCAGCAAAGGACAATACTCGATTAAGTTGGAACTGAGGTACTACGGTACATGCGGGGGTTTATATACTGCCTAGAGAACAGTGAAGAAGTATAAAAGGAAGTAAAACGAGGGGCGGTCCAGGCGGATGAAACAAGTATCAGTGCATAGCGACGAAGTGAAGAAAAGCTATTGTAACAGGTAAGCGAAAGAGAAAGAAATTGTAACAAGTGGCATGTCAACATCAGCGGGTGAAGACAGTGCATCCGGCTGGGCTGGACAAAATAATGGACACAATGATGCTCATGCATGACATTCTTTTTAAACATCTTAAGATGCATTGTGGGTGGCTAGGCCATTCATCAATTTAGGGCCAACAAACATGCTCACATGTCCAGCTAAGCCAGAAACACTAACATACATACGGTAGATTAGAAAATAGCCTGGTTTGCAATGAGCAATCACATTTCCATTTCCTGTTTCTGCATTTCAATCCCCATTACCATCCCCATCTGAACTGTCTTCCTCTTCTTCCTGCCTTTCCAACACATCAAGAGGCACAAATTGTGGACATATGTCTTTCCGCTTTGGGTTCCAAACTACTTGAGGAGCATGAGTTACTGCCCCACCAACAGGAAAGCCTTTTAGGTCATCAGCAGCTTTGTAAATCCATACATGATCTGCTTGGGCTGCAGGTGCCCATGCCAATTTGTTGAATTCATCCTTGACAGCCATGCACACAGGTCTAACATCATTTGCATGAATGGAATGCATAAGCCCTGTCCAATCATTATAATAGCACATCTGGTGATAAGTTCACTCTGCCATTGGAAATAGGGAGGAAAGGGAGGTGTGAGTTCGTGAAAGGATTCCTGTCAACTCTGGTGTGCTTGATGACAATGCTACAATGCATGGAACTAGCAGAGTTTGTGGATAATAACATTTATACACAGCACACAAGTGTGTAGTGGTGAGAATGCAGGATGCAGAGTATAACAAGGCTGAGAGACACAGACTAGACAAGGAGAGTGTGACAAAACTGAGATTCGTAGATACTGGGGTGTACTATATTGTTTCTTTCTATCTGTTGTACAGGAGCTTATATACATTTTTCTACCCTACTAATAATGAAGTAACTCTGCAAATTTTCACCTTGCAACCATATATCCAAATCCATCTTGAAAGTCTTCATGCAATGGGGCTAGCTGAGGGACACAATGGTGGTATAGGAGCACTGCAGTGAGAACCAATATCGCAACCTGATGTGGGATGCTAATAGAGTTGTAAACTGGAAATAGACATTGGCAGCAACTCTGGGATTCATCTGGCTTGACGTGTCCCTGTTCTCTATTCTCTGCAGACCTGACTGGTCCATACCATAGCTGGTCACTGGCCAATGGGTTTACTCATCCACTAGGGTCCTGATCCACCATGTCGGTTCATTGCTAGGGATGACATGGTGGCTGCATAGGGGTGACCCTTGGATTGTAGACTGTAGATCCTTCCTAATGCGGATATGATATTGATGGTGAC
>JAEBUP010000086.1:0-181658 GCA_023014405.1 Amanita molliuscula | reverse complement strand
AAAATTTAACATGTGGTAGTGTGCTCAACGCCTGTAGGACCTCTTTTTCGAATTTCCCTGGAACAACTTTTTGCACAGCGCCGTGTACGACCTAATTCACCAAATCTTAATGGGAACTGTTACCAGCGGGCTCAACCGCGAGCTGATCATTGCTCTCTTCCGTGATGCACGGATAATGCACTGGATCGTGCAGGGTCAAAAACAAAATGACACCGAAACGTGAGTTTCTCATATTCGGGTAAGTCTCCAATCTCACCGTTCTGTGGCTTCCAAGTGCCAAGCCCAAAGGCGTCCGGTTAGGCTACATGGGTCACCTAACACTCATCGCGGAAGACGTGCTTGTGACGCTAGAGCGATATCCGCCAGATCTTCGAGAAATCCTTGTAAACTACGCTCCTGTACCCGAATGGGACGAGTACGTGAGTGGGCGATACAACGAAACGAAGCAGCGGGACTCGAGCCTGCTTGGTGGGGGAAACCAGCTGTGGCTAGCACGGCTCAGCGTGCGTTTTCGAAATGGCAAGTGGATGAAGATGACTCGGGTGCATTTGACATCTCCACCTCTGCTGCTTCCCATCCTTCGGGAGTTTCCGGCTCTGGTGGTTTTGGCTTGTTTGGGAGCAATAATAACGGGCCTGCTGTAACGGAGAACGGGACCAAGGGCGAGTTTAAGCGTACGCTTGGGCACCCGCCAAGGGCCACCTCGGCGGATTTTGGTTCGTTGCCAGGTCCGGCTGGGTATGGGGGCATACCGGAGCAGGAAGAAGAGGCGGAGAAGACGACAGCAGCGCTCGTAAGGTAAGCATGGTCTGATATCATTTTATGTGCTCATCTAACGGCTATTTACGGTAGTTTGCGTCGTACCTGGCACAAGAAATGCACTCCTCAGAGGCATCGTTTGGATCTTCGAGTTCAGATGAGGAAGACGAAGAGGGCGGGTGGTTGTCTCAACTCCACTACTTTTGGTCTAGGAGGCCCTTCTCTAACGCCAGGCATTTGGGACCAAGTGGGTGTGGAACGGAGGCCGCTAAGTAGTATTGATTCGTAGGTTTGACGTGCGTATTCATTCGCTCATGTCATGGTTTGGCCTGGTGTTGAAGCTGGTTTACACCAGGATGCGTTCGACCCAATGCATATGAACAAACGCATTTGCGGGTGGTTTAGGGCTGCCTCGGGCGTTGGCGTCATGGCCAAGCTTCAACTCGTCATGATCCATTCAACGACGACTTGCGTTTTCAATCTATTCATTAACTCTGCCGCTCTGCTCAAGTTTCTGCTTATCAAGGACGACGATACGTTTGGCCCATTCTCCGACGCACATGCTACCCAAACTGGTGCGGCATTTGGTACCAGCTTCGGTGGCAGCAATGGAGGAGATGGAGAGGACCCCTTCTCGTTCTGTTCATCTTCCTGTCTCGGATGATGGTGACGGCTCGCTCGATACTTTTGGTGACTTTGGCGATTTTCAGAGTGGCCGGAGCCGAGACAGATGCTGGCGGATATGACAATGGGCACGAGGGCGAAAATGGCGATGGACATGGTGGTGGGAGCCCGGGTTGAGGTGGTGGGAAGGGCGGAGCACCCGTGAACGGAGAGGAGTTATTACACCCGACGGCAGCAATGACAGGAAGTTGGTTATTTGCCGGTTCGGAAGGTGGGAGCGGTCCATTGGGGAAGATGCATGAAAAGAGTGGATCGAGAGGAGCAATGAGCTTTAATATGTACAGTTCGTTATTGTAAGTGATGTTTTACTCTTTACTTTCGAATATTGTACATTTACATAATCAATGCTGCCTTGAAAGTCATGTATGACGCCACGGATATACCCCTCACCATTAATCATTTCAGTTGCTGAGCCAGACGTTAAGCCGTGTATATTTTCAACCGAACGGCTTGAGCGCTTTGTGCACTCTGAGACCTCTGAGGGCACCGCCCTGTTATTTGCAGAAGTAATCACTTTCAGAAGTGAGTTCTCATTGAAGCGCACAATTATCTCTTGCAAGGTGCGGCTAGAGGGTTGCAGCTCTCCAGCAACCCATGGCCACTCAACGACCCCGCTCAGCTCCCAACTGAACTGGTCCAAAAATTTTGTTAGGACGCTCTGCACAAACGATCCACCGTCGTTTCCATGGGTTCGAGGCCACATCTGCTCACAATGGAGGTCCGTATTCATATCGATTGACAGTGGAATTCTGGTCTAGCATCGAAGTATCCCTCGATTGGCATCCGTTGGGCACTGCAGACATCGTTCAATTCTTCCTGGAACGCAAACCCACAGCGCCATTCCATTTACAACTTACACGTCCATTTTATTGTCTCGGCAGGAACGCCGAACACTGGATATGCTGTACGATACGTCCATGCGTCGGTGGATGGTAACATCCGACATATCGGATTCACAAACTCTGTTTTAATTGACGCGTATCAAATATCCTTTTCCCCTGCTGCAACAGCTGGTGCTGTGTTGCCCCAACACACTCAAACTATCCAATGGTCCGGTGTACAGTATATTTCAGACCGCCCCTTTATTGAATAACGTTCAGATAATGGGACTAATTACCAGTTCGAAATTTAACTGGCCAAATTTCAAAGTCACCAAGTTAAAGTCTGATTTCATTGCTGCTCTAACCCCTCGAATGACGAGAATTGGAATGTCTTGATATATAGGAAATTATGTCATGCCATCGAACATCATCTGCCTTCCTAACCTGATTGCCTTGGATTGCGATCCTGATTGGTTGTCTTTCATTGAAGCTCCAGCACTGAAAGTCCTCTGTATTGATTATTACCGCTGTCCGTCTCACTCATTCAATCCTGACATCGTATCGTCTTTTCTGCCCAAGTCTATGAAAATCTTGAAACTTGATCTGCGATGGGTTCGCTATCGAAATCATCAAACACATGCCCCCATATCACCTTCTTAGCACTGGACAAGGACGTCGATTCCTCAGTCATCTCGACCGACCATTTAGCAAGAAACTTTGGCATGTCAAATTTCATCACTATTTGTACATGATCATCATGAATAGATACATTGTGGCAGGCCTGTTGCTGGACATTATTCTACAGGACCTTTGATTCCAGAGGGCTAATAATAATACAGGTGACGGCGCGGAAAGGGGTTTGTGTATCCTATCATTTGTGTTGGCGAAAAGTTTCCTTGGTTCCTGGGCCATGTCTGCTCGCGTACCTATCCATAACCAATGGCATCTCTATACATATTTCAAACGAAACCGCACACGCACCACGGTCCGCCGTTCTATTCTTCCTGGAACGCAATGCAGAAGCTCCTCTTCAAATTGCCGTAGCCCTTCCAGCATGAGACAAATGACATAGTTTTACGTGGTGTGATTGCCAAATGATAGTCCGGTGGTACGCTTTATGCCATAGCAAATCATCACAAGGGAAAGCTATACGCAATTAAAGACTAACCTCCATCTGTCAAATGCAGAGTTTTTTGCATTACATATATAGTGATTAGACAGCCTTGAGAAACAAATATCAGTATTGAGTCTTTGTTCGGTGGAAGACACGAGGAGTCAGTGAGCTACGATAAATGGGATCTGCACATTGAATCGGCGGTGTCTAGTCGCCTCTAGGAAAACACGGACCATAGCTGATATCATCAGCTGACAGAAAGCGAAAGGTTTGCTTACCTTCGAGCCCACCTCGCCCTTCAAAGCGCCATCGTCGGCGGGAGCGAGAAAAAAGTCTGATCAAGTCACGTGCACCACTTTTCCTTATGAGAAAACGACCCGAGGCAACAACGGCCTGAGGCGCCGAAAAAAAGGAGCGCATCACAACCTTTCTATTCTATGATATTAGTCCTCTATATCGTTAATTGTCATTGAATCACAAGCGAAACCGAGGAGCACTGTCAAGTGAATGCCTGCCTGCCGACTCGCGCGACATTCCGGGCCTCCTGTGTCCTAGTAGTCTTGCGCTGAGTACGACGTGCTAAAGTGACCTAGACTTATTCTCTTTCCTCAAAAATGTACCCTTTTTCCCTTTGCACTACACCAAACTGAAGCTCCGCGAGAGTCTTGCCCTCGCCCTCGCCGGCCTCAAGCAGCTTGCACTCGACCCGGTCACCCGGCTTCACCGGTCCCACACCCGCCGGTGTCCCAGTCAAGAGCACGTCCCCCTCCTCCAGCGTCATAATTGACGACACGTGGTTTATCAACCTCGGGATGTTGAAGATCATGTCCTTCGTGAGGCCGTCCTGTTTGAGCTGGCCGTTTATGCTCAGGGTGAGGCGGAGCGAGTGCGGGTCGGGAAACTGACGAGGCAGGGATGAGGGAGGGAGAGATGGGTGTGAACCCATCGAAACCCTTGGCGGTGGACCAGGGAAGTCCGAGGGATTTGACGTGGGATTGGACGTTGCGTGCAGTGATGTCGACGGCGAGGGTATAGCCTGCGATGTAGTCTGCTACGGCGTCGAGGGGGACATCACGAGCGCTTTTGGAGATGATGAGGGCGAGCTCGACTTCGTGGTGTGCGGTGACGCCGCGGGGTATTTCGAGTATGCCGCCGGAGGGGAGGTAGCTGGTTGTGGGCTTAAGGAAGAAAAAGGGCTCGCTGGGAGCGCGGTTGTTAAGCTCTTTGATATGGTCGGCGTAGTTGCGGCCTATGGCGACGATCTAGGAACAATGTCATTGAGACTAAGGCCACTTATTTATGTAAGGGTTGGACGGGCGGTGATACGATACCTTTTTTTCCGGTGCGAAGAAAGTTGCGGGCTGCCGTGGATGGCATGAATGACAGAGGACGAACGATGGCCGGATGGGTTCGGCTCAGCGACGGCAACGGCGTCGCGCTGGTTGGCGACGGCCCCGGCGTTGCGGGCCGTACGTACTCACTATTCGTATGATACTTACATTCCAAAACCAGCACTGTTAGTTGCTGCAGCAATGCAGCAATGCACTCTCGTCTCATTTTCACACGTTTGGTTTCAATGCAGGCTAAGGGACATTCAATCGAAGCTCGAGAGTTGTCTTGGCGTGTAAGCCTGTTTCCGCGTTGCGTACTCTCTTGGCACAACATGGGCTTGGCTTGGAGAGTTATAAGAACCGCCATCCGAGCGGTGACGTGTTCCCACATTGTCGTTTTATGCCAGAACAGCAGACTCCGTATCACAGGTATGTACAGCAATATGAACTTGATCTTATGGAGAGACATTGGTTGGCAGTCCAGTAGTGGCACATCTATCAATAGGGTGGCAGATAGGAATTCTATCAACGCTAGGCGAGTCGCATCGAGACCAAGGCAGAACAGAATGAACGAGCTGACGGAGGGCAGGTATTGTTGCATCAGCGATTGTATTGGTGTGTGTGTTTGAGAAGAGGCGATTAACACACGCGGGAAGCGATCGGAAGTGATCGGCAGCATCGGCCGAACTGCGAGTCACGACTTTAAAACATTTGCGCTGCTTCCCACCAGATCATCCCATCCTCCTCCCTTCCAATGGCCTTCGCTGCAAAGTCCTTGCGTCCTGCGCAGTCACGCGCTCCATCTCACAGATTCGTCACCGCACGCCTGACTTCCACAGTCGCTCCCTCTCCTGCGTCCTATCTCGAGGCCAAATCTAGGGTCAGAGAACATGCACGACACATCAGTCGCTCAACAGCCGCAAACGCCTCTGCAGCTCCTGCCGTGTATGTCTCTTCTTTTTCCACATTCGTCGATCCTAACCCTTGCGCAGGAGAACCAAACCATCACACCCATTCCCCCCGCCCATCTCTCTGCCGTCTTCGCCCAACATTACCGCGCTCGAACACGGTCCTTTAGATTACTCCTTTATCGGCCTCTCTGGCGGCCAAATTTTCCATGAAATGATGCTGCGCCATGACGTCAAGCACATATTCGGTTACCCAGGCGGTGCCATCCTTCCCGTCTTTGACGCCATTTACAATTCGCCACACTTTGACTTTGTCCTCCCGCGACACGAGCAGGGTGCAGGCCACATGGCCGAAGGCTACGCCCGCGTCTCCGGCAAGCCCGGCGTCGTCCTCGTCACCTCTGGTCCTGGAGCGACCAACGTCATCACGCCGATGCAGGACGCGATGAGCGACGGCGTGCCGCTCGTTGTTTTCTGCGGGCAGGTCGCCACCTCTGCCATAGGTTCAGACGCATTCCAGGAAGCAGACGTTGTCGGTATCTCGCGCTGCTGCACAAAATGGAACGTGATGGTCAAGGACATTGCAGAGCTCCCGCGGAGAATTACAGAAGCGTTCAAAATTGCCACTTCAGGCCGCCCTGGACCCGTTCTTGTTGATCTACCCAAGGACGTGACTGCTGGCATTCTCAAGACCCCAGTGCTGAGAAGGTCGACAACGCCCGGTGTGAACCTCGGCTTGCCGGCGAATCCGCTCATGGGCCTCGAGCCTCCTGTGGACGCCTACCTCATCGAGGATGCAGCCACCCTCATCAACCAAGCTCAAAAACCGGTCATCTATGCCGGCGCGGGTGTGCTCAACTCTGCCGCCGGGCCTACTCTCTTATCGCAGCTAGCGGAGCTGGGAAACATCCCTGTTTGCACGACGCTGCAAGGATTGGGCGCGTTTGACGAGACGAACGATAAGAGTCTGCACATGCTCGGCATGCATGGAAGCGCATATGCCAATCTGGCGATGCAGCAGGCGGATGTGATTATCGCGCTTGGGGCGCGGTTTGATGACCGTGTGACAGGCAAGATCGACACGTTTGCGCCCGCAGCAAAAGTCGCTGCCCAGCAGGGACGCGGCGGCATTATCCACTTTGAGATCATGCCCAAGAACATCAACAAGGTCGTCCAAGCTTCCATCCCCGTCCTCGGCGATCTCGCGACGAACTTGAAGGCTTTGGTGCCTCTGGTCCAGTTTGGGGAGAGAAAGGAGTGGTTTGATACGATTCGGGAGTGGAAGACAAAATATCCGTTTACGTACGACAAGAGTCAACCTGGGGAGCCGATGAAGCCACAAGAGGTCATCGAGGAGATGGATCGGCAGTTGAAGGATAAAAAAGATAATGTCGTTTTGTCGACTGGCGTGGGCCAGCACCAGATGTGGGCCGCGCAGCACTTTAGATGGACGAACCCGAGGTCCATCGTGACCAGTGGCGGTCTCGGAGTGGGTTTCTCTTCACTCGTGGCTCGATTTTGTTTCTGACTGGTTGGTTAGACGATGGGATTCGGCCTCCCTGCCGCGATCGGTGCAAAAGTCGCGGCACCGGAAAAGATCGTTGTCGATGTGGACGGTGACGCGTCGTTTAGTATGACAGCGATGGAACTCGCCACAGCTACCCAGTTTGGAATTGGGGTCAAAGTCCTTGTGTTGAACAACGAGTTCCAGGGTATGGTTGTCCAATGGCAAGGTCAGTCTCCGCTCCTCCTTGTAGTCTCTGATGCTGACTCGGCCTGTAGATTTGTTCTATGAACAGCGCTACTCCCACACAACAATGGTCAACCCCGATTTTGTCAAGCTCGCCGAGGCGATGGGCGTCCACGCCATCCGGTGCACACGTGCAGAGGACCTGCAGGCGAAAATGAAAGAGTTTTTGGAGCATGATAATTCGAAGCCGGTACTGTTGGAATGTACCGTCGAGAAAAAGGAGCATGTGTTCCCGATGGTTAGTGGCTCTTTTCTTGTTCATGTGGAGGAGGATTCTCATGGGATGCATGATAGGTTCCTGCTGGAAAAGCGCTGCACGAGCAGCTGTTGCACCCTTCCTTGAGAAAATGATTCCGGCGCGCCGGTTCTCCGCTTTCTTCATCTAAAACGACTTGTGCGCATCTATCTCTGTTTTTTCATCACGTCAAGGCAATATTATTCACGGAGGTATCTCATATCGTATCATACCGTATATATATAGTAAAGATGGGTAGGATAGGGGGAAGTGTGAAGGGCAAAAATGTAGTATACCTTCGGCGTTTTGTTTTTTGTTTTTATTTCCTATTCATGTTTTTGAACAATGGGCCATTAGAGGTCCTTGTTCACGCATTGCATTCGTATTTCTATAATCATGTCTGTAGCCTATAAATAAAGTTTGAGTTTTTTAGTATCCCACGTGGGGGTGGGCTTGGCGCCTCCTTGCTCCTTCTGGCCAACGCGATCCATTACTAATGGTTCTCTCCCTCCTTTCACCTCGCACTGGAGCGGCAGATCTTCCGGCGGATGTTTTTTCTCGGCTCTAATTTGCCACGACCCTTTCGACACTCAGCTGTTCAATGTAGAGATCCATACTCAAGAACATCGAATTCCGGTCCGGCTTCTCGATATATATCTCGACCTGCATGAGAACGAAACCCTTGGAACCCGATCTGTAGCCTACAGCTCCATATCGATGTAAGCCAACCGATATTGCCTTTGGATCGCGCACGCCGTATATTGGGGGGGTGGATTCGATCTGATCGATGCAGCGAATGAATCGGAAAGGACATGTCGAACCTTCGTTCCAAGTTTCAAGTCCGTCAAGTTGTCACTTGAAACAAGCAAAGAATCGTGTTCCCCCCCAGGCTGTTGCGACTCGGACCAAGCTTCAGATAGCTTTTTTAAATAGTACAAACAGGTTTGATCCCTCGTGGGATGTTATTTCAAAATACACCGCCGTCCTTGAACGTCGTTTGTGTGGATGAACTGAGCTTGCCCGGTTAAAAGTTCGACTTGGAAAGTTTGAAGAGCATGGACATACACGCCTGAGGGCACTGGTGGTGCTCCCCATTTCTTCCCTGCTCTACCATCGAAATTGGAACTGCTATTTGTCATTTTTATACTGACAGAGTCCCCCTTCCAGCCATGCATAGAAATGAGATGCCACCGTACATCACTGAGATACTAGCTATAAAGTTCAACAAGGAAACCAAAAGGAAACCAATGATGATAAAGCCCAAGGTTGTTGAACGTGGCTTGGCTTACAGAGGGAAAGAACGTCGGTGTGTCTCCCGTGTACCATGGTGCGCTTTTTGCGCCAGCAACCACCCTTCCGCAGCCCACGATGCAGCCGCCGCGGAGCAAGAATCACCACTAGCACTGAAGTGCCTCAACTGCGATGGTGGCCATTCCGCCATCTCTCAATCCTGCCCGTTCTATGGGGCCCGCTTTACTCCAAAACCGCTGGCTGCCTTGGAAGCCCAGCGTCTCAACCGCGTCCGCCAACACAGACTCGTTAGAAATAGCCAGCGTGCCAACGCACGCCCTACTCGTCGCTTGCCCACGTCCGCGGGAGCCTCCTAAAGGCTCCACACTGGTTGTCCGTATTATGCGCGCAGGTATAGATCCTACCATCTTACATATAAGTTTCCGGACCCCCAGACCCGGCTTCGCCTTTCCCGCACAAGATAGTTACGTTTACCTTGTCTTCCCCATTACAAAGGGGTACGCTACACATAGGTCGGCTCGACCAATACATGTCTATTAAAAAAAGAGGGAAAGAACGTGAGAAAAAAGGCGTGACGTCGTGACTTGAAGTTGGCCTTTCTACTGACCCGTGCCATCAATGGCATCCAAGGGATCAAGGCGATCTCTGCGTAGCCGGAAAGGCGATAGCAGTAGTCTAGCGTCACTTCCTGAAGATGATGTGCCCGTCTTCAAAAACCAATCTTCGCCGCCTTCTCCCGCTTACAATCCAGGTCTGGACGCTCAAAGACAACCTAATGTGACTCCCAAGAAGCGCAAAAGGAAAATGGAATCATCTATTGCTGGGAAGCAGAAACGATTGGCGCGCGATGCCGATCCCCACAATGGCCGTTGTCTCATTACGAATCGGAGAGTTGCTGTACAGACCTGTCATTTGGTCGCGCGAGCGACTGATGATACGACTGTAAGTCACTGTCGTCTTCAATATCGACTTGGGGTAGAATTGACATACAAGCTTTAGATCACACAACTTGAGTACGCGTGGGGGACTCCGTACCATGAGTTACACGTTGATACTAGATATAATCTAATTTTTTGTAAGTAATGCTATTATTTATTTTTGCGTTCCAACGCGAACTGCTTCCCCTTGGTATAGTAAGGGCCGACTGGCACATCACTTTCGATGCTTCACCTCCAATGTGGATGTTGATTCCCATGATAAAGGACCTGCAGAAGCTCAACGCCTTGACTTTGGGGAAGAGTCGTAATCCAGCCAAACTTAGACAGGCCTGTTTTTCATAGTTCTGCTTAATGTTGAAGTCTCTTGACAGAAGACGCAGGTATTCAAGAGTGGTCGCCAATATGAATACCGTCTTTTACCCCTGGCGAACATGGAAGAACCGATTTGTCGATACCCAGATACAGACAATAACGAAAATTATGTTCATCATGTCCGACCTTACAAAGACCTCTGTCCTCTCCTTAGCCACGTCCGGCCTCAATACGTCGTCGTCAATTCGGCGCAAAAGCTCCGAGGACTCACCTTTGCCGAGATAGAGTCTCTGGCCGAAATTCTCGCCGAAATATCAAGCGTACTTTATTCGGATGCCCTATCCATCATTAGTCTTATCAGGGATATGTATTCAGCATGGATCAAACTTTCCATGGAGCCCGAGTTTATCCACGCTGATGCTGCACCGCGGCGTCCAGAGAGTGATGGTGGAGAGGATACGGATGAAGATGGAGATAAAGATGGCGAAGGAGATCATAGTCAAGGAGAAGGTAGCCAAGCAGGAACAGATTCAGATCTTTACGACGACGAAGAGTCGGATGATGAAGAGGGAGCAGAGTCCCCTACTCGCTCCAGATATGGTCAAACCCGCGACGTCGCCGATTTGCATTCGGAGGACATTACGAACTCATGCATTTCAGAATCCAGTGTTGGCTCACTACAGAGTCTCTCTGATGTGAGTACATACAACACGATTGTCGACTGGATGCAAGAATGCGAAGCAAAGTCAGGATCCGATTGGGATCGCATCTCAGATCAAAAAGATGTTCAAGGCGCGCAGTACGCCAAGGAGCCCACTCGACGTGTACCTTCTGTTGACTATTGGAAAAAGTGGAAGCCATATTGGCGAAGCAATGGTAATGATATGGACGATTATTTTGACACATCCCAGTTCTCGAGTAACGATTGGGCTGCTCGTGAATGTGATACGTTTTTGCCCCGATTCCTTGGCCGTTGTCGATGATTCATTAGTTCACGTACAGTTGCCTCATTGCACTCATAATCCATGTATTCATGTTGGGATATACACAGCATTAAGCAGAAAGCATGAAGATACATGTGCTGCACTATGCACCTTTTCTTTTTGATCTTAATTTCTAGTTGAGTCTGAATATCTTACTAAAAATCACACAGTGATAAAACATTTGATTTTGTCATTGACATTATGTTTGATATTTTTAATCTTACTTTGTTCATCACACTTTTTTAATGTGATAAAAGCAGATTTTCTATTTAAACAATCTATTATCCATACTACTATATTTACATGAAAGGTCCAATTTCTTGCATGTGAATGTCATTACAGTAGTCTTCGATGACAGCTTTAAAATTTCTATATTATCCACCTGAGTGCATTCCCACAATATCCACCCTGAGCAGTGACATCAGCTCCTTCATCAAGGAGCAGCTTGACAATCTCCAGATTCCCCTCAATTACTGCAACCTAGGGTGCATTCCCATATCTTCCACCCTGAGCATTGACATCAGCTCCTTTTTCCAGGAGTAGCTTGACAATTGTTATGTTATCCACCCTTACTGCAGCCTGGAGTGCATTCCCATATACTCCACCATGAGCATTGACATTAGCTCCTACATATATCAAGGAGCAGCTTGACAAAATCTGGATTTTCCTCAACTACTGCAGTATAGAGTGCATTCCCATATTCTCCACCCTGAGCATTGACATCAGCTCCTTTGTCCAGGAGTGTTGAGCTGCACACCATGCACTGTGAGCAGCATGGTTGTGCTAGTGGAAGTGCCAAGGTGCACTCATAGCAGCAACCATTGACAATACTACCAAAGGTAGGAGAGCTTACTTACATGCTGGTGGGCAAGGAAGAGCAACTAAGTTTATTAGTGCAAAGCACTGTCCTTATATACATTTTATGTATTTGTACATATTTGCGCTTATTCTAAATAAGAGTGAGACAGATAAGAGAAATCTAATCTACGATTTATCTACAAAAGGAAATAGCCCCTAAGGGCGTTCTAGGCAGGCAGATTTCTCAATAAGGAGTAGCTTGACAATTTCCAGATTTCTCTTCTTTATTGCAACCTGGAGTGCATTCACATATACTCCACCCTGAGCATTGACATCAGCTCCTTGATGTAGGAGGAGCTGTACAATTTCTATATCACCCATCACTGCTGAAGCCTGGAGTGCATTCCCATATGCTCCACCCCATGCTGATATGCTCACTCTGCTATTGGAAATAGGGAGGAGAGGAAGGGGTGAGGTCATGAAGGAAGTCCTGTCAACTCCAGTGCACTTGATGACAACACTACAATGCACAGAACTGGCAGAGTTTGCAGATAATAACATTTGGTATATGAGGGCATAACAGTGATAAATGTGGGATGTGGAGCATAACAGACTCAGCAACATGGATGAGACAAGGAGGGTGTGACTTAGAGAATGAGACTTGAAGGAAACTGGGGGTGTACTGTATTCTTGCTCATACTATGATCTCCCTTATGTTGTATGTGTACTGGGGCTTTATATATGTTTTTTACTCTACTAATAATGAAATAACTCTGTAAAATTTCACCTTGAAACCATATATCTGAGTCTGTCTTTAAAGTCTTCATGCAATGGGGCTAGCTGAGGGACATGATGGTGGAATAAGAGTGCCACAGTGGGAACCAATATCATGACCTGACACAGGATGCTAATAGAGTCGTTGACTTGAAATAGACTTGACTGATCACCATTGGCAGCAACTCTGGTGTTCATCTGGCTTGACACATCCCTGTTCTCTATTTTCTGCAGACCTGACCAATGGTTACTGGTCTATACCATAGCTGGTTGCCAGCTGATGGGTTTACTCATCTGCTAGGGTCCTAATCTGCTGCATCAGTGCATCACTATGGATGATGTGGCCCTTGGATCATAGAATGTAGATTCATCCTAACATGGATATGGCTTTGATGGTGGCAGTCCCTTCTCTGGTGAACTAAACTATGCTGGCTTATGATTTTATGCGGCTGACAGGGTGCTTTATTGGATGTGAATGGCTGACTGGTGCAGGGTTTGGATGGCATATGTGGGAGGTGACTTGATCATTGGTCATGGGTGATGCTTGTCTTATCACAGATAATCATGGATAATCTTGGAGTTTGCAGAGTTGCTCATGGCTAGCATGGAATACCTTTTTCACCATTACCTTGGAACAATGCTCATCATCTTCCCCCCACTTAAAAATCTGACTGTCCTCAGTCAGTCACATGAAGGAATTGGCTAGTTGATTGCTGGTGGTTGAAATGTGAATGGAAGTTAATTTGACAAATGAAGATGGCAAATGGCATGGCTATGTACTGGGTATCTTGCAGGATTTCGTGCCATCTGTTCTCAGTAGTTGCCTCCTGGGTCAGGATCATTGTCTATATCTGGCCACTTGTCAGGTTCTGATTCTTCATCACTGTTGCTGTTGCTGCTTAATATATCTTCATTGGTCCATATCACCCATAGGTGGTGAGCAGAATGGCAGCAGTGGCATGGTACTTGCATGTGATGCCTGATGTTCTGGTCTTGAGGCATTGGAGTTAGGGTGGAATTGACTTGGGCATTGATGAGTTCACTCTGCTATTGGAAATAGGGAGGAAAGGAGAGGTGTGAGGTTGTGAAAGGATTCCCATCAACTCTGGTGTGCTCAATGTCAATGCTACACTGCACGGAATTGGTGGAGTTTGTGGATAATAATGCTATAGCATAACAATAGCAAATGCAGAACGCAGAGTACAACTGGATTGGCAATGTGAATGAGATGAGGAGGGCGCGGCTAAGGACTGAAACTCAAAGGGATACTATATTCATCTGATATGTTAAGCTGGTCATAATCTAAGCTACCTGGGCTTTATATACTTTTTCCTACTCTAAATAATGAAGTCATACTTGTAAAATTTTCACCTCGCAACCATTTATCCAAATCTGTCTTGAAGTTCTTCTTGCGATGGGGTTATCTGAGGGATGCAATGGTGGAATATGAGTGCTGCAGTGGGAACCAATACTGTGACCCTGTGCAGGACTGCCAACAGACTTGTTGACTTGAAATAGATTGGCCTGATTGCTGTTGGCAGCAACTCTGGGGTTCATCTGTCTTGACATGACCCTGTTCTCAATATTCCACAGACCTGACTAGTCTATACCATATCTGATTGTTGGCCAATGGGTTTATGCATCTGCTAGGGTCCCAATCCGCTGTGTTGGTGCATCACTATGGATGACTTGGTGGCCACATGTGGGTGACCCTTGGAACATAGACCTTCCTAACGCAGATATATCTTTGACAGTGCAGTCCCTGCTCCAGTGAACTAAGCTATGCCAGCTGATGATTGTATGCAGCTCAGCCAATAGAGTGCTGACATTGGATGCAAATGGCTGACTGAGTGTGGGGTTTGGATGGCATATGCAGGAGGCAACTTGTTTGTTGGTTGTGGGCAACATTTGCCTTTCTGCAGATAATCGTGGAGTTGCTCAGAGTTGCTTGTGGCTATCGTGGAATACCTGCAGAATACTCCTCTACACCCCTAGCTCGGAACGATGCTCATCAGCATGACAGGGTTCAATGGAGCTGCTAGACTTGACAATACTTTATTCTGAGGACTTGGTGTGTGCTACTGAGGACTTGACAACAGGAAACTCAATGGTAATCTGTGAAATTGTGGGACTAATAGGTGGACTAAACCTGGTGGGCTGACTGTCTAGGATGGAGGATGGTGGATCTGGTGCATAAATATTGGGGTCTGTTTTTCAGGGGCTGGTGCTGGTTACTGGGGTATATACTTCTATTTCTCTGGGTTTTTGCTGGGCTGGTTCAATTGTTGTGCTATAGTTTTCCTCTCTGTGATTTCTGATCATTTCCTCGAGGCAAACTGAAAATCCTTCTTCTCTTCACACATTTTTGTAGAAAGGTCACATGTGCAGGAAACAAACTTGGCAGGCTGCGGTGCAAACACACACCATACAATGATATTTGTAGCTATATAAATACATGTTTCTGCTATTGTATTCATTTACAGGGATAGGAGAGGATGGGGCAGTAGCTACATGAAGATCAGTATGGTATAAAAATGTACACCAAAACAAATTTGGGTGCAGGAATGATCATGGAGCCATTTGATGCATGCTCTGAATTCCAACACACCCCCACAAATGGTGAAATGATCACAAAATAACAAAAAATAAAAATAAAATGATAAGTGCACCCCTGGAATCAAAAAAATTCTTCCAAACTGTTATCTTCTTCTTCAGCAAAAGCAGCATGGCCCTGCAATCGGGCTGTTGATTTAGGGTCTGTGGTAGCATGGGAGGGGCAATTAGCTTGATAGTGGCCCTTGTTGCCACATGTGAAACAAGTGATGCAACTGAGCTGAGATGCCAGCATGACAGAAAGTGCTTCATTTGGCATATTGGTAAGTGGCAACAAGGTGGTGGCAGCACAGGGAGTTGAGAAATACATGTTTTGCCTTTGATATTCATTATTGAGGTGTGAGATGATGTTATTCAGGGTGTATTCTGAATTGGAAAGCATATCCAGGGACACAATGAATTGATCATATGAATGTGGCAGTCCCACTGTGATAGCCAATATTATGTCATCATCAGAAATCTTGACTTTGGCTTCTTTGAGTAGAAAAATGATGTGATGAACCCGGGTTATGTAACCAGTCATATTTTCATTTTTATTGAAACAAAGGCAATGGAAACAGTGGCAGAGAGCAAGGATAGTCAAGCAGCCTTGAGGCTGGTGAACTGTGTGAAGTGTTGTCCAAATGATATAAGGGTCAGTGTTGTGGCAATGAACTAATTGAGAAGGTGTGACATAAAGTATGATCTTGGCGCAGGCTTTGGCTTGTTTCCTGTAAAATTCCCTAACTTTCTTTGACCCTTCAGGTCCCCCAGAGTGCCTCTCAGTTCCTTCAACAATTACTAACAAGTTCTTTTTTGTGAGTATGGCCTCCATATATATTTTCCATTCCAAGTAATTCTTGTTGGTAAGCTTATCGAACTTAAATTCGGCAGGCATTGTGATGTGACAGTGACAACAAATGCAAATGAATGGATTTTGGCCTCCAATGGGCAAAACAATGATGGCAATGATAATGATGGCAACAAGCAGGGTTTCAGCCCCCTGTAGGCAGACAATGATGGTGATGAGAGTGACAAGGAGAGCGAGGAGAGTGAGAGAGAGCTGAAGTATGCATGTTTGTGTAGAAAGGTCATGCATGCAGGAAACAAACTTGGCAGGCTGCAGTGCAAACATGCGCCATACAACAATATTCATAGCTATATAAATACATGTTTCTGCTATTGTATTCATTTACAGGGATAGGAAAGGAGGGGGCAGTAGCTACATGAAGACAAGGGGATTCAGTATGGTATAAAAATGTACACCAAAACAAATTTGGGCATGGGAACAATCATGGAGCCATTTGATGCACACTCTGAATTCCAACAATTTTGACAAATCAGGGTGGTCCACAGGGTATGGTCAGAATTGTAATGACAGCATCACTGTTGGGGTCATGGATTGTAATGGTCTGCTCCTCATTCTGGTAGTTCTGGACTATAGACTGCACTAATACATCAAAAGGGTGGCTGAGTAGAATGTTGTAGGCAGAGGAGTGGATAATGTGGACTTGGAAGTAAAGCTCAATATCTCCTACCCTGAATGGTATGTTCTTTGCCAAGCCGACTGACATATCAACCTCTCCATTTGTAGCTTCCATGTCTATCTTAATCACAGGGTTGTATGCAATTCCAAGCTGATGGCAGATGGCATCTGACATGCAAATAATTGAACAACTGGGGTCCACTACACAGTTGACTATCACATGGTTGTCCACCCTAGCCTGGATGCAGCAGAGCATGTGGGATTCCTTGCCAACCTTAAATCTTGCCTTGTGATGGGGGTCTGCCATCCAGTATGCTTCCACTATGTCTGGCAGGACATAAACATTTTGCATGTCTGCAGAGTTGTTGGAGTTGGTAGTGGAATTTCTGGAGTTGGCAATAGGAATGCAGTGTGGAGTCAGGAACTTGTGCATCTTGTGGTGGATGTCGGAGGAGGCTGCTAGAAGCTCCTCAAAGCTAAGGTTCGTGGTGGGGCTTGTGAGGACACATTTGAAAATCTGATCAACTGCTTGCGGGTTTTGCACAGGAGTGGCAGTGGTGTATGACAGGTCCTTGCTCTTTGCTCCAAATGGTTGATCTGTTGGTGGCTGGTAAAAAGGGTGTGTGGGCAGCTGATCTCGGGTCCTGGTGACTTCTGGTGAGGTAATCTCTTCTGGTGACAGGGCTGGTGCTGCTGGTGCTGGTGCTGATTGCGATTCTATTCCTTTTGCCCATAGCAGAATTTCTACTCCATTGGATATACTACCTTATTTTTCTTCACTGCTTGCAATGCTACAAGGGTCTTCTGCATTTGCTCAATTTCTTTGTTGACATTGTCTGCAGGGTGCACTGCTGTCTTGTAGTTCAGAATTGGTGTGGTACTTGATGCTGCCATTAGCTCCTGGTAATTATCACAGGGCAAATAGAACATGGAGGGACAGAATCCAGAACCAGCTCCTAGCAGGACTGCATTAGAACTGGCTGCTGGCATGTTTTGCGACCAATTCCACAGGGCTGGCACACAAGTCTGGTTTGTTGCAAGTGACTGTGATGGACTGCAGCATGGTCTGTGTTTGTAGCAAAATCTGGACCATTTTCTCCATTAAACTGAACATGTCTTCCATTTTCATGCCAGGTGTTGCTACTGGCTTGGGTTTGGCTGGCAGGGTTGATGTGGGTTTGGTGGGGTAGGCTGTAGAATTGCCACAGTTGGCAATATGGGGTGTTGTGGGCTTGTTAATCAACTTATCATAGAAGGATGTGCCTTGAATGACTTCCTTCACAGCTGCTAGGGTCTGCTCAAGTGAGTACAGGTCGTTGCAGTGCACATTTGGATACTGGTTGTGCATATATCAGTACATCTCTGTGCTGACATGAACTTGGAATCCCTTGAAGAAGTATTCACTTTGCTGGTATGTCAAGAGCTGTCCATTCTTGATGAGATACCTCGTGATCACTAAAAGTGCTGGTAGTAGCTACATAGTTCTTCTGCCATTTGGATTCCGAGCCAGAGTGTTTCTTCAACTAGGCAATCCAGATCTGCTCAAGTGTGCTCATGCTTGCTGATCACTCCAGTGTATAACACGATGACCGATGCTTTGAAAGCCTTGTATGTGGATGCTACATCATAGGTTTCAACTCCTTTCCATAAATTGTACTCGGTGTCATGGAGATATCATAGCATGTATGCCTTCTTTTGCTGCGCAGATGTGATTCTGGCTTCACTAAACAATAACTCAAGCTCATTGAAATAGTGCAAAAGGCAGCAGGGTTGGCTGGAGTCAAAGTGGGGTGCAGCAGTGTCATAGCAAGCAGGCATGGGCTTGGTGGGCTGGGCATAGTTGGTCATCTTGGCTTTTGTGGAACTAAACTGTTGGAACTAGAGGTTGATGAACTGGAACTGAAACTACTGGAACTGAGGAAACTGGAGATGTTGAATGAGTGGAATTGCCAGAGTTGGGGCATAGTGGCCAGAGAATTGTTGATCACAGGGTGACTTGGGCAGTGTTGATGGCGAAATTCTTTCAAAGCCTCACTGGGGCAGTCAATTTGATATGCTCACTCTGCTATTGGAAATAGGGAGGAGAGGAAGGGGTGAGGTTGTGAAGGAAGTCCTGTCAACTCCGGTGCACTCAATGACAATGCTACAATGCACAGAACTGGCAGAGTTCGTGGATAATAATGTTTGGTATACAAGGGTGTAACAGTGATAAATGTGGGACACAGAGTATAACAGACTCAGAGATGCAGATGAGACAAGGAGGATGTGACTTAGAGAACAGGACTTGAAGGAAACTGGGGGTGTACTGTATTCTTGCTCATACTATGATCTCCCTTATGTTGTATGTGTACTGGGGCTTTATATACGTTTTTCTACTCTACTAATAATGAAATAACTCTGTAAAATTTCACCTTGCAACCGTATATCCAAATCTGTCTTTAAAGTCTTCATGCAATGGGGCTAGCTGAGGGACACAATGGTGGAATAAGAGCACCATGGTGGGAACCAATATCATGACCTGACACAGGATGCTAACAGAGTCATCAACTTGAAATAGACTTGACTGATTGCCATTGGCAGCAACTCTGGTGTTCATCTGGCTTGATGCATCCCTGTTCTCTATTTTCCGTGGACCTGACCAATGGTTACTGGTCTATACTGTAGCTGGTCATTGGCCAATGGGTTTACTCATCTGCTAGGGTCCTAATCTGCTGCATTGGTGCATCACTATGGATGATGTGGCCCTTGGATCATAGAATGTAGATTTGTCCTAATGCAGATATGGCTTTGATGGTGGCAGTACCTTCTCCAGTGAACTAAACTATGCTGGCTTACAATTTTATGCAGCTGATGGGGTGCTTTATTGGATGCAAATGGCCAACTGGTGTGGGGTTTGGATGGCATATGTGGGAGGTGACTTGATTGTTGGTCATGGGTGATGCTTGTCTTATTGCAGATAATCTCAGAGTTCATGGAGTTGCTCATGGCTAGCATGGAATACCTTTTTCACCATTACCTCGGAATGATGCTCATCAATGCATTGACATCAACCCCTTGCTGTAGGAGGAGCTACACCATTTCAATATTATTAATCACTGCTGCAGCCTGAAGTGCATTCCCATATGTTCTGCCCTGAGCATTGACATCAGCCCCTTGCTGTAGGAGGAGCTGTACAATTTTAATATTATTCATCACTGTTGCAGCCTGGAGTGCGTTCCACCCTGAATATTGCCACCAATATTTGCTAAAAGGTAGAAACTGTTTTGAGTCCAAGCAATGCAGCATAGTACAGTGGATGGGCTATATTTTCTCTTCTTAAGTATGTCTTGTCCACCACTGTATGATCCACATCATGTAGTCTCACCCAATTCATAAAACAGTTCCTGCTTTGGAACATTGAACTTAGCAAGTCAGAGTCTTTGCCACTTAGCTGATAGTGACTATGCCAGTGTTCTGCAGCATACTCAGCTAGGCAGAACTCTATGAATACATTTTATTTTAATTTGTCTTGTTTTATTTGTAAAAGGTATGACAGGCAAAATGATGTCATCAATCCAGGTGCAGAACAAGGGTCTGATATCACTGTCTCATCTGCTCCTGTTATCACAAGACTTGAGCAGACTTCTAGCACATCCTCTGGCTCTGACAAGGCCTGCTTAGGATCAAATTTTTGTTTGGATTCATCAAATGTCACAACAGACATAAGTTGCTTGAATTCCATTGGTCTCATAGCAAGCACCAGCCAATGAAGAAGCATTCTATTAGGACACACCTAAACACTAACACTAGGAAACCCTTATAGTTCGGACAAGTTAGTCCAGAGATGAAACCCACTCTATTAGGGGCTATAGCCTTACACAAGATGTGTTGTAGCATATAAACCACCTAGAGCCTTAAGGGCCCTAAGTCAAGAAATGACTCCCTACTTATACAGAGTCTCCTGGTCTGTGTGCAGCTAAAACCCCTCATCCATAAAGGGGGCACAGCAACAGACTCCACTCCCATCTAACCATATATGCATGTGCCCATCAGCCATCCTTGGCTCCACAGTCTTCTCATTGTTTGGTGTCCTAACATTCCACCACTAGTTCAGTGCCCATCCCATGGGCATGGCATAGCCATAGATCCTCCACCATCCCAGCTCAGCATCCTGCTGACCTAATCCATTCCCACACTGCATCATATAGGCTGCCATCATTGGGCCATTGTATTCCATTTATAGCAACTTCATGTCTTAGGAATGTGATTGTGATGTAAAGCATCCTCAACTGCCTTTGGGCTGCAACACTTTCTGAGTTCATCCATCTGGCAGGCAGCCCAGCAGAACCTATTGATCATTAGCTGCTATCCTGCTGGCAGGTTTGTCATGGCACACACATTCCATTTGCTCCTTGCAAGAGCAGTTATTATCCACAGCATAAGACCATCTTTTGGGATTGTAGTCAACCTTAAATGCATTGTAAATGTATCTCTTGATATCCCCATTTATGAGGTCTGTAGAAAGGACTATCTCCAGGGGAGTACATTGCTGCACAGATACAACTATTTTCTGTTCCCTTCTGCTGCTTATTAAAAGGCAACAATGACCATATATCTGGCTTAGGACTTTCCATAATTCATCATATTCTTTTCATTCATCAAGGGCATCAACAATAATGTAGGCTTTTTCAAGGCCTTGGATAAGTTTCAGAATAACATCCAATAGTTCCACAGTTGTAGGAGTGTAGAGCCTGTCATTTTTGTGATAAACCTCTGCCAATACATTGTGATTTTTGGATCTTGGAGTCAGTGACATAACCAACACTGCAAGAAAGCTTCTGGTTGTCTGCTTTGCATAATCATTAACATCAAAGTAGAAATAGGCCAAGCCCACACCAGACTGTTTGTGGTGAACTTTTGATGTCTTCTATGATAAAGGAGCTTTGTTATTGTAAGCAACTGTCAAAACCATGAGATACAAGATGACTGTGTTCCCACAACCAGCTATGGAATATCAATAAAAGCAAAGGCCAGCAGATCCAGTATTACTTACAAATTGCATTAATCCATAGGAACTGGTTGAAGCCCTCTTTCCAACTTATAAATCTCTCATCCTTGAGAACCCAAAGTCCACTGTCCTTGTGATGCTTCTTACTAGCATTGTCATGATTAACAGAAGGGTCAGGAGGTGATAGCCATTTCTGATATGGATTTTAGAGTTGTTCTTGTGGCACATGTGCACACTAACCTTAATCATATGAAATTAACAAGATAGGCCAATTGAACAAGCAACATGAATAGAACATACCAATATCATCATCCTCAGAAACAACTAATATGTAATTTGTTAGTACAGAATTATGATTGGAATATCTAACACACTCTTCACTTCAATCTGATCAGATTAGTATACATATGTCAGAAAAAGTAGATTGATATGGTTAGGACACAGTTGTTGATTGACTGAAGTGAGATATTTCAAGTTGTAAACAAATCCATCACTGAATGGACACTGCTTGCCAATAGTTTCATGATTTTGTCAATTAATACAGACAGATAGATAATGATACCTACATAGTTGTAAAAGAATTTCCCATCAAAAGTGATGAAATCATGTGCGGCATCAAAAAACGTGCTCATCGATGGAGAGCAAAGCAAGTTGTGTTACCAGTCACGGACATGTGTCACGTCGTGATGCGCGGCAGGCGAGCAAGCAATTATCGAGAAGTCTCTGCGGATACTATTACGCCGGTCTAAGAATGCTCAACCAGACAGAAGAATCCATGTCCGCTTCTCGTATGAAATATAGCACAGGTGCACAAAGAACCAGACGCTCTAATTACAAATTCATCGCACATCCAACATCTCTCTCTTCTTCCGAATCTCCTCCTTCACCATCGCAATCCTGCTGTCCAGCCTCGAAGACAAATCCACCGCCTGCGGCGACAGCTCGAGCGCTTCGTCCAGCTTCCGGTCCGCCTCGCTCAACACACGTGCCCAGTCTTCCTTCATCATCCCAGCCCCAGTCTTTCGATCACCACCCTTCTCGTCACCTACCTCCAAGCAGGCAAGCGCACGCACCACAGCTTCAGGCTCGACATCGCCACCATAACCATTCACTCTCGAGTGAATGCTCGAGACCACCGTGGTGTCGGAGGAGGCTTCCATTTCCTTCAGATCCACCGCGGCCAACTCGAACATGGCCATCCCGCCCACCCACGCGGCAACCTCCACATTGGCGCGCAGCCCATGGGCTTCAGTGAGCCTGACCCTCGCCAAAGCGTACTCTCCCAGCGTGCAGTGGTAGACGCCTAACAAAAGGGCCCGGATGGCGAGTTCATCTGGTGTGGTGAGGTCCGGTGTGACGGACGAGGGTTCGTCCGGCGGCGACGTAGGCGCTTTGGTGGTGGAAATCGTCGGAGTCAGGTTGGAAAGAACCGTGATATGCTCTCGTGCACTGGAGAGTGAGACTTGAGCTGGGTTATTCCAGACTGGATAATGCCATTATCAAATATTAAATATAATTGCGATGGGAAAAACAGAGACCCACATATACCGAGTTCTAGCATCCATCGTCAGCTGCTGAGCGACCGAAAGTAGTCCCGACACGACACGTACCTTCGGCAAGACCAATCTTGATCGACTCAACAAACCGCGCTTCGTTACCCCCGTTCTTGCGTTGTTTATCCTTGTAGAATTGAACTATATTCTCAAATGGCAGATAACGAAATGTAATGTGACGCAATGACGTACTCTTCTTCTTGATAAAGACTTCGGTCGGGGGAGCTTTTCCTGCCACTTTCTTCCCTATCAGGTCAGGTATCGCGTCCAACAGCCCTTGAGCCTTATCGAGTTGTCCAATAGCAATATAGCAGCCTAAGGGTTATTGTAACAGCAAGCCGTGATAAAATGGAAGAACAAAACTTGCCTGCTGCGAGAAAATGGTATGTCGCGTGACTCCTTCACCGCAGTCAACTCGAGAATAAGAGACAACGCCGGACATACCATGTGTTTAACTCCTTCATCTTCATAAACGCGTTTGCTGCCTCGAGGTATCGCCGTTCCCCGACCAGAGTCCAAGCTAGTTCATAAATGAGCTAAATTATGAATCAGTCCGAGCTAGTGTGATGATAAAGACTACGGACGATAATGTCGGCCTGCTTGAAAATGTGCGTTCGATCCGGCTTTGTCCCATCCATCAGGGCGGCGATCGCGCCGTCTTGGTCGTGAGTCACGCGCATCAACTTGCCCTATGCAATGGCAATGGTGAGAAGAGAGGTAGGTGCAGTAGACCATAACGGACGTACACGGTACAGCGTCCACAAGTTTCCAGTTGGGTAACGGACGATAATCCTATCGCAGTTAAATGATGTATGAAAACGAGAGAAAAGACGTACGTACGGATCTATGAGTGCACGGTATTCCTTCCTCACCAGCTCTGCATCTCCCTGCCATCGGGTCATTTGTAATACCATGCTCATGTACGATAAGAGGACAAGCCTGATCAGATCAAGATGCGAACAAGGGAAGAAATGGAGAGCAGATACTTACGCAGCAAAAACTGAATGTGCGTCACTCTTCTTCGCTGCTACTTGGAGAGCTTGAAGAGCAATTCTCTGGTCATATGTAAAACCAAGCCAACCAAACACAAGCCTGAGACGAGGTGAGACATTCGTCGGTTAATGAATGTGATGCATACTTGATCCTCTTTGGTAATATGGATAAGATGAGATTGAAGATACCATATCCTTAGATAAACATTATAAGGCACCGCTGTTGCCAATGGACAGGCACATACCAAAAGCAGTACCAGATACGATAAGTTCCTCGATTGGACCTTCTGGTTCGAATGGCGTATAGTTGGGCGTCGTGCTGCCTCCACGACCGATAACGCCGTTGAACAAGCTGAAGAGGCTGTAACGAGGGGTGGGCGGCCCGGAATGCATGCTGGTCATATCCGAAGACGATCCGAGCCCTCTCCGAGAATTGTTGGATGCCTCTATGCCGTTGGGGAACACGGTCTTAAATAGCCTTGAAAAAAAAACAGGTCATTTTGAGGCATTAGGGGTGCGATATACGTACTTTGTAAATTTGGAATGGGCGCTAATTAGGTTGTCAGACGAGAGATGAGGAAAGGCGCGAACGGCACAGGTTTACCTTTTCATAGTATATCTGTGGCACGAGGATGAGCATCACAAACCACGTATCTGAAATACTTGTACTGACATGCATCGCATGTAACCCACATAGGTTTCGCTGAAGGGGGCAAATGTGTCAGAGAACTTGCAGGAAATATAGTATCTATACTGACCTGAATACGTGGATGAGTCCGGACAGGACCATGGCATCGGCGACGAGGACCTCGAATTCAAGGCCAGGGGCGAATCGGGTGGTCTGCTGCAAGTTGTGATTGAGGTGGTTCTTGCAGAGTTGCTCGGCGGCGGCAAGACTGCGGGAGGCGTCGTCCATCATGGCCGACTATGGGTAGCTGTAAGAAGCGGGAAGAATGAGCGGGATTGAAGCGTGACACGCGCCTCCATTCCGAGCGCAGCTTCCAAAAAGGAGCAGACGGCCAGACCGAGGCAATGATATGGATCTGAGTTGTTGGAGGCAAAGACCGAGCGGGCCTGGGCGATGTCATTCGCGAAGATGTGGTCAAAGCCGCACACGGACATGGTGGTTCCCACGGGAGAGTCGATGACGATCAACGTTGCGAGCTTGAAGCAGGTGAAGAACGCGGTGATTGGCAA
Organism: Amanita molliuscula; assembly: GCA_023014405.1. Classification (NCBI taxonomy): domain Eukaryota; kingdom Fungi; phylum Basidiomycota; class Agaricomycetes; order Agaricales; family Amanitaceae; genus Amanita; species Amanita molliuscula. The sequence continues at coordinate 156,193 of JAEBUP010000086.1, read as the reverse complement.
TCCGTCTGCAAAGCGGCTGTTCGCAGAGGACGAGGGCTTTGTCCGTCTGTCAGTCTCTGCCTTGCATTTGAGCCCGCGCTGACGCCTTTTGTTTTCGCTCGCCTTTTGTTTCGCCGGCCCAGACTCGTCGCCGCCCTCGACGCCCAGCCAGACATCCGCACGGAGGCCGCACACGTCGTCGCCTCGCTCTCCTACGGTATTCCCTCCCACCGTCCGCCCCGCCCTCCGCTGATCCGCTCCAGGCTCTCCCCAGGCGCTCTCCACCCTTCTCCACGCAGGCGCACACCACGCCATCCTCCATGCCATCTCCCTCTTCGGCCCGTCCCATTCCGTCCCTCTTCGCGTCGCCTTTGCAAGAGCGCTCCGCACCCTGACCGCCTCCCTTGCTGAGCTCGTAGGCCCTCCCCAATGGGGTCTCCCTCCGGACTACTCCAGAGTCAGCGTCCGGACAAATGCAAAAAACGCGTTGGATTCCTTGTTTCAGGTCCGTTCTCGCCTTCTTTCGCTCATTCCTACTCAACTCGCGCCGGTAGACCGAATCCCTCGACATTTTCCTTCCGCTACTGTCCTCCGGTCCCTCCCCAAAACCCCTCCCGGCTGGCACTGTCACCTCCATTGCCCAACTCCTCGCTTCCGCCGTACGCACAGATGCCCACAGAACAGCGCTTATGGATTGGCTGCCTCCATCGGAGCGCGCAAAAGAATCACGCTCAAACGGCAGTAGAAGATGGGAAAAGGCTGCGGCAGCAAGCGCCAACTCGTCGGCGAAATACGGAGGATGGACGACGATGACGCTCTCGGGCTTAATCCATAGCAAGGATGCAAAGGTCTGCCCCGTATCATTTCATTTCCTCCTGACACTTACAGAATGCCGCGTTAGTTGCAAGAAGCCGCATTATACGCATTAGCTGCGCTCGCGAAAGACAACCCAACCGTATCTCTATCGCTAGCAAAACACTCTTCAGACAAAGATGGTAGGTTATCCCTACCTACTTTTCTCCAAACCACACTCATCCGTTCTAGCACTATCTATCTTATCGGCCATACTCCGATTGGCCAAATCCAAAATTACCGAAATCAAACTCGCCGCTTCTCTTTGGTATTTGGTGTCCTTTCAGCTTGCTCCCACTCTCTCAACGCCCTTCACAGCGCAGCCCACATATGCCGCGCGAGCGCCCCCTTTTCTCCATCCTCAACGGGTCTACACGATACCTGCGAACAAACCATCATGCACATCCTCAGTCCCATGCTCAACATCCAGGCGGACGAATACATGGCCCTCCACCGGACAAGGGCGTGCTACATCCTATGTCAGTCTATCCCCTCTTTCTTCCTCAATTCGATACGTACTGATTGAACTAGACTACCTCGTACATGACGACCAAGCCCTGTGCCTGGCCGCGTACGAAAGAGGATGCCTGGAATCACTAGCGTCGCTTATTCATGAAATCACACCCTCCGACGAGTCGGAGGAGTGGGGCGAAGACGAAGCAGAGAGTTCATCCGCTCTACGCGAGGTACATTCAACCTCTTCTACCTTTCTCCTCACATGCACACACACATGCACACACACATATACAGGCTGCTCTGATCCTAACTGCCGCTCTTGCTCTGCTAAGTCACGAAATCCGGAGATGCATCTCGGACGAGCTCAACCTCCTCCCCGTTATCAAGTCTTCCCTCCGCCATAAGCACTACGGCGTGCGATACGCTGCCTGTCAGTGTATCCGGGCGATGAGCCGGTCCGTGCAGGCGCTGCGGACAAACCTGGTCGATAGCGGGGTTGGGCTTGCGGTGGTCAAACTGGTCATGCAGGGATACGACATTGTCGATCAGGGAGAACTCGTCAGGGTTCCTGGAGAGGAAGAAGAAGAGGATAGACGGGTGCTGAGTGCGGCGCTCGCGGTGGTCTGCAATTGCGTGAACGATTTCTCCCCCTTGCGTACGGTGCGTTTTTCTCAACTTGGCGCTATGCCTAGTAGGCGCGTGCTGATTGCGCAGATGTGTCATGCGCATGGCGTAATGGCCCGACTGGTGCAATTTGTCGAGATGGATGACGATTTGCGGAAGGATGCGTTGTGGGCGATCAAGAATCTGTTGACAAGGACATCGACGGATGCGAAAACGGCGATGATGCATTCACTCGGATGGGGAAGGCTAGTCGAGTACGTTGTTCCATCCTCGTTTTTTTGTTTTCCCCACTTGACTTGTCCAGGCTTTTCGACCACCCGGATTCTCGAATACAGGAGCAGGCGTTCAATATCGTTAGAAATCTAGCAGAGAACGAAGAAGGGATCGACCTCGTGTTCCAAGAAATCGGAATCGAAGTCCTCCTGGACCATACGCGGACCGCGCTGGAGTCTATGGACGACGACGTGACGCAGCAAGCCGCGCTCGCACTGGCCAACCTCGTCAACGGGTCTGATGCCACGTACACGGACCACATCTCCAACTTTCCCAGGATGCTCTCCGTCCTGCACACCTGCCTCTCCGACCGCAAGATGGACATTAGGAAACCGGTTTGTTCCGTCGTGTGCGAGCTTGCCAGAGTAGGGGGTACGCAAAGCCGAAAAGCGCTCGTGGACGAAGGATTTGTGAGCACGCTTAGACGGATCGTGGAATGGGCTGGGACTCTGCATGTCGGCAGCCCGAGTGGGACGAGTGCGCTAAGCGCGAGCGGCCTGGGTACATCTCCGAGCCAGCTCCAAGCGCTCGCAAGCACATACAGTCTGCGTTCCGAATATGTTGGTGCGGGACGCAGCCTGGGCACGCGGCTGCCGAGCCCGTTGAGGCACCGTTATATGGATTCGGATAAAAAGTTGATGGACATGGCCAAGTTGGCGTTGGACTGGCTAGAGCATGGGGATTCATACAGTGGTAGTAACTAGAAAGTGGGCCGTACTTAATGTAATATCAATGTACAAGGAGACGCGGGCCGGCCGGCCGCTTTGGTGATCCGCCCCAACACGAACACGAACTTTTTTTTTCGTTTTTTTGGGCGACCCTAGCAGCCGACGCCTCTCCTCCCACTTGCAATTCATCAAAAATCCTCCTCTAATGGCTTCCCTTGCACGCGTTTGCCTTCCTCGCAAACTCGTACGTATCGCATCCACAACACCCGGAATCTCCCGCACTAACTACACGCACACCCTCAGCCCTTCCAGCCCCGTCCACTCGGCGTACGCTCCATTCAGATGACAGCCGATACGACCCAGCTGCACACCCCAGCTGAGCACGACAAGCCGTTCACCGTCAAGCTGCACGAAGACTCGTTCCATGCCCACAACTGCGAAAAGCCTGAGCTGGAGGTCGAGGTATCCAAAGACCACCTATTGACCATCTACAAGCAGATGCAGGCCATGCGCAGGATGGAGATGGCCGCAGACGCGCTGTACAAGGCAAAGCTCATCCGCGGCTTCTGTCATTTGGCTATCGGTCAGGTGTGCCTCTCTCTCTCTTTTCTTCTCTGCTTGGGGCGACTCGTGTCTTGACGAGAGAGCGTGCGCGCGCGCGCGCGCGTATAGGAAGCCGTTTCCGTCGGTCTAGAACACGGCATCGAAAAGAACGACCGGGTGATCACCGCATACCGATGCCACCCGTTTGCAGTCATGCGCGGCGGCACGGTCACGGGCGTCATCGGCGAGCTGCTCGGTCGCCAGGCCGGCATGTCGCGCGGCAAGGGCGGGTCGATGCACATCTTCACCCCCAACTTCTTTGGCGGCAACGGCATCGTAGGTGCCCAAGTCCCCATCGGCGCCGGCGTCGCGTTTGCACAAAAATATATGGGCGAAAAGGCGGCCACGTTCGCTCTGTATGGCGACGGCGCAAGCAATCAGGGACAGGTCTTTGAGGCATTCAATATGGCCAAGTTGTGGGATCTCCCGGTCATCTTCATCTGCGAGAATAACAAGTATGGAATGGGCACGTCCGCGGAGAGGAGCTCATCGAATACGGAGTACTATACGAGAGGTGACAAGATTCCAGGTATCCAGGTGTGTGTGTTTTTTTGGACGAGCTTGAGAAAGAAGGGGCTTGACGTATTCATTAGGTGAATGGAATGGATATTATTGCAACCCTCCAAGCCGTCAAGTACGCCCGCAAATGGGCAGTTGATGACCAAAAAGGTCCTCTTCTCATGGAATTTGTGACCTACCGCTACGGTGGACACTCGTGAGTAGTAGTAGTATAGCGTGCCCAGACAAGTTTCTTTGCTGACTCAATCGTTCACAGTATGTCTGACCCAGGCACAACATATCGAACGCGTGAAGAAGTTCAACGCATGCGCAGTACCCGCGACCCAATTCGTGGTCTCCAACGTTACATTGAAGAGTGGGGCCTTGCTACGGAACAGGAACTCAAAGTACGTTTTTTTTAATTTATTTGTACTTTTTTTCTATCGCCAATACGATCCTCCCAGCAACTTGACAAGGAAGCCAAGGCAGAAGTCGACGCAGCCACGGAAGAAGCCAAGGCTTCGCCCATACCATTGCCTGAAGATCTCTTCACCGAGATCTATCGGAAAGGCTACGAGCCGCCATTCATGAGAGGCCGTGAGCGTGAGGAGGTAAGCCGGTCTTTCGAACAAGTTGCGCATGACTAATGGGGACTCTTTTTTTTTTCCAGGTCCACTACTTTTAGACAGTTCCATTGGGCTACTGGATATCACTTTAATGCATGCTGCGTGTTGACGTTTGTTATCGTTTATTCGAGGTTCCCATCGATTTCTTTGACATTGAACTCCGCACATCTCCTTTTTCTGTCGGCGATTTAAATTTGCTGTGTTTGACCCCATGGAAGAAGATATACCTCTGGCGTAAAAAGGATCTAAGCCGAGTCTGGGAGACGGACATAAATGGCAATGACATGCATAGATACGCGAGTATATTGGCTGCCTCGTGCCCATCTGCTCCACGATACAATGTAAGGGCTTGAATGCACACATGGATTCATTATGTGATTTATTGTATGCAATTGTGTTGAACCCGTTTGAGGATGACATACTTCATACGAGACAAGTCACGAACGCTGAACGAGAACGAGCACTGGAAGGGGCTCTGTTTCGCTGAGATGCGTACATGTGTGGGTAACGAGCATTCCCCATTCTCGGGACAAAAGCCATACATTTCCGATACAAAATATGACGCCTCCTCCCAGAAGATACGAGTCTGCACAGGCGCCAGTGACTTGAAGTTGACGGCAACTTGTTTGCACATCCCGAGTGCCTGGCGCCACTTACAGGCAAGGATCGTCACAGGCTTCCTTCCCTTGTCATTTGCACATGGTTTACGTGTTTATAAACTGCACCGAATAGCATGGGTTGTCGTCCATACGAAAGTCATATTATCAGGACAACATTCCATCGCGGCGGCCGAACGTCAAGCCGATGACTTGTGAAGTGTTTGAGCCAAAGACTCGGGCGCAGAAACACCGCCTGGCATCCACAGTTGTATATGACCCATGACAAGGACAAACGCCTGGGCTCGCCCAGGCACAGTTTCCCACGTCGGTTTGTGCGCCCATTCGAGACACGCGACTATGTTCTTCATCGTGTGTTTTTTCGTTCTTGACCGTATATTGTATACTGACAAGTTTTCCATGGCAGAAAGAACTCACCCATACGATTCTCCTCCATCCATCTTACTTTGGCCCCCGCATGCTGAATTACCTGGAAAACAAGCTTTATTCTGACGTCGAGGGTACATGTTCCGGCCAGTTCGGCTATATCATTGCTGTCGTCTCTATTTTGGACATTGGGAAGGGCATGGTACTGCCGGGAACAGGACAGGCCGAGTTTATTACGCGCTATCGAGCCATCGTATTCAAGCCGTTCAAGGGGGAGGTCGTAGATGGTGTGGTAAATAATGTCAGCAAGGTGCGTCTTATAAGCCATGCGCACATATGTAGTTAGATGACAGACAATAGATGGGTTTCTTCGCGGACGTTGGTCCATTGAGCGTATTTATCTCTCACCAGGTACACGCGCTTCAATGCGAATCCCAGTAACTGACATCTGACTCGTCGTCAAAGCTTATCCATCCTGACATGCGCTTCGACCCAAATTCAAATCCACCTTCCTTCGCATCCGATGAGCAAGTCAGTGAAGCCGCATCCAAAAAAAAAAACCTTAACCCTGATACACTATGCTTCTAGATTGTAGAAAAAAACACCAAAGTAAGACTAAAAATTGTCGGAACCCGGGTTGACGCCACCGAAATTGTATGTATTCTTCAACGCGCTTCCATTCACGTTCTCTTACCTCTCTTCTCCCATCAGTTCGCAATCGGTACAATAAAAGAAGACCATCTTGGTGTTATCGATTGAAAACATGAATTCCTCCCATTGAGAATGGGAATCAAATGCATTTATATTTGTCCTCCGCACGCAATACCCAATGCACAACCTGAGCCCGTCTTTCTTGTAAAATTACATGAAACTGGATTGCTCATATTATGTACGGGTCTACATGAGTAAAGCTACATTTGCCGTCCATGGAGCCTTTAATCAAACGAATCTGTCAATAGATGCCTCAGTCGCATATATGGGGTTTGTAGCAACGACGAACCGTCGGAGCACATGGCAGTTCAGAATCACGCTTAAATTTGTCGTCCTGGTTCATTCAGTATTCGCAACAAAAATACGCTCACACAGTTAGAAGCGGGAATGGCACGACTAAGTCGCTGGAGGTGTTTAATAATGCACTAGTTCGTTAACTCAAAGTATGCCTTAGAGATACGAACCTTCAATGTTCGAGTATTTTGACGATAATAGAATTGAAAAAGAGAAAAAGAAAGCGACCGACCGTAATACAGTATGACAAATGAAAAGACACATACAGTAACTATGGGCTTCGGAACGGCCAGCTAATGAGCGGGCTACACAGTTAAGACGCCTACCGCTTCACTGGCTGGGGTGTCAGAGACGCGAAGACTGGCGATCAGATGTACACGAAATGAAACGATGAGTAAAGTCACATAAGCCGATGGATTGAACGAGGACGGACTGATAGTCTCGTAATCTTCCAATGGCTTGCCACGTCACGACACCAAGAAGTCTAAGCAGTGAAAGGCATCAAGAATAGCCACAAGGCTCATCACCGTCGCGACGCACGCATCTCACAAGAAGTCCTCCGCCCTTGCGCGCTTCTTCCCTTTCGACTCCATAGGTCCTGTATTATCAGCTGGCTGGACGTAATAGTATCTGCCGTACAATGCCCTGTGCTCTTCCTAGGAACGAATTAGCCCGTGTACTGATGCGCACCTTTTGACAACTTACAGGAGCGAAATTGGCATCTTTATATTTCAGGTCGGTCGGTTTCTTGAACTCTGGGTTGGTTTGGAACAACGCAGGATCTGGGAGCGTCGGCTGGGTGGGTCTGGATAGAGTGTTAGAATTGGGGTTCTGCGTAGATTGCTGGGCAGGAACAAATTGGGGTGGCGGTGCCGCGCCCAAGGACAGATTAGGGGGCGGAGGGGAAAAGCCAGAAGCGGGTACAGGAGGACCTGCAGGAGGGATCCAACCAGGTGGCCCTGGGAGTCGTGCAAGACCTTGAGGTACTGGCGGTGGACCAGGCGGAAAACCTGGTGGCATCGGGAAACCGGGAAGTGGGGGGCTATAATTGAGACGCGATGAGATGAGGCAAATGCACGAGTAGCTGAACTAGTTACCCGGGTGGAACTCCGCCTACTGGCGGTGGGAATGGAGGAATCATTCCTGGTGGAGGAGAAACACCAGGAGGAACGGGAGGTGATGGCCCAGATGGGAAAGGACTGGGTATCGCGACAGGGTTTGGCAACGGTGGTACTAGGGTGCCAGGTACAGGAGGTGTTGCATACGCTTGTGGCGGTGCATTGTACACTGCATTTGATTCGCCAGGCGTGATGTGCTCCGGTCCGGATGATACGCCCATGAGGGATTTATGCGCCTCTAATTGCGCCTTCAGCTCGTCCTCGGTGTATACTTTGTTCTCAATCTTCGTCTTCTTCTGAGGAGGTTGGGAAATCGAACCAGCAGATAAACCCAACTCGATTTCCTTGCGACGCTTGAAATCTGCGACATCGGGCGCAGGGATGCCAACCATACCAAAAATCTCGACCTCATACCCATCGCGACCAGGCAATGCATTCTCAATGCGTGGGAGACTATATGCGTGTCAATCCCCCATATGTTCGGCTGGAACAAAAACGTACTTCTCTGGCTCCAACTTGTGCACCTGCTGAATATGAACAGCCAGACCGCCCGCTGTATTCAGCCTCCTGGGACACATACTACATTTGAAATGTTTCGCCTTTTGATGCTGCATAAGCACTGAAGAGAATCAGCAGATGCAATGTCACGAGGTGCAATGATGCACACCCTTTTCGTCCTCGAACTCTCTCTCACAATACCAGCACCAGGGTCGCAGAATCTTGCGTAAAGTCGTAAGTAAAATCTACGGCGTAACTGACATACAAACCTGCTTATTCTTTTTCTTTCCCATTGCGATTGACGAGTCAGAGAACAGTTGAGGGCGTCGTGGAAAAAAGAGAACCAATTTCTTATTTGTCACTATTTGCGTTCGTCTGTCCGAAAGCCAAGAATTTGAAGTGTGGCACACAAATTTACCGTTTTCCGAGGGCATTTTGCTCTTGACATCAATCTCGTCATTCCTTATCTATCCGTGGTTCCTTGGTTGTTCTCGTTTCCTCTTCACGTTACCATAAAATTCAGAACCTGATAGGTGATCATTCTGGTAAGTGTTCTTGAATACTACTCTCAACAGATACCTAGCGTTGCCTGACTGTTCCGCAGATCATTAGAGAACATGTGAGTCGTTGTTCTTTTTCCCCGTATAACGAAGCGGAACCAACAAGAGCTCAAGGCATTCTGAGAGTAGCTGTCGTCATTATAAGACAGTTGGAACGCTGAAGATCCCGAAATGCCACGAAGAACAATTGTTATAGTGAGGCTGATGCTACATTTAGTCTTAGTCATTTTCGTCCCGAGGTCAAGAGGTTAATGAAAATGCTATTTTCTCTCCTATCGTTTGCAGTGTAGTCTAACCTTGCCAAGTCTTGGCGATGGATGCAAAGTCAGCCGAGTCTATCGGAAAATAGTAGCGAGGGACAAGAATATTCAGGAGGCTGTCCCGGAAGAAAGTTATTCCCATGACGTTCTCAGTCCTGTGGCGTTTGCTGCGGGTCACGGTAAGCCATGGCCCATTTCGCATTCATTCCATTCTAATGGTGTGCTTTATATCGGTGCTTAGCTGCTCAAATCGCATCGTTCAGCAAAATGTCAAGGTACATCGCACCGACGTTCACGCTCGCTTACCTGCAAGTGCGTTGTCGATATCGGATCGAGTGATTATTATCTTCAATCAAGGTAATCAGTCAACAAAGGCGACTCGCTGGAGCAGAAGGAATTGAGACACCTACATGTCACCCTACGTCCGATTCGTTATGACTACGTACGTATCAGTCTTGACTGTTGTATTCGAATCAATCTGTCACCATCATCAGATTCCGGGCTGACGACCGCATTCCCGTACAATTTATGCCATTCTAGGGCAACAAACTAAGAATAACGTTTCTTGAGTTGCGTTCAAACTCTAATCTGTCACTGATCGTGCAGAAAATTTATGAGACGCCTGTACCAGACCGTTCTAATGTCTCTTTTGCCTCTCTTATGTTGAGTTCCGGTTCAACCGGGATATGCTATGCCGGCTTCAGATTAGTAGAGAGGTACGGCCCTGCATGCCAATAAAAATACAATGTATCTATAACAATGCATTGCTGTATAATGAGCATCGCATGCCTTTAATAGACGTCTAATTCCCACCCAGTCCGCACCCGTCGGCGTTAGACTGCTGCTCAGATCCAAGTACAGACTTACTGGCGGTGCAGAAATGGTTGCTCCGAGATAGTCACCCATACGTTCGGCTTACGGTCTTGTAACCACCGCTGCTGATAGTTAACGGATGGATCTGTGACTGGTCGACTACTATCCCATCGTATCAATCTGCCACATTTCTTGGAGTTTGACAAGACATCGAAAAAGTGGTGATAATTATGCACTGTATAAAAAAGTTAGCGAATGAATACAGGGCTGAGATATCTCCTTTGAATTTACAGTTTGATTTGGTGGCATCGAGGATGGAAAGTGACGCATTCGAAGTCAACTCGAAGATTATCACGCGATACAAGTCATAGTTGCACGCCAGATTAACAAAGGGTGACAAGAAGGGCAGTCAGTTGAGCTCAGGCCGCATTCTTTGCGCAGAGCAACATTAATCTTGATGGGAGGGTGCCTCAATCGAAGAAACAATGTTGAAGATATGTAAATCCAGTCTGACACCCCAAAGTATATCGTCTTTACATTATGCATAGTACGACTGTCAACCTGAAGTTTCTCATTGAATGACGGGCCGGGGGAACTCGCCCTCCCAGATCGAAACTATTTGCAGTGTCAAGATCACATTAGATTTGAATGGCGCACAAGATTACGGGGCCAATAGTAGTCAGTGCATTGAGGCGAAGCTTGACAGCTTCATCAGTAATTAACTCCTTGTTACAAAGGTATACGTGGGCCCGTGATTGGGGCAAGTAATTTTGGACTTCCAGAAATAATTTGCATACTCAGTAATACAATATTCATCGCTTTTGTGATATGCAAATGGAGGTTCTGTCACTCCCGCGTCGTACTGAGGGTGCTATCGCCTGGATCTAAGTCATTATTCGAAAGACTGCACCGTCTGGAAGATCGTTCGTCTTCTCCCACGCATATGAGCTTTTGTCAAGGCTTGTGATTACGACGCTACCTTTGCCAAAGTTACGTTGTTGAATTTTGCCATTTGTAGTACATATCTCCATGCTCGATGACAGATGATAATTTTGGACTCGCTTAGAATTAGAATTGTAATATGCTTTGTAAGTTCGTTCTGACCTCACGGGCCGTAACGGAATGGAATGAAATATAGAAACACAGGAACGCAGGAACGCAGGGACAGAATCCCGACTGTTAAAATATTTGTGTTGTGCTTCGTAACGCTCAGATATGCCACGGCATGACCAGCTAGTAAATAGCACGTGTAATTTAAAATGGTCAGAGAGTAACGCCTCATACTAACGCATAAGTGCAATGGGTCATTCAATTTAGCAAGCGCGCCTTGAAGACGGACTGTATCATGCTGTGCGACATCCAATGGCACACTAGACCAATTTACCAAGTTCGTCGGGGTACTGCCATCTTAAATGACACATTACCAGGAGACAGGCAGCCCTAGTGTGCGGTGGTGACCGGACAAGTCCTTCTGCTAGGCTGATCGTGTGAAAGGATGTAATTCCATTGTTAACGTGCGGCAGGGGTATCGGCTCAGCAGGTTGTCCCATACCCTGGATGTATGAACTGATCGAGAGATGATAGACTCACGCGGGAAACGGTACGGTGATTGGCGGAGTACCCATCGATTGCAATGTTATCAACTTAAGGGAAGGATGGCACTGAGGAGCTCGTTATCAGATAGGGAAACCTCGATTTCACAACGGAAAGAGATGCAAGTGAGGTGGAGGGCCGCCGTACCTAAGAAGATAATAAAAGTGAGCAAGATCTAGACGCGTCTAAAGACCCGGCAAATAGGCAAGAACAGGGACGGCGGGAGTTGACATACGGGGCAAAGAGCAAGCGGGGATATTCCAGTGAAGTCTTGATGGAAATGAGTCAAGGCCGTATCAGTCATGGCGCTACGGCGCCGGCGGTGACAGATCTCGGCTTGGGCCGGTGAAATAGATAATGAAAGAAAATAATAACCGAAGATTTCAGTCCCCCCTGCCCCTCTTATGGTCCTCTGATCCTCTGGCTTTGTCCAGTCCTCCTCCTCTTCCCGCTTAGCCCCTCGCCGTAGCAAGGATACCGCCTGGAGTGCGTGTCTCCGCCTTGTCCCCTCTCTTTACTCACCGTTTCTTCCTCTATAGATCTCGCGACCCTTGCCGGCTTCCTATTCACCCGCCTCCCAGTCCCAAAGCACCATACCAGTTATACGCTTGAGCCCTGCTCGCGTCCCCCCTGCAATCCTACGAGTAATGCCTATGACCTTGCCCATTCCTTCTCCGAGCAATTCTCCGTCCTCCGAAGGGTCCAATCTTCCGCGTACGCCCGTTTCGCCGACCATGTCTCAAATCAACCGGGCAGCTCAACAACCGTCAAAATCTCCGTCTCCATCCCAGCCGTCACAACAACCGCAATCAAATATCAACAATGCCATTCCCACGAGCACTACCAATGGCCAGGCAAAGCGCAAACCCAGCAGGCGTGCAAATACGGCTGAGCGCCGGGCTACTCACAATGCCGTCGAACGTCAGCGCCGTGAAACTTTGAACGGCCGGTTCCTTGTGAGTGCTAATTCTACCAGTATCGCGTACGGTTACCTTATTGTTCAATCAGGATCTCGCCGCATTGTTGCCGAACCTCTCACAGATCAGGCGTCCATCCAAGTCGTCGATCGTCAATTCTTCAATTGCCCATATCCATGCTTCGCGGCGCCACCGCATGCATGCTGCCCGAGAGCTACGTCTGTTGAAAGGTGAAGCTGACGCTTTGCGGCGAGAACTGAACGAATGGCGCGACCGCGCTGGCGTACCGCGCATGGAAGAACCAATCCATAGCGAGGCATTTGCTATGGTGATGTCTGGAGAACTTGAGGTACTCGCCGCCGTAGCTGGCGAGGAAGATGAAGAAGATATGGGTTACGGTTATGACGGTGAAGACGACGGTTATGTGCCGCCCGGACACGTCATGCCTCCTGTTTCGGGAATCTCTCATACTGGTCTTGACGATTTGGAGGATTCTCGGATGTCAATGCTCAAGGTGTCAAGCTATGGTGTGCCAGCACATCCGGTCCACGTTCATCACGGTTCTGGTAATGCATTGCACCTTGCACATATAATGCCTCGGCCCGCGGCGCAAGGCACTGGTCCCATGATCGCAAGTCCCACTGGTGTCTCATTTGACAATCCGGCTGTACCAACGATTTTTGATTCTCCTGCGTACTCTGGGACGCCTTTTGCGCCGCAACAATCCCACCCGATTCACTCCCCTGAATCGGAGAAGATTGCTGCCTGGAATGCAGCTCAAATGTATCACTCTAATGGTCAAATGGTGCCACAGTCTCGCTCTATGTTCACTCCTCCTGCATCTCATCCAGTTCCCACTGGTTCTCCTGGTCGTAGCAGCTACAGTTCCTCCAATGGTAGTGTAAGTCCTGGCCCGCACATGAGTTCATCTCCAGTCTCTTCCCATTCCGGCGTTCCTCTCAATGAAGCAGAGTTCTATCAAGGCCATGGCGATCGAGACCTGGAACTTGAGCAATCACTCCTTGATAAGCCCATCATCGGATCCACTATTTCCTCTATGCGTAATCGCAGTGGGAGCTTGAATATCAACATGGGCACGGCATCTTCTGCTGGCTCACCGACGTACGATATTGGCGGGGACTATGGCCTTAATATGACGCGACCCACGACTCGCAACGGCATGTGGACGCGTGACGCTGACATCGCAATAGGTGGCTTGAACGTTGGAATGAACATTGGAGTAGGTGTCGCCATGAATGCTGTTGCCGTCGGTGGCGGTGGCAATGGGACCGGGTTTGCGATGATGATGTAGAGACCCAACAAGCAAAGCGCACATGTCTACATCCCTTTTGCATTGGACTCTTGTCTCGTTTTCAACGTCTCATCCCTCATCTCCGGATCCATTGTCTCTATCTATTTTTATCGACTCTGGCTCGTCAGCTGACCGGCCGCAATTATGCTTGCTCTCTTCTCTATGTATTCTGCTCTGCACGCGTCATTCTTCACCGCCGTCTTTGACCCCACGCTCTTTGCGACCTTGGATTTCCATTATACCCTAACTATTCCCCTGCACTACATAGAGTATCCCCTGCCTCATGTTCCATTACGAAACTTGGGCGCGACACTGGACAACGAGAGCGCGTTAGACCTGGTGTCCAATACGTTTCTCTCCTCTCCAACGACTGCTGTAGATATGCGTTTCATGCACAAACTATCACACTAAAAGTCGTTGAAATGGTATGTCTATTCGCTGCCTTTCCATGCATTCAATACTTAAATAACGCATGAGCAGCTTGTAAAAACATTGTTCTCGCGCACCTCCTGTCGCATTAATAGACACTGGCCCATGTCTAATGTATCGTTGTCTTATAGATGACTTACCGTCGTCGAACTCGCTGGAGATAGAACTCCCCGTCGCCGTCCCAAATAGGATTAGTTGGTGTTATTAGCATGTGCCCTCCGCCATCCCTCTGGACTAACCCGCATCACGTTCCTTAGTGATTCCCGAATCATTCTGTGTTGTTAGCTGCCGTTGTATCCAAAAGTAGTGGGTAAGAACAATCCTATCATCTGGCGTACTCCGTTTATATCTGTGTAATATAATTATATAATCGTCTCAACAAGGAAAAGGGTTCACAGTTCGATGATCTTGAAGTGGAACGTGCGCCTGTTGTCCTAAAAGTTGCTTAATAATACACAGCGCGGTGGTTTAATAGTTACCCTTGAGAATTTTAGATATTTGCCACCTCGCACACTCGGTCGCTTTTTCCCGGATGATCAAAAGATATGTCGTTTCGAACCCTACCCTAATTCCTTCTCCTGGACATGCCGTGTTGACTGTTTATGGTAACGTCCCAGTGAAAATTCAATGGGGGGTGTTGTGCGGGGACAATGCGCTTCTTTGCGATGAGTCAAACAGGGACACCCCACAACTAAGTTTGTTTTGTACGCATCAAAAAAGGCAACTATTGATTTTTTGCCGATTCCCGACACCGTTCTCGCGACAGCCGTCAGACCCGCAGTTGCAGACAAAGTGCAAATTTTCCGAGTCCACAACAATACTTCGATCATCTAAAAATAAAAGCATCGGAATCGCTTTATTTTGTCCCTCTTGGACCGTTTCTACGAGCCAATTTTGAGAATTGGGTTTGACGGCCCCCAAATTTTGGCGTACAGTGCCTATAAAAATTGCATTGGCGCACACAAAAAGTCGTGGGAGAGATTGTTTTTCGAAAGTCAGATTTGGGCAGAAAATTTTGTTTAGATACCAAATTGGATTGTTAGCGCGTTCGTGCCGATGAATTGTGCAGTGATCATTTGATAGGATGATCCTCCGCGTCGAATTTCTTTTTCTTTTCTGCCCGCGGAAGTAAAGGTTTTTCAAATTCATAAAAGACGATTGCAAAGATTGAACTCAGGAACGGATGTAAATCTTGTTCAGCGGCAAACATACATGACGTTTACATAGTCACATGCGCGTGCACACCATGCTGTCACAACTACTTACTACTATTCGTCACAGAACCACACGTGCCACGCCTCCAGCCTCTAGTAGGTGAAACATTCCCATACTCTAGATCTAATTAGTACGCTATGCAGGTCTTGCCTCATGGGTGAGAGAAGCAGGACAATGAGTTCTAGCACTTTCAGGTGGTGCGGCAGATAGCGGGCTAGATCGGAGTTGGGCGTTTGAGAGGTACCGGTGCATAGCCTCGGACAATCCGACTAAGATTTTCTGATTTTTTGAATGCACTGGAGCAAGGCTCGGTCCGCATTACGTTGTCCGCGGCGAGCATCGGAACTAGAATCTGGCTTGGCAAGGTGCTGTCCATTACTGCAGCGGCGCCACTCCGAAGCACTACCCCTTTCAAGAGCTATCAACAAGTTGATCGACGCAAAAGGTGAGCTTAGAGTCTATGCCGCGGCGAAATGACGAGGCTCGGCTAATTCGATACATCGCACCATTATGACCGGAACCGGCTGCCGGCTCGCATCCAAAAGTTGCAGCTCCACAAGAGAACGTTCCGCTAGAAGGCGTGTTGGCAAACTCAGAACATGATGAACGCATGTAGGGAGTTCGCTTCTCAGGTGTCCCTTGACACTAGCGTGGGACTGCGTCTGTTCTTTCTAGACACGCAATATATTAACATTGCTGCCTGTCGCGCCCTTGCAGGGAACTCATTGATATGCTTCAAATTCTGATGAATTAAGGAGTAGTCACATGCATGTTGGACCAAAAATATGGCGGTCTTTCTATGACTTCACCGACTTTTTTCTTTCTTTTTTACATATTTTCTAATCGTGACTCGGCACGCGGTCGATATGCACCCTGACTCCGGTGACGATCTGCAAACTTGCTTCATGAGGATAATAGCTCTGAAGTCAGCACCGACGTTGGTGCTCTATAAGAATCGTCTGGGTCGCAAACTTGGCGTTATGGAGGCTGATGACTGCAAGTTAATTGTTCCGTTAAAATACGCTGCTGCTCCGGAGGCGGAGTTTGTTTTCTATTCTAAAGAACAAAGGAAGCCATCAACAGCACCTAACATGATTGTTCCCTAGGCCTGTTCGTGCTAGTCCCAAGACCAATAAAAATACAGCTACGCAATACACAATTCTTTGGAGATGTCCATGTGCGAGGGATAAGTTAGATGGTAGATTGAAGTCCAGAAGCATGCACGTACAAGAAAGCATTGAAAACAAGCGGTTAGCGTTTGGTGAAAAAAAAAATAGAAAGTATCGCCGACGTAATGAAAGCTGAAAAGCAAAAGGAGAAAAAAATGGAAACCACTCAGACTCACTCTACGACTTCAAACCGGCTCCTCTTTCCCTCTCTCCCGTCACCAGGATCTTCCAAACCCCTCTTCTCGCTGATACCTACTATAGCGACATTCATCAATCCCATTCCGTCCATCATCACATTGCTCCCTGACGAAGTAGCGCCTCTCATCCTGACCTGATCGTCCACTCCCAGGCTCCCAAACGTCTCCGCATTGACAATGTCCTGCACGATCAGATTGTATTGTTCGTCCGTTAGCCCAAGTCCTGCAATGGGGTTTATCCGATCGTCATCCTCACGTCGCGACGACTCGGTGCCAGTCTCGAATGATTGTATCTCCGTTGTGGATGACGACGCAACCCCTTGTGCGTAAGAAGACGAGGACGAGCCGGGCCTGCTTCCTCCTCCACCCCCGCTGATCTCCAGAGGACGCGGGACGCGGGACATTTGTTGAATGGCTCGGAGATGCGTCAAATGTTTCTATGAGATCCTGTCAGGTAAACTTTCAACGTAAGAAATGGCTGTTACGGACCTCGAGCATGTCTAACAGTCCCTGCTTTGTGAAAGGCTTGGGCAGGATGTCATTCATACCCGATGAATAATATTTTAGAATCTCGTTTGGCTTTGAATTACTCGTCATGGAAATGATCGGGGTCATGCAATCAAACTTGCGAATGATCGAAGTGGCAGAAACGCCGTCCAACTTGGGCATCACAATGTCCTGGGCATCCCGTTAGCATACACGCCTCACCCGAAAAAAAAAAAAGTGGATGTAGACGCACCATAAGCACCAAATCGTACTTTTCCAAATTCATCTTGTTGACTGCGCTCACACCATCCACAGCCACATCAGTCGTGCACCCAAACACCTGCAAAAACTTGCTGCTCAGCTTGCGCGTCATCGCATCGTCGTCCACGAGCAGCACGCGCGGGGGGACGGCCCACCCAGGCACAAACGTCGACCGCCGCACGCGCAGCTTGCGCGTGGCCACCGCGAGCTGGGTCGCGGCTGTGACTCCTGAAGCGATGTCGGTGCCGAGGTTGGGCGAAGGCCGGACGACCTCTTCCTCCTCTTCCTCGCCTGTGTTGCCCCGATCCGAGCCGTTATACGCGGGATACGCGGCCTGTTGCCGCTGTCCCCGCTGCAAGTCGGAAAACATGTCGCCAGTCCTCACCACGTCCGCACTCCAACTTCCATTGTCCGAACTATTCTCGCGCGGGACGAGATGACCAACGGTGTAGACTTGGAGGCCTTCATGGGTCATCACCGCATGAGAATCCTCATCATCGACCGGGGAGCTCCATACGCCCTGCCGGAGTGGTTGGGTGCCCATCCAAGAATCGCCCCCTAGGGCGCTCGGACCGCTCGGACCAGCCGCATCGCTCGCAAACGCACCCCCACCCACAATCCCGAGGTTCAACAACCCGGCATTCGCCGCGGCCCGCCATATCCTCGACGAAGGCCGCGTCGGCGTCGAGCCCGCTTCTTTCCTCGCGTTGGCCTCGGCCGAACCAGCAGACGTCTCAGAACGCGGCCGACTCCTCTCGTCCGATCCTCCCACTACAGCAGCCGCCGTCGTGGTGGTGGTGGTGGTGGTGGTCACACCACTACGACGCGTCGAATCCAATCCAGAACCAGCTGAAACACCTGCAACGCTCGCCCTCGCACCCGCACCCACACCCACACCCACACCCGCACTCGCACCCGCACTCGTCCCGGCCTCCGCCTCGTCGTACGTAAACCCGATATCGTCCGCCCGGCGTGACATTTCGCTCATCTGCAATAGCGTCGCGCGCGCCACGTCTGTGTTTTCGGGGCAGTGCCGTATGATCTGCTGTGCGGCGTGGTACGGCATGAACGGGCTATGGTCTGGTTGGGATGGTTCGGAAGCGAACGAAGACGAGGTAGGTGGGGCAGGGGCAGGGGCAGGGGCGTAGAGGGGTGCAGAATGTTGCGTTGGTGGTTGCGGACGTTGTGGTTGCGGCTGTGATGGTGTTGGTTGAGACGAATGCGGTTGTTGGTTTTGACGTTGAGAGAATGATTCAGAAAGGATCGACCCGATGGCTTTGGGTTTGCCTGCTCATAATTCATGGTAAAGAGGTCGACAAATCAAGCGTCGATGGTCGAGTTGATGCAGGTTGGGGGCGGACACAAGGGCACGAGAGATTAAAAGACAGTTAGCATATGTTCCGAATTATCAAAGTACAAGGAGAGAGAGAGAAAATCCATGTATATAAGAACAACAAAGTCCCAGTGATTAAACGACGAATAAGAAAGAGTTCGTTGAAAAACAAAAGAGGGGAACGCAAGCATTGGCATTCATACTTTTTGATAGGAGCGGCGAGTGGATTCATGTCACGTCATGGCAAGCGAGAGGTGGACATGGAGAGGGGCGTGCAGTGCCTGCTGTGAGGGCGCCGACACGGAGCTGGCAGATTTGGCGATGAGTCTAGGTGCAACGGTAAAGAGGGTGTGTGGGGAGGGGGGGAGCCCTTCAGAGCGAGCGTTATGAGTGGGAGTAGACGCTCCGGCCCACGACGCCTAGCGCAGAGAAGGAGTTGAAGGCGGAACCCACACTGCCCATGCCAGCCACACCGAATCCGTTATCGTTATTATTGACGGCCAATTCGGCCGCCAACCAGCGCTCCGCTACGCGAGCACTCACGGCCGTACCCGCATTCCCCATGTTCGAAGCCAAAGACGAACAGCACTCACCACTCTCGCTGTTCACAAAGTAGCTGACGAGGTTCTGCATGATTCCGTCCTGTTGGGCCATGCCACGCTGGAAGCTGACAAGTTCGAGGAGGATTGCCTCATAGTTCCGCTCTAGAGTGCGGATACGGGTACGCATGTCCTCCCCTTCTTCCCGCAGGAGACGAATCTCATTTTCGAGTGTTTCCACGCGCGCCTGGGATGACAGCGATTGGGATGAATGGTGATGGTGCTGGTGCGAAGACGAGTAGTGCATGGGAGAGAGCGGGCGCGTGGTTGTTGAGGAAGAGGTTGGAGTGTTTGCCTTGCGCGTGGTAGGCACCTTGCGCTTGATGTTTTCCAGGGCGTCCTTGCGATTGGCGTGGAAATCAGGATGCCGGAACGTCCAGCTCTGAGAAGCGGGTTAGCCGGAGAAGGGTGGGGACGGGATGGACTGACGTGCTCGCCAAACTGGTTATCGTCGGTGTTCTTGACCTTGTGAAAGTCGTACTTGTTGAGCTGGCGGACAAAGCTGGCAAAGTTGGAGTGCTTGAACATGCGCGGCAGGATGGATTTGGTAAACTCGTTCATGTCCTGTTGGCCGAAAAAGTCAGGCGCGGTCTTGGCAGGGAAGATGGGACGGACCTTGACAACGAAACAGTCGCCCTGAGGGCCCCAGGAGACGACGTGATGGAAAGACTGGTCCTCGAGCATCTTGTAAAGCTTCTTGACAAAGTCGCTCGTTGAGGGCATGGGGTCATCTGCGGGGGAGGTGGGCTGGACATCCTTGGGGGGAAGCATGGGCTCGTGCTTGACGGGAAGGGGGTCCCAGGCGTTGTTGATGGGAGGGAGAGTGGGAGAGGGGTTGGGATTGAGCCGGAGCTGGGAGGGCGGTGGAAGATTCCAGAGAGGCTGGTGATGGTCCATTTTATGCCGTCGCAGCACGGCGGACGAGGCAGCTCACTCTCTCCTCATATCTTGGCCCAAGCAGTGCCCAGGCCCTGTGTCCAGCCCCGCCTCTTCTGCTGACGTCAGCGCTCTGGGCCCGTCTGGACCCGCGGTCACAGCATCGCTGTGTCCGCATCGCCTGCATTCAACGGCATCGGGTTGGATGGACCCCGCATTCTCGGGAGAGTGCCATGAGCTCTTTTCTTGCGCAGGATTATCAGCTGCTTAAAGACATAATCTGCGTCGCAAGCATTCACAAGATCTGAATGGACGATATGGGGCATATGTCCAATGATAACTCCACCTGCTTGAGCAAAAAGGGAAGACCACTTTTCGTACAAATCAATGGCAACAGATCTTGGAGATAGATTGTGGATGATCCTTCCAACGCATAAATGCATTCGCCAGCATATCTAGTATCTGATCTGCCTCATGCAACGTGGAAATGGAATCCAATAAAAACATTTCGAAAGAAAATGGGGCTGCTATAAGTTGTCGCCAGGAAATGGACGTCGTTGGCGCATCATTGTGGCTTGTACAAGTATCATCAGGATTGAGTAGAGGCGAGGAATGTTAAAATACGTACATTAAGCTTAGCGGTAATAAAAGCATTGAGCGGGGAGAACAGGAATCGGATATGAGCGCGAGCAATCCGTGGTGCTGACTACGAACAGGCCGAGGATGAAATGGGTGTGCATGATGAAACGGTTGAAACGGCGGTATCTGGTGGTTTCTGATGGATAGAAGTGCGTTTTGACATTCACGTTAAATACTCAGCTCCAGAAACCCATAGCTACCTTAACAATGTATGCTACCCGTCTTCCCATCTACCTTCCCCTTGCCCCCGTTCCGCCGTGTGTCGGTGACGAGGCTAATTACATTCTCACTCGTGGAGAAAAGTGAGTCCAACATTCATCCAAAGGTGTATCGATATACTCATACTGCGCACTAGCCGTCGAATAATCTGCGCAGTCGTTGTTCATGGCATCAGGCTTCAAGTTGGATCGTTGAGCCTGCATCGGAGCTAGGGTCTTGTGATCTGTGAAGTATCATGCCAACTTGCCTATTTTCACATTATTTCCGATCTTCGTTTGAGTCTGTTTTTTTATACCATTTGTAACGTAAACCTACGTCGACGATCCGTATTATGTTTTTTTTTTTTCTTACAGCGGGAAAGTCCTTAGTGACGGCGAGTCCAGAATAAAACGACGGCATTGGGGGTGTTTTTTCAAGATTGGTCAAGAATAGAGATCTGTAACCGTGACCAATACAAGCCTCACTGAGCATCTACGAAACCGACCAATATCCCCAGTAACCTGAAAAGGTTCAACTGCGGAGGTAGTAAATCTTAGTAGAGAGGACGGTGGCGGATTCCGGGGAGGGGTTAGCACGCAGGTGTGGGCTCAGTCGCATGTGAGCGCGTGAGTGGAAAGGTGCTGTGACGTCTGACTTGGTGAAGCAGTGCAACCGGGCCGCCTGAAAGCGAAAACGGCCATAGCAGGCTACCTGAACGCAGAACCAGCCGTAGTAGTGTGCCAGTATGTGAAAGTCAGACCGGCACAAGCCGGAGTTGAACGTTGACGTTTTGCTGATAGGCTACTAATCGGATCCACAAATTCTATTGCCATCATTTGACGCGTACTAATGAGGAGACGTTATACCACGCCATCGAACATCATCTGCCTCATCTCCAACCTGACCAGCTTGGATTGGGATCATAATTGGTTGCCTTTCATTCAAGAAGCTCCAGCACTAGAAGACCTCTGGATTGATTATAACCGCTATCCGTCTCATTCAATCCTGAAATCGTATCGTCTTAAGTTCTGCCCAAGTCTATTAATATCTTGGAACTTTGCGACGGGTTCCATCAAAAGACGCCATCGAAATCATCAAACACACGCCCCATCTCACCTTCTAGTAGAACTTGACAAAGACGCCGATGTAGAGACCAACCATTCAGCTCAAACGTTATCACTATTTGTCCATGACCATCGTGAATAGATACGTTGTGTTGCTTGACATTATTTTATAGGACTTTTGACGATAATACAGGCCAGGGACAAGACAAACATTTCTATTTGTACAATCGAAATTTGTGCTTCTTAGAACTGAGATATATCATCAGCAAGTTGGTTATCAGGTATTCTACGTGAGAGGAACAAGGGCCCTGCAAGTCATGTGTAAAGCAACATAGCAAGTCAGAAATCAATTTCTTGTCATGCTATGCTTCCATTAAAGACCCACCCGCTCAACATCAACTATATTTGATTAATCGTACTCGACGTATTGAACTCCACGTTCTTGGCACAGCGAAAAAATCCTCTGTTGTACGGCCGCGGACACATTATCATCGTTTGTGGATATGATGAACTTCTGTAGTTTCTTGAAACCACCGTTATCATCTTTCGCAGCCGTCCGCGACGAAAGTAGATCGGACATTAGGCTCTCTTCAAAAGTATCACCCTCGGTAAAAGTGATAGACAATGATTGCATCTGACGTGCGAGTAATTCCGGAGGTGGATTTGTCGATGCGTTTGTCGAAATGGTAAGCTGCTTAAGGACATCCCCTATGTCGACAATGTCTATAAGCTCCAAATGAACAATTTGAGGCGTGTGCTTGATAATTTCGGCGGCCGTGGTCCCGTCAGCTCCTTCCATACAAAGGCGTAAGATGTTCATACAAGATGACCTGCGCAAAAATGATAGTACGGTGTCGGCAATGGACAAGTCATATTCTTCATGTTGGATCGATAGGTCCTTTAGTGCGCGAGCTTCAAAGAAGGGCAACCAACTAGGTTTGCAATTCAACGTGGTGACGTTGGGAAGGAGAATGATGTCAGATGGAATCTCGTGTTCGAATGTGGAACCTATGATTAACTGTTCCAATTTCGTCAACTGCGGTAGAGCAGCGATGAAATCGGAAGCGCTAGAGCCCAGTTCGTCCATGGTAATGGCCGTCAGATTTTCCAAGTTGAACTTCCATTCAGCGAGCTCCGGCATATCGATTGCATTCAAGGACGGGGCGTTTTGAAATATGTCGAACAGCGCATCGGGCACTTCGTCCGCTTCCGGCAAAAATTGCAATTGAATTTTCTGTAAAAGAGGAAGACGATTCTTTGTGCGAGCCAATGGCAACAGATCTTCACCGCAGGCTTTAATATACACATCCTTCCAACGCATCGACGCATCAACTAGTATCTCCAATGTTTGGCATATGTAACCCGTTTCTTCAGGAGGGAAGTCGAAAATTTGAGCCTTCAATATAACATCGAAAGAAAATGGTGCTGCGGGGTCCCGTTCCAGGAAGAATCGAACGATTTGGGCAGTGCGCTCATTGTCCGACTCTTCCAAATCAAATCCTATGAAGATGCTGTTCCAGAACTCAGCAGTCATGGATCGGAATAACCTCCTCCATGACGAACAGACATGGCCTAGAAACCATGGAAATCGGGTGGGATCGATGGTCGAGATCGTCGTAGCAAATGATGTAAGAACCTCCTGGATGACTTCCGTAGGGAGCTCCGTTGGGCTGCGAATGAATTGGGCGGATCGTTGACTGTCCATAGGTCCTGGGCCTGCGGCCTTTTGTATTGTCCAGGCCCTCTGAATTGTCCAGGGTAGTGTTTTACCTCGGCTTTGGGCCGTGAAGCCGGCCAAGCTAGTATCGTTATGGCTCGTCTCCGAGCTGGGAGCCAGCCGAGCCGAGCCGATCTGGAGCCGAGCTGAAGCCAGTTTTTAGCTCCAGCTCCAATCGGCTCTGAGCTGCTCAAATGCTGCTCACGCAGCCACTCCGCCCTACTTCTACCCTTGTCACCCTCTCCATGCCCTTCTCCATGACCTTGTCACCCTCTCCATGCCCTTGCCTGTTGAAATGAGCAATGGCAGCGCAGAGCAAGGCTTAGTAAGCAAGGGGACTTACTGAGTACTGTGTAAGATGCTTAGGAGCTAGGGCTCAACTATGCAATAGATCAGGAGATGTTTTTCAGCAGTGCAAAGAGCACTGCTTATATACAGTTACAGAAATCACATGTAACTACATCTAATATACCTATATCTAGTAATGCGCAGCTTCCTACTGTGCATTGCACCATACCTGCTGCGCATGGTGTCATATTGCTGCGCATTTTACAGCAATCTGTCAATACTTGACGTGTGAAACATGTTTCATGCATTGTGTCTCACATGCTGTTGTTTCATACTGTTCCTGGGATGTGTTGAATAAATAATGATCTGGAGCTTTGAGTATTGAACTCATAGCTTCATATATTATATTGTTATTTATGAATGCTCACCAAATCACAAATATAATCTGATATTTGTACACTGTTGACACTTTTATAGTGTTTGACAGATATTATAGAGTTTCATCCCAGGAACAGTATGAAATGACAGCATGTGAGACACATGTTGAATAAATAATGATCTGGAGCATTGAGTATCGAACTCATAGCTTCATATATTATATCGTTATTTATGACTGCTCACCAAATCACAAATATAATCTGATATTTGTACACTGTTGACACTTTTATAGTGTTTGACAGATATTATAGAGTTTCATCCCAGGAACAGTATGAAACGACAGTGTGTGAGACACAATGCATGAAACATGCTTCACACGTCAAGTATTGACAGATTGCTGTAAAATGCGCAGCAATATGACACCATGCGCAGCAGGTATGGTGCAATGCACAGCAGGAAGCTGCGCATTACTAGATATAGGTATATTAGATGTAGTTACATGTGATTCCTGTAACTGTATATAAGCAGCACTCTTTGCACTGCTGAAATACATCTCCTGATCTATTGCATAGTTGAGCCCTAGCTCCTAAGCGTTCTAAACAGTACTCAGTAAGTCCCCTTGCTTACTAAGCCTCGCTCTGCGCTGCTGTTGCTCGTTTCAACAGGTTATGGGCCCCGCATAGATGAAAACCTTGTGCTGTGCATATTACATGTGTCAGCACCCTTTTGTCATAACAAAGGTAAACAAGGGAAGTAATGGATGCGCCCATAGTACTGTTATTAGAGTAGTATACATCTGGTTATGTCGCTAATGTGCTATCTCTTGAAGTATGACAGGAATACTTCTTGTTCATCCTAACAAGCCTCTAACGCTTGGGATTTGAGCGACCACCTTGGATGGTGACAATAATCACTAGTGTGACACACTTCACCAGTCCCTGGTTCTGCAATATCCGGGTTAATAAAAAATGTAGTCTTGATTGGTAAATCAATAAATTACCTGGTCTGGTGAACCATTCAAATCACTTGGGTTTAGGGCTGTCCCATGACAGATAAAGGGTCTAGGCTTAATTGCTTAGATCTGGAAAGGTTTCGCACCCCCCTATTGGCTGTGAATAATTAAGTGCTTATGTAGGCCGTTTTTGTCAGCATAAAATTGTTCTCCAAAATTAAAAATAGTAGTACTTCTGTATAAGGGTCGTGCTGCATGGGACATTGTTCCCTGGTACACGCAGACCAGTGATGGGCACTGATTAGCATCCCATCTACATTAGGACGCTCCTTAGTGTCATAATAATAGCTTATTTACTATATCTATAAATAGTGGAGGATATTTTTATCGCTGTGGGGAACTTGATGGAGCCCCCAAGCACTCCTGAAGGGCTGGATCCCCTTCTGGCGATGAATTATAGCACATTATGACAAAAAGCAAACTACCATGTTTATGCACATGCTCAGGCATTTATTGCAGGAGAATAAAATCGAAAACTCGATGTCCATACCTTTGTTCTGAGCAAAAAAAGTCTTTTCAGACTGTTGCTTACCTTCTTTCTTACAGAACAAACTCAATTCTACAAACAAATCCACCAACACCTTCTCATATACAAATGTCTTCCACCACCAACACCGCTTCTTCCTCTACCTCTGCTGGATCTTCCAGCAACAAATATGTCACTGCCAGTACCCCTGGCACCAAATCCGACTCCTCCTCTCAAAAAGTCGCTAAAGCTGGGTTTACCAGCTCCATTTTTATCAATACCTTGCAATCCACTAGCAAGGGTCCCACTGCCCCCATTGGGACGTCCACCAAACAGTCTCCTTGGTACAAGGAGGTCCAGGAAGACCTGGAAAACCATAGGAAGTGCATTGCGGATGCGCAACTCTCTGTTTGGAAGCATTGTCAAGAATTAGACGACGAAGCCACTAAATTAGCTAGTGAGGAATCTCTAGTGGACGAAATTTTCGATGACATTCGAAAATTCCAAGCAGGTCGCCTTCAACAGGCAAATTATGGAAAAAATGTTTTTAATATAGCAACTGGAGAGATGAGATCGGCCCAAAAGGCTGATAAGGGGAAAGGAAAAGAAAGATCGGCTTCATATGCCGATATTGCAAAAGTGGGTCTGTCCGCTAAAAACAAGGCAGGCGCTACCTTCTCTTTGCATCCAAAGAATCAACTAAATTGGCCAACTTCTGAAGAAGTTAGGACATGGTTCTTCAACCTTGGTGGAAAGGCAGAGGACTGGACATCGGAACAAGTGGAGGTACCAGCCACTCCAAAGAGAAATAGCAGGTCTGGAAGTGAAGTCTGGGACCACACTAAGGAGTGGTCGAAAATTGGGAAAGTAAAAATACTGCCCAATAAATATCACAGTGATTCTGTTTTAGAGGAAAGTGAAACCACTAAAATAAATAAATAAATTTCCACCATGCACCAAGCTATCCGCCAGGAAATGGAGGATAAAAAACAGGTTGAGGATCTTATAGAAAGTATCCAAGAAACTGTTGATAACTTAAATCAAGAAAAGTTGAGGGAGAAAAGCTTTAGAAAGAAAGCTAAAAAATTGCGCCAGAAAGAATGCAAAGCCAAGAGAGAGTTGGCTGAACAACCAAGAGTACCACCCAAAACTCACAAGTTGTATATACTTGATGAGGAAATATACAGTTCCAATTATTCGCATCCCTCTCTGAATGATAGCGAATACTCTTCCTTGATTAAAGCTAGAAGGAATCAAGAGCTTGAACAAGGAGAGTTCATTATAGTAGAACTCAAGGGAAGGGATGGACTTATTCACCCTTGGGTTCATACTGTCAAAAGTCCTGTATGGTCAAAAATTGGTTATTGCTATCTGGCAGCAATAAAAACCCGTGCATTGGCTGAATATCAATGGCCACAATACATTGATATCAAAGAATTGGCTTCATATTCAAAGTCAATTAGGAAGAGAGTCAACTTCCATTTACACAAAATTAATGGTGAACAGTCTAGTCGCCATCGTCATCTAGTCATCGATCCAAGAGCCCAGACAGGCTGGATGGAAATTGATAATCTTGCTAGAGTAGCAAATATCGATATAATCATTGGAGGGGAAGATGACTTATCTAAAATTCCAACACTTACTGGAAGCAATAATTGGAATGAGTGGTCAGCAGCTATCAAAGCTGCTCTGCAGTATAAAGGTCTCTGGCAGTATGTTCTTGGCAACAGGATCAAGCCACAGCTTACAGAAGCTGAGAAAACAGCAGAGACAGCAGAAAGTACCACTGCAACTGAGCTTTGTTGCATAAAAGAGAAAAAAGAAGCTTGGGATGACTACTGCGACAACAATGACAAGGCATTGGGATTAATGACCATGAAAATCTCATTGTCTTTAAGACACCTTATTAAACCATGGTCGAACTCTACCTTCAATGCATTGCAGGAAGCCTTTGGCAAGCCAGGAGCAGCTGGCATTTTTGTTGACTTTTCAAAAGTAATACATTGGAAGATCAACACCAATAAATTGACAGAGTCAGTCAATGAGCTATTGACAACAGCTAATTGACTTTCTGTCAATGGCTTCACCTTCCCTGACAATATGCTAGCAATGGTAGTGTTAGCATCTTTACCACATGGATGGGACAGTGTCTCATCTAGTGTATTATTAACGATGAAAGCAAGTGATTTGAAACTTGCTGATATTCTTCCAAAAATAGAGGAAGAATCTCAAAGGAGGAGAACATCTTCTGGGGGGGTGGTTCACACTGCTAGAGTGAAGCTTCCCAAAGGCCCTAACAGGCCTAATTGGAATCAACAACAAAATTCTGGTCCTAGTAACCAGAATAACTACAAACCTGGTTTTGATAACCAGAACTCATATTCTTCAAATCAAAATAAAGGGAAATGGACGACACCAGGACCGTCTTCCAGACCTTTTAACACTGGCAAACCCCAGTTCTTGTCCAATCAAGAAAGGAACAAGATCAACTGTGATAATAAAAAGAAAAAGAAGGCCTTTTTATTAGAACAACAACAAAAGAGTAATGCTGGGGAAACCAGGAAAGCGAATGCACCTAAATTCGCTCACTTAGTAGACAGGATAGATCCTGCTCTACCCTTGATTCGAAGAATGGCACTATTAGTGCCAAATCTACAGCAACTGAAGGCTCAAGGATACTCAGTTGCTGACAATGTAGAATTGCAAATGGTGGTTGATCCAATTGCAGAAAACCATTTCAAAGTCCTAGATGAAAGGGCTGACATTGAAATGGACAACATGTCAGATACAGTCTCCTTAGGTGAAGACTTCTATGACACAGCTGATGGGGAATATCAGTACATAAATCTTTCTACTCAAAAGTTCTTCTCTGATAAAAAATCAGTGAGGACTATCAAGACGAGCCCAATTATGAGGCATCTTGATCTAAAAGGTAACAATGTAAATAGTAGTATTTGTACTACTTTGAATAGCAATCAATATATCGCTTTAGTTGCCTCCATTCCAAAAATGAGTAGTAAGATAAAAGTGTGTGGTTGTGACAAATGTAAGGAATTTGAGTCCAAAGGAACTCCATGGATGATTGATTCAGGAGCATCTATCCACATAACTCCTGAAATCAAAGATTTCTCTGAATATCATCCCTTTAAAGTTTCACAGCCTGTATTTACAGCTGATAAACGATCTCAAGTAGCAATACTTGGAGAAGGAACTGTGTTCCTACAGGTAGAAACCACACATAAACATAAACATGTCATTAAACTTGAAAAAGTTTGCTATATGCCTGCAGCTAGTGTCAGACTTATATCATCTGGACAACTAAAGCTACAAGGCTTTCATGAAAAATCGGACAAGTATAGTACTATATTTTCGCTAAAAACTGGGCAACCATTTATAATGGCATATCCTAGACATATAGGAGATCCCATTCATTGGATTTTGACTGAAATAGTCCATCCAAGAGTAAAAATGGCTGAACCTTCAGTTCATATAGTGGATTATAACACTTGGCATTGAAGATTGGGTCACCCATCTAAAAATGTATTAAAACATGTCTTCAATCATACAAAAGGGTTTGACAAATTATCTATACCATCAACAGATACAATTTGTCCTGGATGTGCACAAGGAAAGATGCATAATAAATCTTTTCCTACATCAATCAAGCGAGCTTCCAAGCCACTTGAATTGATTCATGCAGACTTATTAGAATTGCCTATGGAATCTTATGATTGAAAGAAATGGTGTCTTATGATACTAGATGATTATTCTTCCTATGCTTATATGGCACTTCTTCGAACTAAATCAGAAACATTTACTGCTTTCAAGAGTTATGTCAAACTCATGGAAAATCAATATAGCAGTAGAGTTAAACGTTTCAGATCAGATCGAGGGGGGGAATTTAAGTCGCACGAATTTAGCAAGTTTCTTGCTTCAAAAGGAATCTTTAGAGAACAAAGTGCACCTCACATACATCAACAAAATGGTTGTGCTGAACGATTAAATGATACTATACTTGAAAAAGCAGAAAGCATGAGATTAGAATCTTCCTGCCCAAAATCATGGTGGGAATTTGCCTTTGAAACTGCTATTCATGTATACAATTGCACACCATTACGAAGAACAAATTGGTCTACACCCTATGAAAACATGACAGGTGAAAAACCTGATGTTCATTACCTTAAAGTGTTTGGTTGTCTAGCTTGGGTTTACATACCTAAAGAAATTCGTAAAGATAAGCTGTCACCAAGATCTGAACCAATGACCTTTATTGGTTATGACATAGGATCTAAAGCTTATAAATTTATGAAGAAAGATAACACTATATTCATTGGTGTGAAAGCACTATTTAATGAATCAGTATTTCCACGAAAAAGTGAAAATTACAATAAAGATAGACTATTTGAAAGTCCACCAGGTATTAACCAAAGGGATCAAAATGGACATGAATCTGACTCCAATTCCCAAAACAACAATCATCTCAATAGTGACGACAATGATCCCAAACCATATAAACCATCATTCAATCATGATCTTACACCAGATGAAGAGCAGAATTCATCTCATGACAATGATGATATAGAGCCTCAAAATAATGGTGGAGAACAGGATTTACCTGTCAGACCTGATGTTCAAGGATCAAGTGAAAACAGATCCGAAGAGAATTCCAGTAGACGGCCTGGGACACAACATCATGCACCACCAGACATTAAAAGAACACGAAAAGAGAGAAAGGTTACAGAAAGACAATCCCAAAAACAACCTGAACCTATTCCCTTCCCACTTCGCCAAAGTACTAGAGAAAGGAAACCAGTTTATAAGGAGGGTAATATTTATGGAAAGAAAACTCCTCTTGAGATTGAAAAACAACTGGAAAAGAATCCTTTCAACAAGTCTGAAGACTCTGATAGTCAAAAAGACACTTCAAGCGAAATGTCAGATGAATCTGATCCTGGTACTATTCAGGATAAAGGAATTTCAGATATAGATATGCTGCTTGATCAATTACAAAAAGAGGGAGGAAGGAAATTTATCAATTTCCTACTCTCAAAAGCAGTGTTACCTAAATCTGATATCCCTGTTCATTTTAGGGACGTGTTAAAAATTAAAGAATCTAATCCTAAAGCTTTTCAAGAATGGATTAAAGCTATGGAGGATGAGATTGAAGCTCTATTCGAACAAGATGTTTGGGAGTTAGTTGATGGTCCAAGAGATCGTAAACCTGTGAAGTGTAGATGGGTTTACAATATTAAAAGTGATGGTTGAAAATGTGCTCAACTTGTTGCTAAAGGATTTTCACAAATACCTGGCATAGATTATGATGACACCTTTTCTCCTGTTGCACAATTTGAAACAGTGAGATTACTTCTGGCATCAGCTGCACTCAAAAATTGGGAAATCAAGGCGCTAGATGTTAAAACAGCTTTCCTATATGGAAATCTTGATGAAGAGATTTACATGGAACAGCCAGAAGGCTTTGTCACAAAAGGACAAGAGGGAAAAGTCTATAGATTAAAGAAGTGAAATACATCTCCTGATCTATTGCATAGTTGAGCCCTAGCTCCTAAGCATTCTAAACAGTACTCAGTAAGTCCCCTCGCTTACTAAGCCTCGCTCTGCACTGCCATTGCTCGTTTCAACAGGTTATGGGCCCCGCATGAATGAAAACCTTGTGCTGTGCATATTACATGTGTCAGCACCCTTTGTCATAACAAAGGTAAACAAGGGAAGTAATGGATGTGCCCATAGTACTGTAGCTATAGTAGTATACATCCGATTATGTCACTAATGTGCTATCTCTTGAAGCATGACAGGGATGCTTCTTGTTCATCCTAACAAGCCTCTAATGCTTGGGATTTGAGCGACCACCTTGGATGGCGTGACAACAATCACTAGTGTGACACACTTCACCAGTCCCTGGTTCTGCAATATCCGGGTTAATATAAAAAATGTAGTCTTGATTGGTAAATCAATAAATTACCTGGTCTGGTGAACCATTCAAATCACTGGGGTTTAGGGCTGTCCCATGACAGATAAAGGGTCTAGGTTTAATCGCTTAGATCTGGAAAGGTTTCACACCCCCCTATTGGCCATGAATAATTAAGTGCTTATGTAGGCCATTTTCATCAGCATAAAATCATTCTCCAAAAATTAAAAAATAGTAGTAATTCTGTATAAGGGTCGTGCTGCATGGGACATTGTTCCCTGGTACACACAGACCAGTGATGGGCACTGATTAGCATCCCATCTACATTAGGACGCTCCTTAGTGTCATAATAATAGCTTATTACTATATCTATAAATAGTGGAGGATATTTTTATCGCTGTGGGGAACTTGATGGAGCCCCCAAGCACTCCTGAAGGGCTGGATCCCCTTCTGGCAATGAATTATAGCACATTGTGACAAAAAGCAAACTACCATGTTTATGCACATGCTCAGGCATTTATTGCGGGAGAATAAAATCGAAAACTCGATGTCCATACCTTTGTTCTGAGCAAAAAAAGTCTTTTCAGACTGTTGCTTACCTTCTTTCTTACAGAACAAATCAAACAATCCAACCAACCAAACTTTTATATCACAAATGTCTTCCTCCTCCTCCAACACCTCTTCCTCTGCTTCTGCTGGATCCTCCAGCAACAAGTATGTTACAGCTGGTACCCCTGGCTCCAAATCCGATTCTTCCCAACAAAAAATTGCCAAAGCTGGTTTTACCAGCTCAATTTTCATCAATACCTTGCAATCTACTAGCAAGGGTCCCACTGCCCCCATTGGGATGTCTTCAAAGCAGTCTCCTTGGTACAAGGAGGTACAAGCAGACTTGGAGAATCGCAGGAAGCGCATCGCTGATGCACAACTCTCTGTTTGGAAGCGTCGTCAAGAATTAGATGACGAAGCCATTAGATTAGCCAGTGAGGATTCCTTGGTGGATGAAATTTTTGATGACATTCGAAAATTCCAAGCAGGTTGCCTTCAAAAGGCAGATTATGGGAAAAATGTATACAACATTGTGACTGGAGAGATGAAATCAGCCCAAAAGGCTGATAAGGGGAAAGGAAAAGAAAAATCGGTATCATATGCCGATATGGCAAAAGCAGGCCTGTCTGCTAAAAACAAGGCAGGCGCTACCTTCACTCTGTTTCCTAAAAATCAACTAAATTGGCCAACTTCTGAAGAAGTTAGGACCTGGTTCTTCAACCTTGGTGGAAAGGCAGAGGACTGGATGCAGGAACAGGTGGAGGTACCAGCTGCTCCAAAGAGAAATAGCAGGTCTGGAAGTGAAGTCTGGGACCACGCTAAGGAGTGGTCGAAAATTGGGAAAGTAAAAATACTGCCCAATAAATATCACAGTGATTCTGTTTTAGAGGAAAGCAGAACTGCTAAAATCAATAAATATATTTCCACCATGCACCAAGCTATCTGCCAGGAAATGGAGAATAAAAAATGGGTTGAGGATCTGATAGAAAGTGTCCAAGAAACCATTAAAAATTTAAATGAAGAAAAGTTGAGGGAGAAAAGCTTTAGAAAGAAAGCTAAAAAATTGCGCCAGAAGGAATGCAAAGCCAAGAGAGAGTTGGCTGAACAACCAAAACTACCACCCAAGACTCACAAGTTATACATACTTGATGAGGAGATATACAGTTCCGATTATTCGCATCCTTCCTTGAATGATAGCGAATACTCTTCTTTAATTAAAGCTAGAAGGAATGAAGAGCTTGAAAAAGGAGAGTTCATTATAGTAGAACTCAAGGGAAGGGATGGACTTATCCACCCTTGGATTCATACTGTGGAAAGTCCTGTATGGTCGAAAATTGGTTATTGCTATCTGGCAGCAATAAAAACCCGTGCATTGGCTCAATATCAATGGCCACAGTACATTGATATCAAAGAATTGGCTTCATATTCAAAGTCAATTAGGAAGAGAGTCAACTTCCACCTACACAAGTTGAATGGTGATCAGTCTAGTCACCATTGTCATCTAGTCATCGATCCAAGAGCCCAGACAGGCTGGATGGAAATCGATAATCTTGCTAGAGCAGCAAATGTCGATATAATCATTGGAGGAGAAGATGACTTGTCTAAAATTCCAACGCTTACTGGAAGCAATAATTGGAATGAGTGGTCAGCAGCTATTAAAGCTGCTCTGCAGTATAAAGGTCTCTGGCAGTATGTTCTTGGCAATAGGATTAAGCCACAGCTTACAGAAGCTGAGAAAACAGCAGAGACAGCAGAGAGTACCACTGCAACTGAGCTTCATCACATTAAAGAAAAAAGAGAAGCTTGGGATGACTATTGTGACAACGATGACAAGGCATTGGGATTAATGACCATGAAAATCTCACTGTCTTTAAGACACCTTATTAAACCATGGTCAAATTCTACCTTCAACACATTGCAGGAAGCTTTTGGCAAGCCAGGAGCAGCTGGCATTTTTGTTGACTTTTCAAAAGTAATACATTGGAAGATCAACACCAATAAATTGACAGAGTCAGTCAATGAGCTATTGACAACAGCTAATTGACTTTCTGTCAATGGCTTTACCTTCCCGGACAATATGCTAGCAATGGTAGTGTTAGCATCCTTACCACATGGATGGGACAGTGTCTCATCTAGTGTATTATTAACAACGAAAGCAAGTGATTTGAAACTTGCTGATATTCTTCCAAAAATAGAGCAAGAATCTCAAAGGCGGAGAACATCTTCTGGGGGGGTTGTTCACACTGCTAGAGTGAAGCCTCCCAAAGGCTCTAACAGGCCTAATTGGAATCAACAACAAAATTCTGGTCCTAGTAACCAGAATAACTACAAACCTGGTTTTAATAACCAGAATTCGTATTCTTCAAATCAAAATAAAGGGAAATGGACGACACCAGGACCGTCTTCTAGACCCTTTAACACTGGCAAACCGCAGTTCTTGTCTAATCAAGAAAGGAATAAAATTAACTGTGACAATAAAAAGAAAAAGAAGGCCTTTCTATTAGAACAACAACAAAAAAATAATGCTGGGGAAACCAGGAAAGTGAATGCACCTAAATTCGCTCACTTAGTAGACAGGATAGATCCTGCACTACCTTTGATTCGAAGAATGGCACTATTAGCGCCTAATCTACAGCAACTGAAGGCTCAAGGATACTCAGTTGCTGATAATGTAGAAATGCAAATGGTGGTTGATCCAATTGCTGAAAACCATTTCAAAGTCCTAGATGAAAGGGCTGACATTGAAATGGACAATATGTCAGATACAGTCTCCTTAGGGGAAGACTTTTATGACAAAGCTGAAGGGGAATATCAGTACATAAATCTTTCTACTCAAAAGTTCTTCTCTGATAAAAAATCAGTGAGGACTATCAAGACGAGCCCAATTATGAGGCATCTTGATTTCAAAGGTAACAATGTAGATAGTAGTATTTGTACTACTTTAAATAGTGATAAATATATTGCTTTAGTTGCCTCCATTCCAAAAATGAGTAGCAAGATAAATGTGTGTGGTTGTGATAAATGTAAGGAATTTGAGTCCAAAGGAACTCCATGGATGATTGATTCAGGAGCATCTATTCACATAACTCCTGAAATCAAAGATTTCTCTGAATATCATCCCTTTAAAGTTTCACAGCCTGTATTTACAGCTGATAAACAATCTCAAGTAGCAATACTTGGAAAAGGAACTGTGTTCCTACAGGTAGAAACCACACATAAACATAAACATGTCATTAAACTTGAAAAAGTTTGCTATATGCCTGCAGCTAGTGTCAGACTTATATCATCTGGACAACTAAAGCTACAAGGCTTTCATGAAAAATCGGACAAGTATAGTACTATATTTTCGCTAAAAACTGGGCGACCATTTATAATGGCATATCCTAAACATATAGGAGATCCCATTCATTGGATTTTGACTGAAATAGTCCATCCAAGAGTAAAAATGGCTGAACCTTCAGTTCATATAGTGGATTATAACACTTGGCATTGAAGATTGGGTCACCCATCTAAAAATGTATTAAAACATGTCTTCAATCATACAAAAGGGTTTGACAAATTATCTATACCATCAACAGATACAATTTGTCCTGGATGTGCACAAGGAAAGATGCATAATAAATCTTTTCCTACATCAATCAAGCGAGCTTCCAAGCCACTTGAATTGATTCATGCAGACTTACTAGAATTGCCTATGGAATCTTATGATTGAAAGAAATGGTGTCTTATGATACTAGATGATTATTCTTCCTATGCTTATATGGCACTTCTTCGAACTAAATCAGAAACCTTCACTGCTTTCAAGAGTTATGTCAAACTCATGGAAAATCAATATAGCAGTAAAGTTAAACATTTCAGATCAGATCAAGGGGGGGAATTTAAGTTGCATGAATTTAGCAAGTTTCTTGCTTCAAAAGGAATCTTTAGAGAACAAAGTGCACCTCACATACATCAACAAAATGGTTGTGCTGAATGATTAAATGACACTATACTTGAAAAAGCAGAAAGTATGAGATTAGAATCTTCCTGCCCAAAATCATGGTGGGAATTTGCCTTTGAAACTGCTATTCATGTATACAATCGCACACCATTATGAAGAACAAATTGGTCTACACCCTATGAAAACATGACAGGTGAAAAACCTGATGTTCATTACCTTAAAGTGTTTGGTTGTCTAGCTTGGGTTTACATACCTAAAGAAATTCGTAAAGATAAGCTGTCACCAAGATTTGAATCAATGACCTTTATTGGTTATGATATAGGATCCAAAGCTTATAAATTTATGAAGAAAGATAACACTATATTTATTGGTGTTAAAGCACTATTTAATGAATCAGTATTTCCACAAAAGAGTGAAAATTACAATAAAGATAGACTATTTGAAAGTCCACCAGGTATTAACCAAAGGGATCAAAATGGACATGAATCTGACTCCAATTCCCAAAACAACAATCATCTCAATAGTGACGACAATGATCCCAAACCATATAAACCATCATTCAATCATGATCTTACACCAGATGAAGAGCAGAATTCATCTCATGACAATGATGATATAGAGCCTAATAATAATGGTGGAGAACAGGATTTACCTGTCAGACCTGATGTTCGAGGATCAAGTGAAAACAGATCCAAAGAGAATTCCAGTAGACAGCCTGGGACACAACATCATGCACCACCAGACATTAAAAGAACATGAAAAGAGAAAAAGGTTACAGAAAGACAATCCCAAAACAACCTGAACCTATTCCCTTCCCACTTTGCTGAAGTACTAGAGAAAGGAAACCAGTTTATAAGGAGGGTAATATTTATGGAAAGAAAACTCCTCTTGAGATTGAAAAACAACTGGAAAAGAATCTTTTCAATGAGTCTGAAGACTCTGATAGTCAAAAAGACACTTCAAGCGAAATATCAGATGAATCTTATCCTGGTATTATTCAGGATAAAGGAATTTCAGATATAGATATGCTGCTTGATCAGTTACAAAATGAGGGAGGAGGGAAATTTATCAATTTCCTACTCTCAAAAGCAGTATTACCTAAATCTGATATCCCTGTTCACTTTAGGGATGTGTTAAAAATTAAAGAATCTGATCCTAAAGCTTTTCAAGAATGGATTAAAGCTATGGAGGATGAGATTGAAGCTCTATTCGAACAAGATGTTTGGGAGTTAGTTGATGGTCCAAGAGATCGTAAACCTGTGAAGTGTAGATGGGTTTACAATATTAAAAGTGATGGTTGAAAATGTGCTCAACTTGTTGCTAAAGGATTTTCACAAATACCTGGCATAGATTATGATGACACCTTTTCTCCTGTTGCACAATTTGAAACAGTGAGATTACTTCTGGCATCAGCTGCACTCAAAAATTGGGAAATTGAGGTGCTAGATGTTAAAACAGCTTTCCTATATGGAAATCTTGATGAAGAGATTTACATGGAACAGCCAGAAGGTTTTGTCACAAAAGGACAAGAGGGAAAAGTCTATAAATTAAAAAAGGCCCTATATGGTCTTAAACAAGCATCATATGCTTGGAATAAACAAGCTGATAAAAGCTTGAAATCCTTAGGATTTAATAGATGTCTTTCAGATACAGGAGTTTATATCCTTAACAAACAAGGATCAATAATAGTTGTCATATTATATGTTGATGACGTACTATTTCTGGGAAATGACAAAAGACTCTTATTAGACAAAAAGAGCAAGTTCATGAAAATATGGGAATGTAGAGACTTAGGACAAGTTTCTGAATATCTAGGGATGAAGATATCTCGAGATAGACCAAATCAATTATTGATAATTGATCAAATAGACTATGCTAAGAAAGTTGTTAAGCATTTTGGTCAAGAAAATGCTAAACCTGCTAGAACACCATTACCAGCAGGGTATGTTCCTAAACCAAATGAAGGAACAGCAACTTCTGAGCAAAGAAGCTATTATCAATCCATAATTGGATCATTATTATATTTAACTCTTGGAACTCGTCCAGATATTGCATTTGCAGTAATAATGATGTCACAATTTATGGTTAATCCTTCTGAAGAGCATATCCAGAAGGCATTATACATTATCAAATATGTTGCCACTAACATTAATGGCAAAATAGTGTATAATGGAAAGAATCATGAAGGTTTCATTGCATATTGTGATGCAGACTGGGCAGGTGACCAGATTAATAGAAGATCAGTCACTGGATATATAGTAAAACTAGCTGGAGGACCGGTTAGTTGGGTTTCAAGGAAACAAAAGACAGTTGCTCTGTCATCGACAGAAGCAGAATATATGAGTCTGTCTGATACATCAAGGCAGATAGTCTGGATAGAGTCTTTATTCCATGAAATTGGAAAGACTATAAAAATGATTCAATTAGGAGTAGATAATCAAGGAGCAATCTTTTTAGCTTCTAATCCTGCTCAAGAGCATAGATCTAAACACATAGATATCCACTATCACTATGTTAGAGAATGCATAGAGGAAGGAAAAGTGGAACTTGTGTATATTCCCACAAATCAGCAACTTGCTGATATCTTGACTAAAAATTTGTCTTTTGATAATTTTACAAAGTTAAGATCTGAAATTGGATTAGTGATTTCTCAGCATGGGGGAGTGTTGAATAAATAATGATCTGGAGCTTTGAGTATCAAACTCATAGCTTCATATATTATATTGTTATTTATGAATGCTCACCAAATCACAAATATAATCTGATATTTGTACACTGTTGACACTTTTATAGTGTTTGACAGATATTATAGAGTTTCATCCCAGGAACAGTATGAAATGGCAGCATGTGAGACACAATGCATGAAACATGCTTCACACGTCAAGTATTGACAGATTGCTGTAAAATGCGCAGCAATATGACACCATGCATAGCAGGTATGGTGCAATGCGCAGCAGGAAGCTGCGCATTACTAGAAATAGGTATATTAGATGTAGTTACATGTGATTCCTGTAACTGTATATAAGCAGCACTCTTTGCACTGCTGGAATACATCTCCTGATCTATTGCATAGTTGAGCCCTAGCTCCTAAGTGTTCTAAACAGTACTCAGTAAGTCCCCTCGCTTACTAAGCCTCGCTCTGCACTACCATTGCTCATTTCAACAGGATGAAACTCTATAATATCTGTCAAACTCTATAAGAGTGTCCACAGTGTACAAATATCAGATTATATTTGTGATTTGGTGAGCATTCATAAATAACAATATAATATATCAAGCTATAAGTTCAATACTTAAAGCTCCAGATCATTATTTATTCAACACTCCCCCATGCTGAGAAATCACTAATCCAATTTCAGATCTTAACTCTGTGAATTTATCAAAAGACAAATTTTTAGTCAAGATATCAGCAAGTTGCTGATTTGTGGGAATATACACAAGTTCCACTTTTCCTTCCTCTATGCATTCTCTAACATAGTGGTAGTGGATATCTATGTGTTTAGATCTATGCTCTTGAGCAGGATTAGAAGCTAAAAAGATTGCTCCTTGATTATCTACTCCTAATTGAATCATTTTTATAGTCTTTCCAATTTCATGGAATAAAGACTCTATCCAGACTATCTGTCTTGATGTATCAGACAGACTCATATATTCTGCTTCTGTCGATGACAGAGCAACTGTCTTTTGTTTCCTTGAAACCCAACTAACTGGTCCTCCAGCTAGTTTTACTATATATCCAGTGACTGATCTTCTATTAATCTGGTCACCTGCCCAGTCTGCATCACAATATGCAATGAAACCTTCATGATTCTTTCCATTATACACTATTTTGCCATTAATGTTAGTGGCAACATATTTGATAATGTATAATGCCTTCTGAATATGCTCTTCAGAAGGATTAACCATTGTTAGGATCAATGCCCTTGGTTCGTTATCGGGTCAACAATGACGACTAGAGTCTCGGTCTAATCCCAGTCACTGGACAAGAATGCTGTTCGACGTCGTGCTAGGCAACGACGAGGATAGCTCGAGCGATAGAGAGGACGAGAGCGAGAGGGTTGTTCAGTAAAGGACAATACTCGATTAAGTTGGAACTGAAGTACTACGGTACATGTGGGGGTTTATATACTGCCTAGAGAACAATGAAGAAGTATAAAAGGAAGTGAAATGAGGGGCAGTCCAGGTAGATGAAACAAGTATCAAAGTGTAGCGACGAAGTGAAGAAAGGCTATTGTAGCAAGTAAGCGTAAGAAAGAAAAGTTGTAACATTACCCCCCTCCCTATGCGAGAAGTCACCGACTTCTTAAGGCCATCCTTGAGTTGTCCAGGCATGGTCTGCTCTAGACTCGTACCAGTGGACGATGTTTTCAATGTCCTTCTGTGCAGTGTCTATGTGCCATCGTACGGAGTTGAGGGTGACTTTCAATTGACGAAGTTCTCGGAGCACTAGATCTCGTTCGGCATAGGTCATGGTGTTGGGGTCGGTGGTGAGAGTGAGTCCTACGAGGGCTCCAAGTGGGGCGGAGAGGTCCCGGAGATTGGCCGTAACATACGAGGCTTCCAAAGAGGCGGCGGCGACGAGGGGGTTTGATCTGGGGATAGGTGTGGGGATGACTTCTTCTTCGATGGGTGGCTCCTTGACGAGTTTGGGCAGGTGAATGTGTAGGTCGTCATCGGCATAGATTGCCGTTTCGGTTTCGACGAAGATTTCGAGGGGTGGTGTAAAGACGTCGAATTCGGGGATTTTCTCGGGACAAGAATAGGCGAGGACGAGGGTGGCGAGGAGGGTGGCGAGGATGAGTCCTCCGATGAGGGCAGAGGGGATGAGAGCAGAGACGAGGGCGACGAGGATGGCGACAAGTGAGAACATGTTTGTATCTGTGATGTTGATTGGAAGGCCAGGAAGCGGGAATCTCATTCTTTTATAGGTCGGCTTCGTTGAAGTGTTCCACATCCCAGAATGAATTGTCTGCGTCAATAGAGAAGAGGTTTCGTAAGAGTTGATCGGCCAATGCTTCTGGTCTGGGAGTATTAGGTCGCGTGGGAGGCTCTTCAGCCAAGTATGGTTCATGTAGTGGTCTTGGTGGAATTCGATGTGTAATCGTCCCTTGATTTGTGTGATGAATGATGCCCGTGATCATTGGGTATCCAGGTTCCCATTCGAAGTCACGGTAGTGGGGTGGTGGTGGCGGATTCGGGTATGGAGGTGGTATCCCTCCGTGTGGAATGTATAGGTAGTGCGGGGGTAGGTTAAAGTTTGGCGGTCCACTGGATGGGAAATTGATCTTGTCTGGGAATAGCGCCCTTGTCCGGTGTAGGCAGGTCACTCCCGCCGCTTCCAGGTCTCTTGTTCGGTCGATGATCCATAAGGCCAGTGCTCTTCATGCTTGCCTGACATGGTGGTCTCTGCTGAGGGCGTTGGTTGGTGTCTGGGGGTCGGAGCTGATCTGTGTCTTATATACTGGGTATAGTGACGGTACTTTTGTTCGGTAGAGCAAGATTTTGCGTATTTCAATGAAGGCTGTTCCTATTGCACGTCGTCCTTGGTGAGGATGGGTTCGATTAGGGAGTTGGATGATTAGGTGTCTAAGTTTTGGGATAGATTGTCTGGGAGAGAATTGGGAGTAGGGGGAAGCGATGTTTTTGGTATGTCTAGCATTCTGTCTGAGGATCTGCTTGTTGTGATACTGGACCATGGTTTTCATAGCAGGTCTCGGCGGTTCTTATATGCTCTAAGGATGTCCACAGCATTTTTCAGATTTGTTTCAGGTTCCCATGAGTTTTCGTTTGGTCCATACCCTTTCCATTTGACTAGGTATTGATAGCCGGTTCCTCGTTTTCTGTGTGTGATGATTGCTTCTATTTCAAACTCCTCTTGTCCGTTGATGAGATCAGGGGGTGGTTTCATGAAGTTCGGTCCGTGCACCGTTGTTTCTTTATATGGAGTTAACAACATAGTATGAAACACGGGGTGGATGCGCCATTGTTTGGGGAGTTTCAGTTTGTAGGTGACAGGTCCTAGCACTTGCTCAATCGTGAAGGGTCCTTCTCTTTTGGGCGCTAGCTTCCTTGACTCATAGGGTATTCGGAGGTTTCGATTTTCGAGCCAGACTTTGTCTCCTTTCTCGAACCTGATACTTTTGTCTTTTGTTCTGAGCGCTACCATTTGTCTAGCGAGTTCGTGTGCAGCGAGTGCTTCTTCTCTAGCCTTTTGTAGCATTCGTAGTCGGTTCTCAGCTGCTGGGGTCATCATGGGGGATGCAGCTGTGGGAATAGCGACAGGGTCTATTCCGTACATTAGCTGAAACGGTGATGCTTTGATGGTATCATGGTGTCGGTTATTGTGAGCAAATTCCGCAATTGGCAGTAGTGATTTCCATTTGTGTGGTTCGTTTGTGCAGAACATTCGGAGGTAGACTTCTAGTTCTTGATTGACTCGTTCTGTCTCACCATCTGTCTGGGGGTGGTAGGCTGTGCTCATTCTATGGTTTATTCCCAGCGCTTTTCCTATTTCTCGGAATACTTTAGATGCAAATTGTGGTCCTCTGTCAGATATGAGGATATCCGGTAAACCGAATCATTTGAAGTTTTCATTTATGTATAGATCCGCGGTTCCTAGTGCGTCGATCGTTTTGTGACAAGGGGAAAAGGTTACCCCCTTTGTAAGTCCATGGTCCACCGTGACCATGATCGAGTCGAAGCCATCGGTGATTGGTAGGTCTGTGATGAAGTCAATTGTGACTTGTTGGAAGGGTCGGGTGGCATTAGATTTGATCGGTTGTAGGGCAGGGGTGTTGGGGTGAGTTTTTACTTTCATTTGCTGGCAGAGCGCACATCCTTCGATCCATTCTCTGGTATGCTTGTTCATTCCGGGCCACCAGTAGTTTCGTTTGAGTAATTCTAGAGTTTTAAATTGTCCGGGGTGCCCAGATGTAGGTGATTCATGCGTCAGTTTAATGAGTTGAGTGCACAGTCCATCCTGATCGGGTACATAGGTTTTTCCTTGGTAATGTACGATGTGGTCGACATATGTCCAGTCTTGCAGCTTTGATTTTATTGGTGGTGCTCGATGATTTTGGATTACTTCAACTAGTATTTGTCCAAAGTCGTCTTTAGTCATGCCTTTGCGCAACTTCTCTGCTAGGTCGTCTGCTATAAGCCTGATGAATCGTTCGGGTGGTAACACCGTGGTTTCTTCCGGGGTGTCGTCCATTCCAATGTGGTCTGGTCGTCGAGATAGGGCGTCTGCTTCAAACATCTTAGTTCCAGGGACGTGCTCTATTCGAAGGTCGAATTCGCTTAAGAAGGAGGACCATCTGGCTTGTCTGGGGGTAAGGCGTTGTGGGGTTCGATAAAAGGATAAATTCTTGTGATCGCAATGGACGATAGTGGTATGAGGTGATCCATGAAGAAGGTGTCGCCATGCTGCGAGTCCTTTGACGATTGCCAGTAGTTCCCTGTCATAAATCTGATAATTTTGCTCTGTCGTGGTCAGGGCGTGTGAAATGAAGCCGCAAGGGTGCAGGAGTCCAGCTTCATCGGCTTGTTTCAGTACTGCTCCTGTTGCTTTATTTGAGGCGTCGGTTTGCAGGATGAATGGTCGGGTGATATCTGGCATTCGGAGTACAGGGGCTGTTGTGAAGCATTTCTTTAGGTTGTTAAATGCCATCTGTCGTTCTGGTGTCCAGAGGAATGCTTCATCTTTTTTTGTGAGATCAATAAGTGGCCGAGCAAGGGTTGCGAAGTTTCCAATGAATCGTCGGTAGAAATTCCCAAATCCTAAGAAGGATCGTACTTGCTTGACCGTTGTTGGTGTCGGCCAATCTGCTATTCCTGCCAGTTTAATCGGGTCCATTGTTATTTCCCCAGGTCTAATGATCATTCTGAGGAATTCGATTTCCTGAGTGCAGAACTTGCATTTTTCGAGTTTGAGAAATAAGTCGTTTTCTTTTAGTCGTTCTAGGACACGTTTTGTCTGGGTTTCTAAGTCTTTGGGTGTTGTTCCACATATTAAAATGTCGTCCATGTAAATGATTAACCATCCTTCATTGATCATGTCTTGGAAGTATTCGTTCATCATTGTCTGGAAAGTGGATGGGGAATTGCATAGACCAAAGAACATGACTGTTGGTTTGTATAGTCCTTTGTTTGTTATGAAGGCTGCTTTCCATTCATCTCCTTCTTTTATCCGAACGTTGTTGTATCCCCATCGGAGATCTAGTTTTGTGAAATATTGCGCACCGGATAGTTTGGTCATTAGATCGGAGATCAATGGTAGTGGGTATGCATTCTTTATTGTCCATTCGTTCAGGTATTGGTAGTCTTGACATGGCCGGAGTGCTCCGCTTTCCTTTTTTGCGACGAAGAAGAATGGCGAGGCTTGTGGGGATTTGGATGGTCTAATGTATCCTTTAGCTAGCTGCTCTGTGATCCATTCGTCGAGGGATGATTGCTCTTTTATCGATAGTGGATAGATTTTGCTGACTTTTGGGGTAAATCCGGCTTTGAGATCGATTGCGTGATCCCATGTGCGTCTGATTGGG
This sequence comes from Amanita molliuscula, assembly GCA_023014405.1. Classification (NCBI taxonomy): domain Eukaryota; kingdom Fungi; phylum Basidiomycota; class Agaricomycetes; order Agaricales; family Amanitaceae; genus Amanita; species Amanita molliuscula. Next base: position 111,270 of record JAEBUP010000086.1, on the reverse strand, counting down.
AATCGTTCTGAAGGTGCTTTTTCGAAGGTAGATTTCCATCCTTGGTACTCGTCTGGCAGCGTTGTTATGGTTTCTTTGCGTAGCATGTGTTCTAGTGCCTGTGATGCCGAAGTTTTAACCCTGATCCAGTATTCGTCGATTTCCTGATCCAGGTTTCTTTCTATCTGCTTTGTCGGTTTGTGTTGGTGATCGAGCTCAAGGGTCCGTTCCTTCCAGTTTATTGTTGGGTTATGTTTTTCTAACCAGGGGAGTCCGAGTATAAGTTTTTGATCTCCCAGTTTAGTGATTAGGAAGCTTGTTTCAATTTGTAGATTTCCGATGTGGTAGGGAATCTTGACTTTATGTGTGATCATCCCATTTAAGTTTACTGTTCCGTCGGTGTTTTTAACTTGTATTGGTCGAATTAGTGGTTTCTTGTTCATGTTTTTTGTTATAGTTTCGTCAATGAAGTTTCCTTCTGCTCCACAGTCAACAAGGGCAGATATCTCAGTGGGTAATTCGGGTGATTGGACAGTTATTGAGAGTCGTTGATTATTATTCGATCTTACTATTACAGAGTCGAGTGCTAACTGTCCATAATTGTTCTTGGAGGTTCCAACTGCTTTCTGGTTCCTCCGCTTTAAAAACCCTCGGTTTCTAGGTCAGTGAGGAGAGTTTCTCGTTCCTCTGTGCTGAGAGCCGCAATCATAGTGCGAATTTTCTTAGCATCGCTATCTTCAGTGATTGTTCTGGTGAATCATCCTGAGGGGGGCAGGTTCCTGGTAGTATCTTTCTTTGGGCAGTTTCGGGATAAGTGACCGATGGTTCCGCATCTAAAACATTTCCCAGAATGCATATATTCTTCTCGTTGCCCATCAGTAAGGCGTCCGGTTTGTATGGCATGGATCGTTTTAGGTCCCCCTGTTTTATTGAATCGATGCCCTGTATCAGTTTTTCCTAATGCTTTCATCATTTCCCATGCTGCGTTGAGTTGTTCCGCTTTTCTGTAGGCGTCTGTGATAGTTTTAAAGTCGCCTTGTCCTTCGAGGATCTTGGCAGCGATGGTGGTTGGTAAGCCTCGGACAAATGCCTGAAGTTGGGCAGTAATTCCGGTTAGTCTGGAGGATCCTATGAGCATTCTAAATTTTCGGACGTAGATCGGGACAGTGATCTCTCCTCCAACTCGTAATTTAGTGAGCTCGTTTAGTGCCCTAACTGCAGTGTTGACTTCTCCCCAGTCGTCAAGGAATCGTTTGACGAAGGTGTCATAGTTTTCCCAAGTAAGTCCGTCTTTTTCATCCAGTTGGTTGCGGATTATTTCTTTCCAGTCGTCTAGTTCTTTTCCTAGACATTGGAGGACGTATCTGATTTTCTTTTCGTGTTTCCCTTCATAGTTGTGGGCGTTTATTGCAAAGAAATCGCTAAACCAATTGATGAACGATTTAGCTTCGGTCCGATCTCCTGTAAAAATTCGTGCTGAGACTGGTTTGATGTCTCCCCTAGGGGCATCAGTGGTTTCAACGTTAGTTGCCATTTGTTTTGTGTCTGTTTCGGCGTCTGTTTCAGGTCTCGGGTTTTCTAGTTCGTATTCGATTTGTTTTTGTTCCAAAAAGGTGTTCCACCCTGTTATGGATGTTTCAGAGAGAGAGTAGTATGGATCAGTGCCGTCGAACTCGAATTCTGCGTCGCAGTACTCTTCCCACCAAAGGGTTTCTTTGGGTCTTTCGAAATATAATTCTGGTTCTTCTTCTGGTTCTTTTTGTTCGTTTCTCCACTCAACCCAAAGCTTTCCAGGTAAAGAGTGTTCGTTTCCTTCGATGTAATCCCCTTCGAAGTATTCGTCAGATACTGGGGTGTTCCTGTTCTTTCCTACTCCTCGAAATTCCCAATGTTTATTTAATGTTGAGAAAAAGAGCTCTTGTCCTTCTAGATAATATGTTCCTTTAAAGAGAAAGGAGTCGTTCGGTGGTCTCTGGTTAGAGAGTCTGGTTTCGGGTCGTTTCGGATCTATGTTGTCTAGCTAGTGACGATGCACTAAGCAGTTCAGTGAGTTCCAACTTGTGTTAGGATCAATGCCCTTGGTTCATTATCAGGTCAACAATGACGACTAGAGTCTCGGTCTAATCCCAGTCACTGGACAAGAATGCTGTTCGACGTCGTGCTAGGCAACGACGAGGATAGCTCGAGCGATAGAGAGGACGAGAGCAAGAGGGTTGTTCAGTAAAGGACAATACTCGATTAAGTTGGAACTGAAGTACTACGGTACATGTGGGGGTTTATATACTGCCTAGAGAACAATGAAGAAGTATAAAAGGAAGTGAAACGAGGGGCAGTCCAGGTAGATGAAACAAGTATCAAAGTGTAGCGACGAAGTGAAGAAAGGCTATTGTAGCAAGTAAGCGTAAGAAAGAAAAGTTGTAACAACACCTAGAAAAGCCATTGGTCAAACATAGGACCACCATTGAAGACGTCGAGGACGTCGATTCAGAACAATTCGGGCTGTCGCCCGACGATCAACAAGCGCGCTTGGCCACGTTTTACACAAGGATGAAGGAGGACCCAAGATATGTGGACTCTGCCACGTCAGCCTCTCGGGATGCGAGGCCTTGAGGAGGGGGTGATGTTATGAGCACACCTCTCATTTCAAACTTTACAGTAACGACATCAATGACACTTATGAAGGAATGGTCACGAGGAGTTGGAAGATCTTTTTCTTTTCTTTTTATCCATTTTATCAAGCTCAAACGTCTATGAACAAGACTACGCAACGGGACTCTAGGGGGATGGCCTACGAGAACTGCGGTCCCTATAAGGAAGGTGGTTAGGTCAGCATTGGCTATGGAGATAGACTGAGTGCCGACAGGAGATACGGCCCGATGATGGGCCTACGCCATGAAAGGAATCATGAGCGGCACGGCGCCTGAGGGGCGACATAGGAATGCCGAGGAGTACCGAGTCAATGGTATGGCATGCATGGGAATCGACCGAAGTCCTGAACAATAGGAAGGCCGCATGCGGATAACCCAAGAGATGGGAAGGGATGAAACTCTCCACAGATGGTTAGATGGGCGCAGATCGGCTGCTGCGCAATGATCCCGGCATGAGGGACTTTAGCTGCGCGCTGTCTGCGCACAGACCAGGAGAAGTGGTATATAAGGGCCGTAGTTTAGCGTAGGAGACTCTTAAGTCTCTAGATAGTCTATTGTCACTAGACATAGCTACTGAGCAAACAGAATCGTCTTTGACTTAACAAGTCCCACTTAAGTCGCTTAGGTTATTGTCTAGGGCAGTCCTGACAAATTGCCAGTAATTCTCTGTCATAGATTTGGTAGTTTTGTTCTGCTGTAGTCAGAGCATGGGAAATGAAACTGTAAGGGTGTAGGATTCCCATTTAGTCAGCTTGTTTCAGAACTGCTCCTATTGCTTTATTTGAATGCATCAGTTTGTAGGGTGAATGGTCAGGTGATATCTGGCATTTGAAGTACTGGGGTGGTTGTGAACCACCTTTTTAGATCATTGAACGCTTTTTGCCTATCTGGTGTCCACAGGAATGCTTCATCTTTCTTTGTAAGATTGGTGAGTGGTTGTGCCAGTTCTGCAAAGTTTCCAATAAATCGTTGGTAGAAATTTCTGAATCCTAAGAAGGATTGCACTTGGTTGACCATTGTTGGCATTGGCCAGTCAGCTATTCCTGCTAACTTAATCAGATCCATCATTATTTCTCCTGGTCAGATTATCATGCCAAGGAATTCGATTTCTTGGGTACAAAACTTGCATTTTTCTAGTTTAAGGAATAGGTTGTTGTCTTTTAGTTGTTTCAAGACACATTTTGTCCAGGTTTCTAAGTCTTTGGTTGTTGTTCTGCATATCAGGATATCATCCATATAAATGATTAACCATCCTTCATTAATCATGTCCTGGAAGTATTCATTCATCATTGTCTGAAAGGTAGATGGAGAGTTGCACAGGCCAAAGAACATGATGGTTGGCTCATATAATCCTTTGTTAGTTATGAAGGCAGCCTTCCATTTGTCACCTTTCTTTATCTGAACATTGTTATATCCCCATCAAAGATCAAGTTTCATGAAGTATTGAGTGCCCAAGAGTTTGGTCATTAGTGGTAATGGATATGCATTTTTTACCATCCATCTGTTTAAATATCAGTAGTCTTTGCATGGTTGGAGCACTCTGCCTTCTTTCTTTGCAACAAAAAAGAATGGCAATGCCTGATGGGATTTTGATGGTTTAATGTATCCTTTGGCCAGTTGTTCAGCAATCCATTCATCAAGAGATGATTGTTCCTTTATTGATAGTGGGTAGATGTTGCTGACTTTTGGGGTAAATCCTGTTTTGAGATCTATTGCATGGTCCCACATGCAACTGGTAGGGAACCATTCTGAGGCTGTTTTTTCAAATGTCGATTTCCATTCCAGGTATTCTTCTGGTAAGGTGGTAGTTGTGGCTTCTTGGCATAGTGCATGTTTCAGACTCTGTGATGTTGATGTCTTGAGTCTGATCCAGTGTTCATTGAGCTCCCAATCCAGGTCTTTCTTTATCTGTCTTATTGGTTTTTTGTCTGGGGTGAAGTGGTTGAACTGAAGCATTTGTTCTTTCCAATTTATTGCCAGGTTATGCTTCTCCAGCCAAGGGAGTCTGAGTATAAGTTTTTGGTCTCCTAACTTAGCCACCAAAAAGTTTGTTTCAATTTGTCAATCTCCAATGTGGTACTGAATTTTGATTTTGTGTATGATCATCCCATTGGAGTTTACTGTTCCATTGGCATTCTTGACTCATATTGGCTGTGCCAGCATTTCTTTGTTCATGGTTTTTGTTATTGTGTCATTGATAAAATTTCCTTTTGCCCCACAATCAACAAGGGCAGATGTTTTAGCAGGTATTACCATTCAGGCAATTGGACAGTTATTGATAATCATTTGCTGTTATTCAATCATACTATTACAGAGTTGAGTGCTAACTGTCCATAATCATTCTTGGAGGTTCCAACTGCTTTCTGGTTCCTCTGCTTCAAAAACCCTTGGTTTTGAGGTCATTAAGGAGGCTGTTTTGGTCCTCTTCATTGAGTGCAGTGATCATAGCACGAATCTTTTTGGCACTGTTATCCTCTGATTGTTCTGGTGAATCTTCCTGGAGGAGGTGGATTTTTGGCAGCATCCATTTTTGGGCAGTTTCAGGATAAGTGACCTATGGTTCCACATCTGAAACACTTCCCAGAGCGCATGTATTCTCCTCATTCCTCTTTGGTTAGATGCCTTGTTGTCATGGTATTAACTGTTTTAGATCCTCCTGCCCTGTTGAACTGGTGTCCTGGCTCAGCAGTTTTTCCCAATGCTTTCATCATTTCCCATGCCACATTAAGCTGTTCAGCTTTTCTGTAAGTGTCTGTGATAGCTTTAAAGTCGCCCTGTCCTTCAAGGATTTTTGCAGCAATGGTGGTCAGTAGTCCTCAGACAAAGGCCTGAAGTTGGGCAGTGATTCCAGTTAGTCTGGAGGATCCAATGAGCATTGTAAATTTCCAGACATAGATTGGAACAGTGATCTCCCCTCCTACTCATAATTTAGTAAGCTCATTTAATGCTTGGACTGCAGTGTTAACTTCTCCCCAGTCCTCAAGGAATTGAGCAACAAAGGTGTCATAGTTTTCCCAGGTAAGTCCATCTTTCTTTTCTAATTCTTCAGGAATTATTTCTTTCCAGTCATCTAGCTCCTTTCCAAGGCACTGGAAGATGTATCTTATTTTCTTTTCATGTTTCCCTTCATAGTTATGAGCATTTATGGCAAACAAGTCACTAAACTGATTGATGAATGATCTAGCTTTGGTTCAATCTCCTGTAAAAATTCATGCTGAAACTGGTTTGGTGTCTCCTTTTGGAATGTTGGTGGTTTCAGGAGTCACCATTTGTTTTTTATCAGTTTCAGGTTCAGTTTCAGGTTTTGAGTTGCCTAGTTCATGTTTGATCTGTTTCTGTTCCAAAAAGGTAGACCACCTGGCTATGTCCTCTGCAGGGAGAGTGTAGCATGGGTTGGTGTCATCAAGGTTGAGTTTGTTGTTACAGTATTCCTCCCACCAGAGGGCTTCTTTTGGTCTTTTGAAGTATAGTTCTGGTTCTTCATCTGGTTCTTTCTGTTCATTTCTCCAATCAACCCAGAGTTTTCCAGGTAATGTGTGTTCATTTCCTTTGGTATAATCCCCCTTAAAGTATTCATTGGATACTGGGGTGTTCTTGTTCTTTCCTACTCCTTGAAATTCCCAATGTTTGTGTAGTGTTGAGAAAAAGAGCTCTTGTCCTTCTAGGTAGTGTGTTCCTTTGTAGAAAAAGGAATTGTTCAGTGGTCTCTCCCTGGAGAGTCTGCTTTCTGGTTGTTTTGGATCAATATTGTCTGGCTAGTGATGATGCACTAGGCAGTTTGGTGAGTTCCAACTTGTGTTAAGGTCAATGCCCTCAGTTTGCTTCTAAGTCAACAGAGACAAATAGAGTCTCAGTGTACTCCCTGTCAATGGATGAAGATAACCTTCAGCACTGTACAAGACAGTGGCAGAGGTGGGTCAATGTTATGAGCAAAACCCTTTTTGCAGTAACGACATCAATATGACTTATAAAGAGACAGACTCGGGGAGTTGGGATATATTTTTTCTTTCTTTTTCTCTATTTTATCGGACTCAAATGTTTAGATACAAGGGCTGGATGACGAGACTCTACAATGGGATGCCTATGTGAACACTGCAGCCCTTATTAGGAAGGTGGTTAGGTCAGCATTGGCTATGGGATAGACTGAGTGGCGACTTGGATGATGGCCTGATGATGGGCCTAGGCTATGACAGATTCATAGGCCTAGATGCACCTGAGGGGCAACATGGAAATACCTGAAGGTACTGAGGGAATGGTACTGGTGTTCATGGGAACAGCTGAGGTGCAAGAACAATAGCACAGCTGTATATGGTGAAGACAGTGTGTCAGTGTGGGAGGAGTACTCCAGAGGTGGTTACATGGGCACAGGCTGGCTGCTGCACATTGATCCCTATTGTGAGGGACTTTAGCTGCACACTGATTGCGCACAGACCATTGGCTAGGGTATATAAGGGCTGTAGTATAGTGTAGGCAGTCCCTAAGACTCTAGATAGTTTGTGTCCTAGACACTTCTACTTGAGCAACAATGCTTTTGTCTTTGGCTAAACAAGCCTCTTCTCATAAGTCTTTGTGTTGCGTTTAGGGACCTCCTAACATAATCTAGAGTCTTTACCACTCTACCCCATTGGTCTTACAGCACTGAGCATGCCTTGCTCGTCATTGCTCACAGCACCAACAGCCTAGTTTCTATCTGAGAGGTAGTAACTGTGCAGCCTGTGACCTCTCTAGGCAACATCAACAATGACATACTTACTGTCAACGGGTCTTGAATGAGAGATCCTCAATATGCCCAGTTAGGGCCTGTCTACCCAACAGTTATGGAAGAGAATATGAGTTCGCTTGGGTGATAGTGTAGGCAGGAGTCCACAGATGCACCGGGGTAACGTATACCATAATTGTGGAAGAGCTCAGGAACAAGCGAAAACATTTGATTTGTGTTGTGTATCAAGGCTGATACAAAGTCCTCTCACACCCTCTGTACAAGCAGTGACTACCTAATTTCGTCACTGATAACTTGGCACAAGGACATTGAGGCAAACTGCTGGGCACATGCATTTTGATAGCTTGCAGACCCATGACACAGCAGACACTATCTTCCTTGTTTCCCAAGGAACATCATTGACAGGTGTGGATTTATAGCTGAATGAACAGAACTATTGTCAGAGGAGGCCTGAAGTAGTTTGAAGATTTTTTACAGCAGAACAAATAAACGAGACACAATGCAGTGCTCATTCACATACATTTTACCTTATGCCCAGGCAACACTCTTGGAGATTGTGTGCATCTTCGAGGTGGACTGGGTCACCAGTGATGACAGGGTCCAGACTGTTAGGAGTACCCTAAACACAACCTAGGGTTCCCAAAGTTCAGTTCAGTTCGGTTCGGGGCCATTTTTGGCTGAACCTGAACCTGGACCAACTAGAAATTGCCTGAACCGAACCTGAACCTCCAGTTCAGTTCGGTTCAGGTTCGGTTCGGGTTCGAACCGACCTGAACCGTGGGAAAAGCCATTTTAATAGGAAATTTGAGCAGAACTGAAGAATAATCACATATTGGAACATGTTTGCATGTGTACACAGTGGCCCTGCACCTCCAGGATTTGTTATCAGTGCATATAGTGCACCAGCAAGGCAAGCAAGTGGTTGGGAAAGGTGGCAGTGGTGTGGTGTGGTGTGGTGTGGTGATGGTGAGGTGATGGTGGGCAGAAGTGGTGAGGTGAGCAGGTGGTTGGTCCAGTGGTTGTCAAGGTAGCAGAGGTAATAGGCCACTACATTAATAGCAGCAAGATCACCTGTTGAAAACTTGAATAAGATTTGCATATACAACTACACAAGCACGTAATGGTAGGAACTACTAAGCCATCTTGCTGGCCTTTGGTTCCCATGTTTTGCCCTTTGCCTCATATCTCCATAAATGCATTGCATAAAAATATAAACTACTTAATTCCTGAGAGATGTAAATCAGGGCTTTCTAGCAAACCAAGAATTATGTAAATTGGACGGTTAGTTCCTGAGTTATTGACCAAATGAGCATAGTAGTTATGGTGTCAGGCAGTTGTATTGAGTCAGCAGGTCCATTGGCAGTTGATGGTGGGTGTTAACAGTAGTGACCAGGCAGGTGGAAGGTGTGGTGGGTGGTATGCAGTGAGGTGAGGATGATGGTGTGGGTGGGCAGTGGCAGTGGGCAGTGGGCAGTGGGCAGTGGTGGGTGGTGGGCAGTGGGTGGGCAGGTAACACTGGATGGGTAGTTGCTAGGGAGGCCATGGTGGGCAATGTAGGTAGGCCATTGTAAGGTTGGGAAAGGGCTGGCAGCAGGGTAGTGGCAAACAGGCAGCAGGCAGTGGTGGGCTAGTGGCAGTGGCAGGCAGCAGGCAGTGGTGGGCAAGTGGTGGTGGTGGGCAGCAGGCAGCAGTGGGCTAGTGGCCATGGCAAAGGCAGCAGGCAGTGGTGGGCAAGTGGTGGTGGCAGGCAGCAGTGGGCTAGTGGCCATGGAAAAGGTGGCAGGCAGCAGGCAGCAGTGGGTTAAGGGGCATGGGAAAGGCAGCAGGCAGTGACAGGCAAGTGGTAGTGGAAGTCAGCAGGCAGCAGTGGGCTAGTGGGCAAGGGTGAGCAGCAGTTGCAGTGGTAAATTGAGTTACAACCATGGAAAAAAACCACTGTGGCAGTGGCAGTAGCAGTAAAATTTCCTTTTTGGGAAGTCGGTTCAGGCAGTTCGGTTCGGGTTCGGGTGCTCTGGCAATTGCCTGAACCAGAACCAGAACCAGCTGGCGTTTGGCTGAACCGAACCTGAACCAAACCCGAACCGTTGGTTCGGTTCGGCTGGTTCGGGTTCGAACCGAGGTTCAGAACCGAACTTCAGGATCCCTACTCAGAACGATTCCCAATCAGATGCACATGGGATCATGCAATTGATCTCAAAACCGGATTTACCCCGAAAGTCAGCAAGATCTACCCACTATCAATAAAAGAACAATCATCTCTCGATGAATGGATCACTGAACAGCTAGCCAAAGGATATATTAGACCGTCCAAATCCCCACAAGCCTCACCATTCTTCTTCGTTGCAAAAAAGGAAAGCGGAGCGCTCTGGCCATGTCAAGACTACCGATACCTGAATGAATGGATGATAAAGAATGCATACCCACTACCACTAATCTCTGATCTAATGACCAAACTATCCGGCACCCAATATTTCACAAAACTAGATCTCCGATGGGGATACAACAACATTCGGATAAAGGAAGGAGATGAATGGAAAGCAGCCTTCATAACGAACAAAGGACTATACGAACCAACAGTCATGTTCTTCGGCCTATGTAACTCCCCATCCACCTTCCAGACAATGATGAACGAATACTTCCAAGACATGATCAATGAAGGATGGTTAATCGTTTACATGGACAACATTCTGATATGTGGGACAACACCCAAGGACTTAGAAACTCGAACAAAACGCGTCCTAGAATGGCTGAAAGAAAACAACTTATTTCTCAAACTCGAAAAATGCAAGTTCTGCGCTCGGGAAATTGAATTCCTTGGAATGATCATTAGACCTGGGGAGATAACTATGGACCCGATCAAACTGGCAGGAATAGCAGATTGGCTGATGCCAACAACGGTCAAGCAAGTATGATCCTTCCTAGGATTTGGGAATTTCTACCGGCGATTCATTGGAAACTTCGCAACCCTTGCTCGACCACTCATTGATCTCACAAGAAAAAACGAAGCATTCCTCTGGACACCAGAGTGACAGGCGGCATTCAATGACCTAAAAAAAACGATTTACAACAGCCCCTGTACTCCGAATGCCAGATGTCACCTGACCATTCATCCTGCAAACCGATGCCTCGAATAAAGCAACAGGAGCAGTGCTGAAATAAGCCGATGAAGCAGGACTCCTGCACCCTTGTGGCTTCATCTCACACGCCCTGACCACAACAGAAAAAAACTATCAGATTTACAACAGGGAACTACTAGCAATCGTCAAAGGACTTGCGGCATGGCGACACCTTCTTCATGGATCACCTCATACCACCATCATTCATTGTGATCACAAGAACCTATCCTTCTATCGAACTCCACAACGCCTTACCCCCAGACAAGCCAGGTGGTCCTCCTTCCTAAGCGAATTCGATCTTCGAATAGAACATGTCCCTGGAACTAAGATGTTTGAAGCAGACGCCCTATCTTGACAACCAGACCACACTGGAATGGATGACACCCCAGAAGAAACCATGGTGTTACCACCTGAACGATTCATCAGGCTTATAGCAGATGACCTAGCAGAGAAGTTGCGCAAAGGCATGATTAAGGATGACTTCGGACAGATATTAGTCGAGGTAATCCAGAATCATCGAGCACCACCAATAAAATCAAAGCTGCAAGACTGGACATATGTCGACCACATCGTGCATTACCAAGGAAAAACCTACGTACCTAATCAGGATGGACTGTGCACTCAACTTATTAAACTTACGCACGAGTCACCCACATCCAGACACCCTGGACGATTTAAAACTCTAGAATTACTCAAACGAAACTACTGGTGGCCCGGAATGAACAGACATACCAAAGAATGGATCGAAGGATGCGTGCTCTGCCAGCAAATGAAAGTAAATACTCACCCCAACACCCCTGCCCTACAACCAATCAAATCTAATGCAACCCGACCCTTTCAACAAGTCACAATCGATTTCATCACAGACCTACCGATCGCTGACGGCTTCGACTCGATCATGGTCACGGTGGACCATGGCCTTACAAAGGGGGTAACCTTTTCCCCTTGTCACAAAACGATTGACGCACTAGGAACCACAGATCTATACATAAATGAAAACTTCAAACAATTCGGTTTACCTGATATCCTCATATCTGACAGAGGACCACAGTTCGCATCTAAAGTATTCAAAGAAGTAGGAAAAGCGCTAGGAATAAATCATAGAATGAGCACAGCCTATCACCCCCAGACAGACGGTGAAACAGAACGAGTCAATCAGGAACTAGAAGTCTACCTCCAAATGTTCTGCATGAACAAACCACACAGATGGAAATCGCTATTGCCAATCGCAGAATTTGCTCACAATAACTGACACCATGATACCATCAAAGCATCACCATTTCAGCTAATGTACGGGATAGACCCTGTCGCTATTCCCACAGCTGCATGCCCTATGACAACCCCAGCAGCCGAAAACCGACTACGAATGCTACAAAAGGCCAGAGAAGAAGCACTTGCTGCACACAAACTCACTAGACAAATGGTAGCACTCAGAACAAAAGACAAAAGTGTCAGATTTGAAAGAGGAGACAAAGTCTGGCTCGAAAATCGAAACCTCCGAATACCCTATGAATCAAGGAAGCTAGCGCCCAAAAGAGAAGGACCCTTCATAATTGAACAAGTACTAGGACCTGTTACCTACAAACTGAAACTCCCCAAACAATGGCATATCCATCCCATGTTTCATACCACATTGTTAACTCCATATAAGGAAACAATGGCGCATGGACCAAATTTCATGAAACCACCCCCTGATCTCATAAATGGACAAGAAGAGTTCGAAATAGAAGCAATTGTCATGCACAGAAAATGAGGGACTGGCTATCAATACCTAGTCAAATGGAAGGGGTATGGATCGAATGAAAACTCATGGGAACCCGAAATAAATCTGAAAAATGCTGCGGACATCCTTAGAGCGTATAAAAACCGCCGAAATTTGCTATGAAAACTATGGTCCAATATCGCAACAAACAGATCCTCAGACAGAACATTAGACATACCAAAAACATTGCTTCCCCCTATTCCCGATTCTCTCCCAGACAATCTATCCCGAAACTTAGACACCTAATCATCCAACTCCCTAATCGAACCCATCCTCACCAAGGACAATGTGCAATAGGAACAGCCTTCATTGAACTACGCAAAATCCTGCTCTATCGAACAAAAGTACCATCACTACACCCAGTATATAAGACACAGGTCAACCCCAACTTCCAAACGACAACTGAAGCCATCACCAGAAATCGCCATGTCAGAGAAGCACGAAGAGCACTGAACTTATGGATCATTGACTGAACAAGAGACCTGGAAGTGGTGGGAGTGACCTGCCTACACCATGCAGAGGAGCTATTCCCAGACAAAATCGATTTCCCACCCTGTGGGCCGCTGAACTTTAACCTACCCCCGAATTACCTATACATTCCACATGGAGGGATACCACCTCCATACCCAAATCCGCCACCACCACCTCACTACCACAACTTTGAATGGGAACCTGGATACCCAATGATCACGGGCATCATTTATCACACAAACCAGGGAACAATTACGCATCGGATTCCGCCCAGACCGCTACACGAACCATATTTGGCTGAAAGACCTCCCACACGACCTAACACTCCCAGGCCAGAAGCATTGGCCAATCAACTCTTACGAGACATCCTCTCTATCGACGCAGACAACTCATTCTGGGATGTGGAATACTTCGACGAAGCCAACCTATAAAAGAACGAGATTCCCACTTCCTAGCCTTCCAACCACCATCACATACACAAAGATGTTCTCGCTCATCACCATCCTCGTCGCCCTCATCTCCACACTTTTCTCCTCAGTCTTCATCGGAGGACTCATCCTCGCCACCCTCCTCACTACCCTCGCCCTCGCTTACTCCTTCCCCGAAAAGCTCCCCGAGCTCGACGTCTTTACACCGCCCCTCGAAATCTTTGTCGAAACCGAGACTGTAATCCATGCTGACGACAACCTACACATTCACCCGCCCAAACTTGTTGAGGAACCACCTATTGAAGAAGAAGTCATTCCCACACCTATCCCCAGATCGAATCCCCTTGTCGCTGCCGCCTCCCTAGAAGCCTCATATGTCACAGCCAATCTCCAAGACCTCTCCGCCCCACTTGGAGCCCTCGTAGGACTCACCCTCACCACCGACCCCAATGCCATGACCTACGCCGAATGAGATCTCGCGCTCCGTGAGCTTCGCCAATTGAAAGTCACCCTTGACTCCATACGATGGCATATAGATACAGCACAAAAGGACGTCGAAAATATCGTCCATTGGTACGAGTCTAGAGCGGACCATGCCTGGACCACTCAAGGTTGGCCTTGAGAAGTCGGTGACTTCTCACATAGAAGGGGGGTAATGTTACAACTTCTTTCTCTTACGCTTACTTATTACAATAACCTTTCTTCACTTTGTCACTATGCTTCGACACTTGTTTCATCTGCCTGAACTACCCCTTGTTTTACTTCCTTTTATACCTCTTCATTGTTCTCTAGGCAGTATATAAACCTCTGCATGTACTGTAGTTCCTTAGTTCCAACTTAATTGAGTATTGTCCTTTACTGAACAACCCTCTTGCTCTCATCCTCTTTATCGCTTGAGCTACCTCCGTCGTCGTCCAGCATAACGTCGGAAGGTACTCCTGTCCATTGGCTGGGATTAGACCGAGACTCTAGTCGCCATTGCTGATTTGATAATGAACCAAGGGCATCGATCCTAACAAGTCAAGTATTGCTCTCATCTGAACAATCTCTTTGCTCTCACCTTCTTCATCACTTGAGCTACCTTCATCACTGTCTAGCACAGCATCAAGGCTTACTTTTGTCCATTGACTGGGATTAGACTGAGACTCTAGTCATCACTGTCAGCTCAGTAATGAACTGAGGGCATTGACCTTAACACCTATGCTGCTCCCCAGCGAACTCTGGTTCTTGTTTACTAGTGTTTGGTAGACAGACCCCACTGGGTGTATTGAGGACATTTAGACAATGCCTGTTGACAGTGTGTGTGCTGATGTTGATGTTGTCAAGAGGTCACAGGCTGTGCAGTTACTACCTCTTAGAATAGAAACTAGGCCTCTGCGTGTGCTGTGAGCAATGACAAGCAAGATGTGCTTGGTGCTGTAAGACATGCAGAGGGGTAGAGATAGAAAGACTCTAGGTTATGTTAGGACTGCACCTAAACAACCCCTAAAGACTTAAAGTGGTGGCTGGTTAAGCCAAAGATGAAACTGCTTGCTCAGGAGTAGTTGTAGGTACAACAAACTACCTAGAGTCTTAAGGACTCTATACTCTAGACTACAACCCTTATATACCCCAAGGCTAATCTGTATGCAGCTAAAGTCCCTCACAATAAGAGATGATGTGCAGCAACCACTGACCACCCATCTAACCATTCCTAGCCTGCTTCTCTCCCACAATGGCCACACCTATTGTTCAGCACCTCAACCATTCCCATGTCGTCCCTCAAGGCCATGATCTCTATCACAGTCTAGGCCCATTATTGGGCCATGTCTCCTTGGCACTTGGCCTATGTCCATAGCCAGTGCTTACCTCATCACCTTCCATATATGAGCTGCAGTCCTAACATAGGCAACTCCTTCATTGCATATTGTTGTCCAACCCTTGTTCTGTATTGCTTAACTCCAGATAAAAAGATAAAAAGAAATGAAAAATATCCCAGTCCTCTAGTCATCCTGTCCTTCATAAGTGTCATTGATGTCATTACTGCATTGTGCATTTTCTGCTCATAACAAAGGCTGCCTTCCATTCATCACCTTTCTTTATTTGAACATTGTTATACCCCCATCAAAGATCAAGTTTCATGAAGTATTGAGCACCTGAGAGTTTGGTCATTAGGTCCGAGATTAATGGTAATGGGTATGTGTTTTTTACTGTCCATTCATTTAAATATCAGTAGTCTTGGCATGGTTGGAGCACTCCACTTTCTTTCTTTGCAATGAGGAAGAACAGCGACACCTGAGGGGATTTTGATGGTCTAATGTATCCTTTGGCCAGTTGTTCAGTGATCCATTCATTGAGAGATGATTGTTCTTTTATTGATAGCAGGTAAATTTTGCTGACTTTTGGGGTAAATCCAGTTTTGAGATCTATTGCATGGTCCCACATTCAACTGGTAGGGAACTGTTCTGAGGCTGTTTCTTCAAATGTAGATTTCCATTCCAGGTATTCATCTGGTAGAGCAGTCATTGCAGCATCTTGGCATAGCATGTGTTCCAGACTCCATGATGTTGACATCTTGGCTCTGATCCAGTATTTGTCAAGCTCCTGACCCAGGTCTTCCTTTATCTGTTTCATTGATCTCTCATTCAGGGTGAAGTGATTGAACTGAAGTGTTCACTCTTTCCAATTTATTGCTGGGTTATGTTTTTCCAACCAAGGGAGTCCAAGTATGAGTCTTTGGTCTCCTAGCTTAGTGATCAAAAAGTTCATTTCAATTTGTCAATCTCCAATGTGGTATTGAATTTTGACTTTGTGTGTGATCATTCCATTGGAGTTTACTGTTCCATCAGTGTTTTTGACTCATATTGGCCAGGCCAGCATTTCTTTGTTCATGGTTTTTGTTATTGTATTGTCAATAAAGTTTCCTTCTGCCCCACAATCAACAAGGGTAGATGTTTCAGTGGGTAATTCAGGCAATTGGACAGTTATTGATAATTGTTTGCTGTTATTCAATCATACTATTACAGAGTCAAGTGCTAACTGTCCATAATCATTTTTGGAGGTTCCAACCACTTTCTGGTTCCTCCACCTCAAAAACCCTCAGTTTCGAGGTCTTTAAGGAGGCCATTTCGGTCCTCTTCATTGAGTGCAGTGATCATAGTGTGAAGCTTTTTGGTGCTGTTATCTTCTGTGATTGTTCTGGTGAATCTTCCTGGAGGAGGCAGAATTTTGGCAGTATCTTTTTTTGGGCAGTTTTGAGATAAGTGACCAATGGTTCTGTATCTAAAACACTTCCCAGAGTGCATATATTCCCCTCATTCTTCTTCAGTTAGACACCTTGTTGTTATGGCATTAATTGTTTTAGATCCCCCTGCCCTGTTAAACCAATGTCCTGGTTCAGCAGTTTTTCCCAATGCTTTCATCATTTCCCATGCTGCATTAAGCTGTTCAGCTTTTCTATAGGCATCTGTGATAGCTTTAAAGTCACCCTGTCCTTCAAGAATTTTTGCAGCAATGGTGGTTGGTAGGCCTCAGACAAAGGCCTGAAGTTGGGTGGTGATTCTGGCTAGTCTGGAGGATCCAATGAGCATTCTAAATTTTCAGACATAGATCAGAACAGTGATCTCCCCTCTGACTCATAATTTTGTAAGCTTGTTTAGCACTCTGACTGCAGTGTTGACTTTTCCCCAATCTTCCAGGAATCAAGCAACAAAGGTATCATAATTCTCCCATGTAAGCCCTGTAAGCCCATCTTTTTTTTCTAGTTCTTTACAAACTATTTCTTTCCAGTCATCTAGCTCTTTTCTGAGGCATTGGAGGACAAATCTTATTTTCTTTTCATGTTTTCCCTGATAGTTATGAGCATTTATTGCGAAGAAGTTGCTACATCAATTGATGAATGATCTGGCTTCAGTCCAATCTCCTGTGAAGATTTGTGCTGAAACTGGTTTGGTGTCTCCTTTTGGAGTGTCAGCAGTTTCAGAAGTGGTTGCCATTTGTTTTTTATTGGTTTCAGGTTCTGTTTCATGTTTTGGGTTTTCTAGTTCATGTTCAATCTGTTTCTGTTCTAAAAAGGTAAACCACCTGGTTATACTCTCTTCAATAAGAGCATAGTATGGATTGGTGTAATTGAGGTCAAGTTCATTATCACAGTATTCTTCCCACCAAAGGTTTCTTTTGGTCTTTCAAAGTATAGTGCTGGTTCTTCTTCTGATTCTTTTGTTTGTTTCTCCAATCAGCCCAGAGTCTTCTGGGTAGTGCATGTTCATCCCCTTCAGTGTAATCCCCCTCAAAGTATTTGTCAGATACTGGGGTGTTCTTGTTCTTTCCTACTCCTCAAAATTCCCAACATTTATGTAGTGTTGAGAAAAGAGCTCCTGTCTTTCTAGGTAGTGTGTTCCTTCATAGAAAAAGGAATTGTTTGGTGGTCTCCCCTTGGAGAGTCTGGTTTCTGGTCATTTCAAATCAATATTGTCTGGCTAGTGATGATGCACTAAGTGGTTCAGTGAGTTCCAACTTGTGTTAAGGTCAATGCCCTTGGTTCATTTCTAAGTCAACAGAGATGAATAGAGTCTTGGTCTACTCCCAGTCAATGGACAAAGATAACCTTCAGTGCTGTACTAGACAGGAGGTGGGTTGATTGATGAAGAAGATGAGAGCAGTCAGATCATTCAGATGAGGACAATACTCAACTAAGTTGGAACTGGGGAACTATGGTACATGAGTGGGTTTATATATGGTCTAGAGAACAATGAGAAGATGTAAAAGGAAGTGAAACAAAGGACAAAACAGGTAGATGAAATGAGTAAGATAACTAGGGAAGTGAAATGTAGTGACAAAGTGAAAGTTGTAACACATTCCAAACAATGATGAATGACATATTCCAAGTCGAAATAGCAGAAGGATGGGTCATTATTTACATGGATGACATACTGGTTTTCTTGAAGAATAAAGAAGAACACATGAAACAGGTTAACCAGACCTTTGCAAAGTTGGAGGAACACAAGTTGTCACTTAAACTGGAAAAATGTTTCTTCAACCAAGATGAGATGGAAGAAGGGAAAGTCAAGGCTGTAACAGAATGGCCAACCCCCACATGCAAGAAGGAAGTTCAACAATTCCTGGGGTT
Organism: Amanita molliuscula; assembly: GCA_023014405.1. Taxonomy (NCBI): domain Eukaryota; kingdom Fungi; phylum Basidiomycota; class Agaricomycetes; order Agaricales; family Amanitaceae; genus Amanita; species Amanita molliuscula. The sequence goes on along the minus strand of JAEBUP010000086.1, from coordinate 93,039 downwards.
CATTAACTTCTATTGGTGTCTCATGGATGTTATGAGCACACCTCTCATTTCAAACTTTACAGTAACAACATCAATGACACTTATGAAGGAACGGTCATGAGGAGTCGGAAGATCTTTTTCTTTTCTTTTTATCTATTTTATCAAGCTCAAACGTCTATGTACAAGACTATGCAACGGGACTCTAGGAGGATGGCCTACGTGAACAGCGGTCCTTATTAGGAAGGTGGTTAGGTCAGCATCGGCTATGGAGATAGACCGAGTGTTGACAGGAGTTGCAGCCCGATGATGGGCCTACGCCATGAAAGGAATCATGAGCGGCACGGCGCCTGAGGGGCGACATGGGAACGCTGAGGAGAACCGAGTCAACGGTACGGCGAGCATGAGAATCGGCCGAAGTCCTGAACAATAGGAAGGCCGTATGCGGATAACCCAAGAGATGGGCAGGGATGAAACTCTCCACGAATGGTTAGATGGGCGCAGATCGGCTGCTGCGCATTGATCCCGGCATGAGGGACTTTAGCTGCGCGCTGTCTGCGCACGGACCAGGAGAAGCGGTATATAAGGGCCGTAGTTTAGCATAGGAGACTCTTAAGTCTCTAGATAGTCTATTGTCACTAGACATAGCTACAGAGCAATCAGAATCGTTTCAGACTTAACAAGTCACCGCTCGAGTCAGATAGGTTGTGTCTAGGGCAGTCCTGACATAATCTAGAGACTTTACTCTCTACCCCATTGTTATCTGTCTAGCACCGAGCACGCCGCTCGTAGTTGCAAAAAGACATTCAACGGCCTAGTTTCTATCTTTGACGGTTGTAATCCGATTATCCCGGAACCGTTGGCAACGTCGACCACGACATACTTTGGCGGTTGTAACCTGATTATCCCAGGACCGTCGGCGACTTCGATTTCGACAGACCACTGTCAACAGGCACTGTTTAAGTGTCCTCAATACGCCCACAGGGGCCTGGTGACAAACCCAAGCTTGGGTGGCTACAAACAGTAAAGGACGAGAATACTAGTTCGCTGGGGTGAAGCGTAGGCAGGAGACCATAGACGCGCCCTGGGTTTAGTATACCTTTATTGCGGAAAAACTCAAGGAACGAGTGAAGAAACTCTGTTGGTGTTGCATATCAAGGCTGAACCCAAGTTCCTCACACACTCCCTGTACTAGCACCCCTACCTGATTTCGGGGTGATAACTAGGCACAAAGATAGTGAGGCGAATTGCCAGGTGCACCCAATAGATAGCTTGCGGACCCACGACACTGCAGACAGTATCTTTCCTGTTTCCCAGGAAACGTCATCGACAGGCATGGATTTTTGACTGCCGCAAAGAACAGATCAAGTGTCAGTGGAGGGCCTGAACTTGATTGAAGATTGTTTTACAGGAACGACCTACCTTCCCTCATCACGAAAAATGAATTGCCACTTTCAATACGTACTCCCATACGCCCAGGCGACACTTTCAGAGATCGGCCAAATCTTTGAAGCGGACTGGGCCCACACCATCGAACCTGTCCTAGTTAGGACACCAGCTTTCATCGGCGACACCATTGTACGCCGTTACGATAACCACGTCAGATTGTACTGGCGATACCACAAAGATGAGCGGAAGAGGGAACGCGCCGAGGCGCAGAAATTATTACGAGAACAAGAGCTCAGTCAAGAGCTCGAGCAGAAGGAAGCATGGGAGGCCCTTCTGGCAGAACGTGCAGCAAGCAAAGCGGTACTAAGAGCAGAGCGCGCTATGCGCAAGGCGGAACGGGAGTACCAGACTCTCATAACGTTACTAGAAGATCAATACCGAGGAGACACCTCTAATCCCATCTGGCTTGCCCTTGTTTCGTCAAAATATAATCAATGGTTGATGTTGATCAACAATGGCGACAAGGCAGTAATGAAGTATCGAGTAGCGGTGGAGCGACTTCAATGTGCTCACCATGTAGAAGAACTGTACGCCCATGAGGGCATGACCATGTCGCATGAAGATTGGAACGCATGGATGCATGCCATAAATGGAAACATACGGGCCACTCGTTATGCCAACTGGAAACGAGAACAGGAGGAGGAAGAATGTCGCAAGGGAATCAGATACGATCCCTTACTTGTCACAAAACCACCAGGACACATACTTCCTACCACACCAGAACGTCTACTTACGGAGCCCTTGCTGAAACTCCCAATCGGACTTGACCATTTCTTATCCGAAATAGGAGAGGACACCTGGAACGATCACAAAGCCAGGTTGTTGGGATGGAGGGCTCGTGTCAAGGCATATCTGCCTGGACCAGTAGCAAAAAGTCCAATTGCTCCCGACCAGTGGAGGCAAAATGGGTACTGCTACATGTACCTGTTTAAAGCCGAGTATTACGACAAGTTTAACTGGCCTGCCTGGCCCACCTTGTACGATATCATAAACTGGGAACCGGAACTGCGGGACAACACTGTAATCTTCGCTATCCAAGACAGTATCCGACCAGGACGATGTCATGTCATTGAAGAATCTGCCATACGGAGGGACGACATCGAGTACACATGGGACGAATTTGTGGACCTTCACCAAGTCTCTCACTATACCTGGACTGTACATTTTGGAGGCCAGTCAAAATCAAAACGTCGATTGAAAAATCGCCCTCTCGCTACCACGTCGGTCAAACGAGTTGACCTACGATCCACGGTTACTGTTCAAGAAGCAGTAAACCAGGCAGCCGAACGAACATACCCGGCAGTAAAAGAGCAGAAACCAGTAGTGCAACCAGCACGATCATACGCAGCGGCAGCACTAGCTGATGGAGAAAGCAAGGCCAAAGTCATCAATGCTGGTGGAGACACAGCACACTGGAATGGTGGAGTTCCCACAACGGCAGATTGGCTATCAACTGAGGAGTATCCTCAAGGGGCAAATAACGCCCATAAGAAACGACAGATAGACCAGTGGAGAAGGAATGTCGAAAAGGAGTTCTGGCTTCCCTATCCATACCCAAGAATGTCATGGGTCGACAGCGGGTTACATCCCGACATACCAGGCTATTGCTACCTGGTACTGATTAAAAAAGATTATTGGAACGAATTCTTGTGGCCGGCTTATCCACAGTTGCAGGAAGTTTGTAACTGGGACAAAAGCCTTCGAGACGAAGACGTCACCACCATCATACGAAAAACCTACTCTCAAACAAATACATTACACATCGAAAAATACAACAGTAATACAAGGGGATGGTTTCACGTTGAGTGTCTAAATCGGGAAGGCATGGGTCACTATAAAATAGGAGCAGGAAATCTCGAGGAAGGCGAAATAATAAGCCTAGGAGAGGAAAGCGATTTAGGATCACCAGAGCAACCAGCGCGATCAGACGCAGCGGCAGCTTTGGTAGAAATTGACCCTTGTCTACGAAATGGACGTCCCAATCTAATGGAGCAACAACAAAACAAGTTGCACCCAAAACACCCAGGATACTGCTATCTATGGCTAGTAAAGCAAAAGTACTGGAACGCTTATAAATGGCCCGCATATCCAACAATCCGGGAAATATATGGATGGGATCCAGAACTCATGGATGAAGATCGACCTATCTATTGGAGGCGAACCAAGGGATGTAATCGCATGTGGCATTGCATCCGAGTATCTGGAGAACCCAACGGGTGGCCATGGATGAAGGCAATGATGTGGCAAGGATACGGTTCACATCGAGTTGGCGTCGGAAATTTCCGACTTACAGTGGACATGGTCACTCAAGCCTATCATGCAATACTCGGCTGGAGAAACCATTGGATGGACACAGAGACTCTGGAACCTCTTGCGGACACCCAACCTGCAGCAGCAGTAGCAGCGAGGGAAAACGAGATCCACCGCCAAGAAGAGGAACGACAAAGGGCTGTCACCAGCACCGGACAAGCCCTTGTTGCTATAATAAACGAGTACCAGAGAAGTTCGCGTCCTGAACCGGGACCCCTAACTAAAGCTGAAATGCCCAACTACTACCAAGGGGATCCTAGGATGGTTGACGGATGGTTGCGGCAGATGGGAACCTACTTCATGTTGTCAAGGGAAACAGACCCTAAACGAATGATTTCCATATGCCTATACCGGATGAAGGGCGGAAAAGGGGATCGGGCAGCGGATTGGAGCAGCATTAAGCTCAAAGCGCTCCAAGAAGCATTACAGGAATTCCAGGACAAAATAGACGATAGTGGGTGGAGTCCACTCCTCAATTGGCAACAACTTAATGAGGGAGAATCAACTGAAGACAATCGAGCATGGATAAGAAGACCATTAGTGAACCAATTTCCATTCACGGATTGGACCGACTTCAAAAATCAAATGCACGACTTCTTCATGTCAACCGAAACGAAGGAAAAGGCAATAGAAGCCTTATTAAAGTTGCGACAGGGAACAATGATGGTCGAGGATTACATTGTCAAGTTCAACTCCCTCACCGCACTTACCGACTGGAATGACCAGGCCTTGATATCCCAATTTCAGAGTAATCTTAACCCAGCCTTAGGACGGGACTTGATTCGATACGGAGGACTTCCCGACAATGCTACTCTTCTTCAAATACAAACGCGAGTAACTGCATTAGCCTGAGCATACAGAAAGGCCAACGAAGCATACGGCTTCCCAAAAAGCCGACAGGAATACAGAGAGCAAACTCCGAGTAACAATCCCCATCCTCAGTACCAGTATAAGGCACCAGCTCCCTTCACGTCGAGGAGTCGAGACCCAGATGCCATGGACGTAGATAAGAAACGAGATGTCAAGCCATGGTGTTACAATTGTGAGAAGGAAGGACACTACAGCCGCCGCTGCCTGCTGCCACGAGGAAGAAAACCAATACCAGAGTGCAGTAACTGTGGAAGGAAAGGACACACAGTAGAAAGATGTTGGAAAAAGGAAGCCACCAAAGATAAAGGAAAGAGGGTGGTACGAATGATAGACAATGGGGAAACGACCAAAATCGAGGAGGTCTCGGATTTTGGAGACAGCCAGTGAACAAACGCTCTGTTCAGCTGGCCTCAAGTTCAAATTCTTGTAACGGTGTATTAGTACCAGTAGACTCTGCAATTGATGTGCATGAATTACTCTACGAATGCAGTGGGAACATACACCGTATAAGAAATATAGAAATGAGCGTAAAACCAGAAAGAAGGTTGAAAGCCTGGACTACCCCCTGGATATTGAGGCGTATATGGCAACAACCAGAACAGACGGCCATCGAATGCCTAAGACAATGGGTGGAACCCAAACGAGTGAAAGAAGTAGATGGAAAACTCGTCAAACAATTGAACGCACTGTCAGAAGCAGACACCCTTTGGAATCTAGTACACTTAAGGGAAAAAGTGGTACAAGGAGTGGGAAGACAAGAGTTAGATCTAAAAGGAACACTAACGACAATGGACACACTTCAATCCTCCAACATAACCATGTTATTAGATTCTGGCTGTACTTCTTCATGCATAAGCGAAGAATTCGTAGAAAAGCATAAAATGAACAAGAAAAAGCTTTTACGCCCAATCCCAGTATATAATGCGGATGGAACACGCAACGGATTGGGGAGCGTGGAATACTTTGTTCAATTCAAACTACGAATAGGAGCTCACGAGGAAGTAATGGACTGTGCTGTAGCCTGACTTAGCAAAACCGATCTCTTCCTAGGCCACGATTGGTTGGAACATCACAATCCAACCATTAATTGGAAAAAGAAATCCTTGGAGTTTAACCGGTGTCCTGGTACTTGTTGGAAACCATCCTCTGTACAGGAACCCGAGGACGAGATCGACGTGTCATATCATTTGAACGAAGGGGAGCGCCTCCTAGCGGTACATATTGGAGAACCGGAACTACAAATCCGAGCTTTCGCCTCAACAGCAACAAAGATAGCTGCAGAGCAGGCAGAGAAAGAAAAGAAATGGACATTAGAGGAAGTGGTTCCTCGACATTACTTGAAACATCAGAAGGTGTTTGAAAAAGAAACTTTTGACGAATTACCACCACGATGACGCTGGGATCACGCAATAGAATTAATCCCTGGTTCAACTCCGGTAGATTGTAAAATCTACCCTCTCAATTGGGATGAACAACGACAGCTGGACGAATTCCTTAAGGAAAACTTGGATTCTGGACGAATTCAACCCAGTAAATCACCAATGGTGTCGCCTTTCTTTTTCGTCAAAAAGAAGGATGGGAAACTCAGGCCTGTGCAGGATTACAGGAAGTTGAACGAGATGACGGTCAAAAATCGTTATCCCTTGCCCCTCATAGGAGAACTTGTGGACCAGCTATCCCAAGCTAAGGTATTTTCAAAAATGGACATACGTTGGGGGTACAACAATGTCCGAATTAAAGAAGGCGACGAATGGAAGGCTGCTTTCAGAACCAATCGAGGATTATTTGAGCCGCTGGTCATGTTTTTTGGTTTAACAAACTCGCCCGCTACCTTCCAAACCATGATGAACGACATCTTCCGAGTGGAAATAGCCAAAGGATGGGTAGTAATTTACATGGACGATATCTTGGTGTTCTCAAAGAACCAAGAAGAACACACCCGACATGTAAATTGAATACTGGAAAAATTGGAAAAGCATAAACTTTCACTCAAACCGGAGAAGTGCTTTTTTGATAAAAATGAAATCGATTTCCTTGGAGTCATCATTGGAAAGGATACTGTACGAATGGATCCTGCCAAGGTCAGAGCAGTATCGGAGTGGCCAAAACCGACGTGTAAAAAAGAAGTTCAGCAGTTCCTGGGCTTTGTCAATTTCTATCGACAATTTGTGCAGGACTTCGCAAAATTAGCCAAGCTGTTGACACGGCTCATGGGAAAAGAGGAATGGCTGTGGACACAGCTGCAGGATGAAGCCTTTGATAGGCTTAAAACCACAATAGCAGAAGAAGTGGTGCTTCGAATCCCCAGTGAAGAAGGCCAGTTCCGGGTGGAAGTAGACGCCTCAGACTTTGCTATAGGAGGGATATTATCTCAGCAGACAGAGGACGGATTATGGAAACTGGTAGCCTTTATTTCAAAATCACTCAACGACGCCGAGCGCAACTACGAAATATACGATAAAGAGATGCTTGCGGTAATGCACGCCTTCTACGAATGGGCGCACTACCTCAAGGGAGCAACTCAAACCATTGAAGTTCTGACGGATCATCAGAACTTAACGTATTTCAGAAGGGCACAGAATCTCAATAGGCGACAGGCAAGATGGGTCACGGATCTGCAAGATTATAATTTCATGATAAAGCATCGAAGTGGAAAATCAAATACCAAGGCAGATTTATTATCCCGGTGAGCGGGGCACGACAAGGGAGAAAACGACAATGAAGGCGTCATACTCCTTAAGGAACATCTTTTTATTAACGTCCTCGATGATGATCGAGCCATAGACGACATCATCAAAGATATCAAGGAAATCCCTTGTCAACAGTGGGAAACCCAGGTGATAAAAGGACTAGAAACCGCGGGAGGGGAATATAAAATCAATAAAGGATTGGTAACTTGGCAAGGACGCGTTTATGTGCCGGCAGTACCAGCATTACGGGAAGATATCATAGCCATCCACCACTCATGGGGGCACTCTGGGGTGGCTAAAACGCTGGAATCACTCACCAGGAACTTCTGGTGGCCCAATATGCGCACAGACATTGAGCGCTATATCCCCGGTTGCTGTCAGGACTGCCCTAGACACAACCTAATGACTCAGAGTGGGGACTTGTTCAGTCCAAAGATGAAACGAGTTGCTCAGAAGCTATGTCTAGTGACAATAGACTATCTAGAGACTTAAGGTCTCTTACGCTAAACTACGGCCCTTATAAAGCCCATCCCCGGTCTGTGCGCAGACAGCGCGCAGCACAAGTCCCTCACAATAAGGCGACTTGGCACAGCAGCCATCCTGCGCCCATATGACCATACTTGGGGTCATCTCTCCATATACGGCTGCGACTTATTGTGTTGCGCATTCAACCATTCCCATGCACGCCGTACCGTTGACTCGGTACTCCTCGGCGTTCCCATGTCGCCCCTCAGGCGCCATACCGCTCATGATTCCTTTCATAGCGTAGGCCCATCATCGGGCCACCTCCTAAGTCGGCACTCGGTCTATCTCCATAGCCGATGCTGACCTAACCACCTTCCATATAAGGGCCATAGTGTTCGCACAGAGTTTCCATCCTAGTGGCGTCTCATCCAGCCCTTGTATCCTAATGTTTGAGTGAAGTAAAATAGCTAAAAAGAAAAGAAAAATATAGTCCGACTCTCCGAGTCCGTATCCTTCTATCTTCTATTGACAGTGTTGTCTCTAGGTGCGTATCGGCATAATCGTTGTTGTGTCGTTACTGTAATGTTTTTGAAAATAAGAGGTGTGCTCATAACATCACCCCCCCCTCAAGGCCTCGCGTCCCGAGAGGCTGACGTGGCGGAGTCCACATATCTAGGATCCTTCCGCATTCTTGCATAAAACGCGGCCAAGCGCGCTTGTTGTTCATTGGGCGACAGCCCGAATTGTTCTGAGTCGACGTCCTCGACGTCTTCAATGGTGGTCCTGTAGTTGACCAATGGTTTTTTCTGGTGACTTGCGCCCCTGATCCTCCTCTGTCAGTCTTCTTCCGACTCGCTGCTCTCTTTAGCAGCTGCTACCGTCTCCTTTTTTAGTATTTTCTTGGCAAGTACTGCCATGTCTTTCTCTTGAGCTCTTTTCTCCTCCGCTAGCTCTTCTGCTTCCGTCGTCTGAGGGAAATTAAGCACGGGTACAGACCGCCCGCCGCGCTCCAGGTTTCTGGAGAACGTCCCATCGGTGTCGTCTGGCAGTTCCATGATGGCTGCCCTGTCGCCTTTCCAGTTGCGCCATCGGTGCTCCATATTTTCCAAGTATCGTGGTCCAAAACGGCCATCCTCCCATCTGAACAGTCTTTGTCGGTCTTTCCAATGAGTTCCCCTTGTTTGTTTATGCCGTGATGCATTAATGGACTTTCTCGGGGCGGTTGGGCTTTGTTTTTGCTCTGTAACCGTATATTGGATATATCGGAGCCCATCTCGGACGTTTCTGACGAGTTTAGGGGCGTCCGGGTTGGCTTTATGGAATTTCTTTACGATTGCTGGTGCGTTAACGACATTTTTAACTGGTTCCCATGTGGCCTCCTCCACTGGGTAGTTCTTCCATTTGACAAGGTATTCCAACCTCGCCCCTCCCCTTCCGCTTATTCGGCTTTCCAGGATTTCTTCGACTTCATATTCCCCTTCTTGGGATTCCTCCACCATCTGCGCATCCTTGCGCGCCGCTGCTTTCGCCTGTTGTTTTGGGAAAACCGGTTCCCTGTACGGCTTTAAGAGGACTTCATTAAAGACGTTGTAGACCTTCCATGAGGCCGGAATTTTTAATTTATACGAGGACTCTCCTACTTTTGCGAGTACTTCCAAGGGTCCGACGAATTTCCCATCCAGCTTCTTAGTGGCTCGAATGACTGGTAAGTTTTCCGTGCTGAGATAAACCTTATCCCCAGGTTTGTACTCGACAGCCTGCTTCCGGTGAGTGTCGTAGCGCTCTTTCATAACTTGCGCTGCTTTCTCCAATGCCAACTTTGCTTTGGCATGTACATCCTCTAATTCTTTTGCTAGCTGTTCAACAGCTACTGCCTTGGGTGCATAAGTCGGGTCAAGGCCCTTGTTGGGATGCCTCCCATAATTCATGTAAAAGGGGGTAAAACCCGTGGCGGAATGAACCCTGTCATTGTGGCAGAATTGTGCCACTGATAACCAGTCCGACCAATTGTCTTGTTGGTTATTGACGAATATCGTCAGGAACTCTTTCAGTTCCTGATTGACCCGTTCCGTCTGTCCATCTGTTTGTGGGTGGTAGGCCGTTGATCGGTTGGCCTTGATCCCCAACATTCCGTATAAATCCGTCATGAATTTGGAGGCAAATTGAGGGCCTCGGTCGCTAATGACCTTTCTGGGGAGTCCGTGTTCCCTAAATACATTGTCTCGAAACAGCACCGCTGTTCCCTGTGAAGTAATTTCCGAAGTAGTTGGTAGGAAGTAGGATTTTTTCGTGAAACAATCTACAATGACCAGAACCATGTTGTTTCCTTTTGATTCTGGTAGTGGTCCGACGAAATCGACCGAGATAATCTCCCATGGTTCGGAAGGAACCTCGTTCGGTCGTAACGGCGCTGCCCGGGCAGTCCTGTCTGGCTTTGCTTTCTGGCATGTTTCACAGCCAGGGATGTAGCGTTCGATATCCTTTCGCATATTGGGCCACCAGAAGTTCCTGGTGAGCGATTCCAACGTTTTAGCCACTCCGGAATGTCCCCATGAGTGGTGGATGGCAATAATATCTTCTCGTAACGCTGGCACTGCTGGCACGTAAACACGTCCTTGCCAAGTGATTAGCCCTTTGTCGATTTTATATTCTCCCCCGGCGTTTTCTAGTCCTTTTACCACCTGGGTCTCCCACTGCCTTCGAGGAACTTCTCTGATGTCTTTGATGATGTCGTCTATTGCTCGATCATCATCGAGAACGTTGATGAAAAGGTGTTCTTTAAGAAGAATGACACCTTCGTTATCACTTTCTCCTTTGTTATGTCCTGCCCGACGGGATAGGAGGTCGGCCTTTGTGTTAGACTTGCCGCTTCTATGTTTGATTACGAAGTTGTAATCTTGTAAGTCAGTCACCCATCTCACTTGTCGTCGGTTGAGGTTTTGCGCCTTCCGGAAGTATGTTAGGTTCTGATGATCTGTTAGAACCTCGATAGTCTGTTTTGCTCCCTTTAAGTAATGTGCCCATTCGTAAAAGGCATGCATTACTGCGAGCATTTCTTTATCGTATATTTCATAATTGCGCTCGGCGTCATTGAGCGATTTTGAAATAAAGGCCACCGGTTTCCACAACCCATCCTCTCTTTGCTGAGATAGGATTCCTCCTATGGCGAAATCGGAGGCGTCCACCTCTACTCGAAATTGTCCTTCCTCATTGGGGATTCGGAGTACCACTTCCTCCGCTATGGTTGTTTTGAGCCTGTCAAAGGCTTCATCCTGTAGCTGCGTCCACAGCCACTCTTCTTTTCCCGTAAGCCATGTCAACGGCTTTGCTAGTTTCGCGAAATCTTTAACGAAACGTCGATAGAAATTGACGAAGCCCAGAAACTGTTGGACTTCTTTTTACATTTGGGCGTTGGCCATTCGGATACTGCTTTAACTTTTGCAGGATCCATCCGTACGGTGTCCTTTCCAATGATAACTCCTAAGAAATCGATTTCGTTTTTATCAAAGAAGCACTTCTCAGGCTTTTGTCAGGACTGCCCTAGACACAACCTAATGACTCAGAGTGGGGACTTGTTCAGTCCAAAGATGAAACGAGTTGCTCAGAAGCTATGTCTAGTGACAATAGACTATCTAGAGACTTAAGGTCTCCTATGCTAAACTACGGCCCTTATAAAGCCCATCCCCGGTCTGTGCGCAGACAGCGCGCAGCACAAGTCCCTCACAATAAGGCGACTCGGCGCAACAGCCATTCTGCGCCCATATGACCATACTTGGGGTCATCTCTCCATATACGGCTGCGACTTATTGTGTTGCGCATTCAACCGTTCCCATGCACGCCGTACCGTTGACTCGGTACTCCTCGGCGTTCCCATGTCGCCCCTCAGGCGCCATACCGCTCATGATTCCTTTCATAGCAGTAGGCCCATCATCGGGCCACCTCCTAAGTCGGCACTCGGTCTATCTCCATAGCCGATGCTGACCTAACCACCTTCCATATAAGGGCCATAGTGGTTCGCACAGAGTTTCCATCCTAGTGGCGTCTCATCCAGCCCTTGTATCCTAACGTTTGAGTGAAGTAAAATAGCTAAAAAGAAAAGAAAAATATAGTCCGACTCTCCGAGTCCGTATCCTTCTATCTTCTATTGACATTGTTGTCTCTAGGTGCGTATCGGCATAATCGTTGTTGTGTCGTTACTGTAATGTTTTTGAAAATAAGAGGTGTGCTCATAACATCACCCCCCCCTCAAGGCCTCGCGTCCCGAGAGGCTGACGTGGCGGAGTCCACATATCTAGGATCCTTCCGCATTCTTGCATAAAACGCGGCCAAGCGCGCTTGTTGTTCGTTGGGCGACAGCCCGAATTGTTCTGAGTCGACGTCCTCGACGTCTTCAATGGTGGTCCTGTAGTTGACCAATGGTTTTTTCTGGTGACTTGCGCCCCTGATCCTCCTCTGTCGGTCTTCTTCCGACTCGCTGCTCTCTTTAGCAGCTGCTACCGTCTCCTTTTTTAGTATTTTCTTGGCAAGTACTGCCATGTCTTTCTCTTGAGCTCTTTTCTCCTCCACTAGCTCTTCTGTTTCCGTCGTCTGAGGGAAATTAAGCACGGGTACAGACCGCCCGCCGCGCTCCAGGTCTCTGGAGAACGTCCCATCGGTATCGTCTGGCAGCTCCATGATTGCTGCTCTTTCACCCTTCCAGTTGCGCCATCTGCGCTCCATGTTTGCCAAGTACTTCGGCCCAAAACGGCCATCCTCCCATCCAAATAGCCTTTGACGGTCCTTCCAATGTGTTCCCCTTGCTTGTTTGTGCCGTGGTGCACTAGTGGGTTGTTTTGGGGTGACCGGACTCTTTTTGGATTCTGTAACTGTGTATTGGATGTATAAGATCCCGTCTCGAATGTTTCTGACGAGCTTGGGAGCATCCGGATTTGCCTTATGGAATTTTTTAACTATGGCGGGTGCATTGACGACATTTTTCACTGGTTCCCAAGTGGCTTCTTCCACTGGGTAATTCTTCCACTTAACGAGGTACTCCAGCCTCGCTCCTCCTCTGCCGCTAATTCGGCTTTCCAAGATTTCTTCAACTTCATATTCCCCTTCCTGGGATTCTTCCACCATCTGCGCGTCCTTGCGCGCTGCTGCCTTTGCCTGTTGTTTCGGGAAAACCGGGTCCCTATACGGCTTCAAGAGGACTTCGTTGAAGACGTTATAGACCTTCCATGAGGCCGGAATTTTTAATTTATATGAGGATTCGCCCACTTTGGCGAGTACTTCTAGTGGGCCAACGAACTTCCCATCTAGTTTTTTGGTGGCCCGAATGACCGGTAGATTCTCTGTACTGAGATAAACCTTGTCGCCAGGTTTATATTCAACAGCTTGTTTCCGGTGAGCATCGTAGCGCTCTTTCATGATTCGTGCCGCTTTCTCCAATGCCGTTTTTGCTTTGGCATGAACGTCCTCTAGTTCCTTTGCTAATTGTTCAACCGCTACTGCCTTTGGTGCGTAGGTAGGGTCAAGTCCCTTGTTTGGATGTCTACCGTAATTCATGTAGAACGGAGTAAAACCTGGTGGCAGAATGTACACGATCATTGTGGCAGAACTGGGCCACTGACAACCAATCCGACCAGTTATCCTGTCGGTTGTTTACAAAAATCGTTAGGAACTCCTTTAGTTCCTGATTTACTCGTTCCGTCTGTCCGTCGGTTTGAGGGTGGTAAGCCGTTGATCTGTTGGCTTTTATCCCTAACATCCCATATAGGTCGTTCATGAATTTCGAGGCGAATTGCGGTCCCCTGTCGCTAATTACTTTTCTGGGGAGTCCGTGCTCCCTGAATACGTTGTCCCTGAACAGCACTGCTGTTCCTTGTGAAGTGATATCCGACGTAGTAGGTAAAAAGTAGGTTTTCTTGGTAAACCTATCTACAATAACCAAAACCATATTGTTTCCTTTAGACTCGGGAAGTGGTCCGACGAAGTCGACTGAGATAACCTCCCAAGGTTCTGTTGGAACTTCATTGGGTCGTAATGGCGCTGCTCTGGCAGTCCTATCTGGCTTTGCTTTCTGGCATGTTTCACAGCCAGGAATGTACTTCTCGATATCCTTTCGCATGTTAGGCCACCAGAAGTTTCTGGTGAGCGATTCCAATGTTTTTGCCACTCCGGAATGTCCCCATGAGTGGTGGATAGCAATAATGTCTTCTCTAAGTGCCGTTACTGCTGGAACGTATACTCGTCCTTGCCATGTTACCAGTCCTTTTTCGAGTTTGTATTCCCCTCCCGCGGTTTCCAGGCCCTTGACTACTTGGGTTTCCCATTGCCGACGAGGGACATCCTTAATGTCCTTGATTATGTCGTCTATTGCTCGATCATCATCGAGGACATTGATAAAAAGATGTTCTTTAAGGAGGATGACACCTTCATTGTCGTTCTCTCCTTTATCATGTCCTGCCCTTCGGGATAGTAGGTCGGCTTTAGTATTCGACTTCCCACTTCGGTGTTTTATTGTGAAGTTATAGTCCTGCAGGTCTGTAACCCATCTCGCCTGCCGCCTGTTTAGGTTTTGCGCTTTTCTGAAATACGTTAAGTTCTGATGATCCGTCAGAACTTCGATAGTTTTCTTTGCTCCTTTTAGGTAATGCGCCCATTCGTAAAAGGCGTGCATTACTGCAAGCATTTCTTTATCATATATTTCGTAATTGCGCTCTGCATCGTTGAGCGATTTCGAAATGAAGGCCACTGGTTTCCACAACCCGTCTTCTTTTTGTTGAGATAGTATTCCTCCTATGGCGAAGTCAGAGGCGTCTACTTCCATTCTGAATTGTCCTTCCTCGTTTGGGATTCTTAATACTACTTCCTCCGCAATGGTTTTCTTGAGCCTGTCAAAGGCTTCTTCCTGTAGCTGTGTCCACAGCCATTCTTCTTTCCCTGTAAGCCGTGTCAACGGCTTTGCCAATTTCGCGAAATCTTTGACAAATCTTCGATAGAAGTTAACGAAGCCCAGGAACTGCTGGACTTCCTTTTTGCATTTAGGTGTGGGCCATTCCGATACCGCTTTTACTTTTGCCGGGTCCATACAGACTGTATCCTTTCCAATGATAACTCCCAGGAAGTCGATTTCGTTTTTATCGAAGAAACACTTTTCCGGTTTCAAAGATAACTTGTGTTGTCCCAGCTTTTCTAGGATGCGATTTACATGCTCCGTGTGTTCATCTTGGTTTTTAGAAAACACTAAGATATCGTCCATGTAGATAACCACCCATCCTTCAGCTATCTCGACTCGAAAGATATCGTTCATCATAGTTTGGAAAGTTGCGGGTGAATTGGTGAGACCAAAGAACATGACAAGAGGTTCGAAGAGTCCTCGGTTTGTTCGAAAAGCAGCTTTCCACTCATCGCCCTCTTTGATTCTTACGTTGTTATAGCCCCAACGTATGTCCATCTTTGAAAATACCTTGGCCTGGGACAGCTGATCCACCAATTCCCCAATCAAAGGTAGAGGGTAACGGTTTTTGACCGTCATTTCATTTAACTTCCTGTAATCCTGTACAGGCCTGAGTTTGCCATCCTTCTTCTTGACGAAGAAGAAGGGTGATGCCATTGGTGACTTGCTGGCCTGAATTCGTCCGGATTCTAAGTTTTCCTTCAGAAATTCGTCCAGCTGCTGTTGTTCGTTTCGATTCAATGGGTAGATTTTACAATCTACCGGAGTTGAGCCAGGTATGAGTTCGATCGCGTGATCCCATCGTCGTCTCGGTGGGAGTTCGTCAAAGGTTTCTTTTTCAAAAACCTTCCTGTGCTTTAGATAGTGACGAGGGACTGCCTCCTCAAGGGTGCGCTTCTTTTCGGTTTTCGCCTGTTCCGCAGCTATCTGTGTGGCGGTGGAGGCGAAAGCCCGTACTCGTAACTCGGGTTCCCCTATGTGTACGGCTAAAAGTCGATCTCCTTCTTCCAGACAGTATGAAACGTCTATCTCATCTTCAGGTTCTTGTACTGAAGATGGCTTCCAGCAGGTTCCGGGACACCGATTAAACTCTAAGGACTTCTTTTTCCAATTGATGGTTGGATTATGGTGTTCCAACCAGTCGTGTCCTAAGAAGAGATCGGTTTTGCTAAGGGTGGCTACCGCGCAATCCATGACCTCCTCATGAGATCCTATGCGCAACTTGAATTGGACAAAATACTCGACGCTTCCTGACCCGTTCCTTGTTCCATCTGCATTGTATACCGGGATGGGTCGCAGCAGTTTCTTTTTGTTCATTTTGTGCTTCTCCACAAACTCCTCGCTTATGCACGAAGCAGTGCATCCGGAGTCTAATAGCATGGTGATGTTGGCGGACTGATAAGTGTCCATGGTGGTGAGTGTGCCTTTAAGGTCTAACTCCTGCTTCCCAATTCCTTGTACTACTTTTTCCCTCAAGTGTACAAGGTTCCATAGGGCATCGGTTTCTGATAAGGCATTTAACTGCTGGACCAGCTTTCCGTTTACTTCATTTACTCGCTTATCGTCTACCCAGTGGCGTAGACATTCAATTGCCAGTTTGTTCGTCTTGCTGCCAGATGCGTCTCAGCACCCATGGCGGCGTCCATGTTTTTAATCTTTTTTCGGGTTTTGCGCTCATTTCTAAGTTTCTTATGTGATGTACGTTCCCTTTGCATTCATAAAGTAAAGCATGCATGTTTATTTGGGAATCTACTGGTACTGGTACACCACTAAGAGAACTGGAACTAGAGGCCAGTGAGACAGAGCGTTTGTCTACTGGCTGTCGCCAAAATCCGAGACCTCCTCTATTTTGGCACATCCTTCTGGGGTCGTTTCCCCTGAGCTGCCGCTGCGTTTTATCGCGCTGGTTGCTCGTATGATTTGTTTGCCTTTATCTCCGGCTGTGATTCTTTTCCTTTCTCGACACCCTTCTGTTGGATGTCCCCTCTTGCCACAGTTGGCACATTCGGGTATTACTCTTTCTCTGAGTTGTGGGCATCTCCACTTGGTGTGCCCTTCTTTCTGACAGTTATAACACCATAGCTTGGTACGTGGTTTTCTGTCGACAGTCCATGGCATTCGGGTCCCGACTGCTTGACGCGAATGGGGCTGGTGCTTTGTACTGATATTGCGGATGGGGGTTATTGCTTGGAGTTTGCTCTCTGTACTCCTGCCGATTTTTTGGGAAGCCGTATGCCTCATTTGCTTTTCTGTAGGCCCTGGCAAGTGCAGTTACTCTTGTTTGTATTTGGATAAGAGTAGCGTTGTCCGGCAGTCCTCCGTATCGAATCAGGTCTCTTCCCAGAGCTGGATTGAGGTTATTCTGGAACTGAGAGATCAATGCTTGATCATTCCAGTCCGTGAGCGTGGTGAGGGAGTTGAATTTTACGATGTAATCTTCGACCAACATCGTTCCTTGTCGTAGTTTTAGTAAGGCTTCTATTGCCTTTTCTTTCGTTTCTGTCGACATGAAGAACTCGTGCATTTGGTTTTTAAAGTCGATCCAATCCGTGAAAGGGAATTGGTTAACTAAGGGCCTTCGTACCCATGCTCGGTTATCTTCTGTTGACTCCCCATCATTTAATTGCTGCCAGCTAAGTTGCGAGTCCCATCCGCTGTTGTCTATTTTATCCTGGAACTCCTGTAGCGCTTCTTGGAACGCTTTGAGTTTAACTCCGCTCCAATCTGCTGCTCTATCTCCTTTTCCGCCTTTCATGCGATACAGGCAGATGGAAATCATTCGCTTTGGGTCTACTTCCCTTGATAGCATGAAGTAGGTCCACATCTGTCGTAACCAAGCGTCGACCGTCCGTGGATCCCCCTGATAATAGTCGGGCATTTCTGCCTTGGTGAGGGGTCCTGGTTCTGGTCGGGAACTTCGTTGGTATTCGTTGATTATTGCGACAAGAGCTTGTCCTGCATTGGTGATGGCTTGTTGTCTGGCTTCCTCCTGACGATGAATCTCATTTTCCCGCGCTGCTACTGCTGCAGCCGGTTGAGTGTCCGGGAGGGGTTCTAGTGTTTCAGAGTCTGCCCAATGGGTCCTCCATCCGAGTACGGCGTGGTAGGCTTGGGCTATCATGTCAACTGTTAATCGAAAGGCTCCTGCTCCGACTCGGTGTGATCCATATCCTTGCCACATCATAGCTTTCATCCAGGGCCATCCCCCAGGTTCTCCTGAGACGCGAACGCAATGCCACATGTGGCTGCATCCCTTTGTTCGCCTCCAGTATATGGGTCAGGTACTCGTCCATAAGTTCCGGATCCCATCCGTATATTTCTCTTATGGTGGGGTAGGCTGGCCATTTATACGAGTTCCAGTATTCTCACTTTACGAGCCAAAGGTAACAGTATCCAGGATGCTTCGGGTGTAGTTTGTTTCGTGCTTGTTCCGAGAGTCCTGGTCGTTCATTCCTGAGACAGGGATCTATCTCTACCAAAGCTGCCGCTGCGTCTGAGCGCGCTGGTTGCTCTAGTAGTTCTTCCCCATTGTCCTCCCATAGGCTGATGATTTCGCCTACTTCTGGGTCGTTTGTATTTTGTTCTGCTCCGACCCGTAATTCTTTATGGCCGCTGGTGAATAGTATTTCCACCATGTCCCATCCATTGACATCGGCCATTTCCAAGCCTACATGTACTACATCAGTTCGTTCTGTGGCAGTCCACCTTGTGTGGATTCCTTCATTTCGGTATTCTGCGTCCATTTCCCATATGGCTGCGATCGTAGGGTAAGCAGGCCATTCGTACTTATTCCAGTACTTGGGTTGGATAAGATTTAGGTAGCAGAATCCTGGTACCGATGGTGCGAGTTTTTCTGGAATGGGGCCCATGCGTATGGTCCACCAGAAGCCTGGCGTGATGTTTCCATTTAGCGCGTGCATCCACGCAGTTCCAGTCTTCATGCGACATGGTCATTCCTTTATGCGCATATAACTCTTCCACATGGTGAGCACATTGAAGTCGCTCCACCGCCACTCGATATTTCATTATTGCCTTGTCTCCGTTGTTGATCAACATTAACCATTGATTATATTTGGACGATACAAGGGCAAGCCAGATGGGGTTGGAGGTGTTTCCCTTGTATTGGTCCTCCAATAATGTCATGAGAGTCTGGTACTCCCGTTCGGCCTTGCGCATGGCGCGTTCCGCTCGTAGTACTGCTTTTGTAGCAGCGCGTTCCATTAGGAGGGCCTCCCATGCCTCCTTTTGTTCGAGCTCCTGCTGAAGCTCTCTCTCGCGTAGTAATTTCTGCGCCTCTGCGCGTTCCCTCTTCCGCTCATCTTTGCGGTAACGCCAATATAGTCTGACGTGATTATCGTAGCGGCGCACAATGGTGTCGCCTATGAAAGTTGGTGTCCTAAGAAGGACAGATTCGGTGGTGTCAACCCAGTCCGCTTCAAAGATTTGGCCAATCTCTGAAAGTGTCGCCTGGGCGTATGGGAGTACGTATTGAAAGTGACAATGCATTTTTGCGATGAGGGAAGGTAGGTTGCTCCTGTAAAAATAATCTTCAATCAAGTTCAGGCCCTCCACTGACACTTGATCTGTTCTTGCGGCAACCGAAAATCCGCGCCTGTCGGTGACGTCTCTTGGGAAACAAGAGAGATATTGTCTGCAGCGTCGTGGGTCCGCAAGCTATCTGTTGGGTGCACCCGGCAATTCGCCTCACTATCTTTGTGCCTAGTTATCACCCCGAAATCAGGTAGGGGTGCTAGTACAGGGAGTGTGTGAGGAACTTGGGTTCAGCCTTGATATGCAACACCAACAGAGTTGTTTCGCTCGTTCCTGAGTTTTTCGGCAATAACAGTGTACTACACCCGGGGCGCGTCTGTGGTCTCCTGCCTACGCTCTCCCGGCAATGCTAGTACTCTCGTCTGTTACTGTTTGTAGACTACCCAAGCTTGGGTTTGTCGTCAGGCCCCTGTGGGCGTATTGAGGACACTTAAACAGTGCCCGTTGACAGTGGTCTGTCGAATTCGAAGTCGCCTGACGGCCCTGGGATAATCAGGATACAACCGTCTGAGTATGCTGTGGTCGACGTCGACAACGGTTCCGGGATAATCGGATTACAACCGTCAAAGATAGAAACTAGGCCGTTGAATGTCTTTCGCAACGACGAGCGGCGTGCTCGGTGCTAGACAGATAACAACGGGGTAGAGAATAAAGTCTCTAGATTATGTCAGGACTGCCCTAGACACAACCTAATGACTCAGAGTGGGGACTTGTTCAGTCCAAAGATGAAACGAGTTGCTCAGAAGCTATGTCTAGTGACAATAGACTATCTAGAGACTTAAGGTCTCCTATGCTAAACTACGGCCCTTATAAAGCCCATCCCCGGTCTGTGCGCAGACAGCGCGCAGCACAAGTCCCTCACAATAAGGCGACTCGGCGCAACAGCCATTCTGCGCCCATATGACCATACTTGGGGTCATCTCTCCATATACGGCTGCGACTTATTGTGTTGCGCATTCAACCGTTCCCATGCACGCCGTACCGTTGACTCGGTACTCCTCGGCGTTCCCATGTCGCCCCTCAGGCGCCATACCGCTCATGATTCCTTTCATAGCGTAGGCCCATCATCGGGCCACCTCCTAAGTTGGCACTCGGTCTATCTCCATAGCCGATGCTGACCTAACCACCTTCCATATAAGGGCCATAGTGGTTCGCACAGAGTTTCCATCCTAGTGGCGTCTCATCCAGCCCTTGTATCCTAACGTTTGAGTGAAGTAAAATAGCTAAAAAGAAAAGAAAAATATAGTCCGACTCTCCGAGTCCGTATCCTTCTATCTTCTATTGACATTGTTGTCTCTAGGTGCGTATCGGCATAATCGTTGTTGTGTCGTTACTGTAATGTTTTTGAAAATAAGAGGTGTGCTCATAACAGCTTTAGTGACAGCTTATGTTTTTCTAGTTTCTCGAGTATTCGGTTGACATGTTTTGTATGTTCCTCCTGGTTCTTTGAGAACACCAGGATATCGTCCATGTAGATGACCACCCATCCTTCCGCGATCTCGACTCTGAATATGTCGTTCATCATAGTTTGGAAGGTGGCGGGTGAGTTGGTTAAACCAAAGAACATGACAAGCGGTTCGAACAATCCTCGATTCGTTCTAAAAGCAGCCTTCCACTCGTCTCCCTCTTTTATTCGAACATTGTTATAGCCCCATCGTATATCCATTTTTGAGAATACTTTTGCCTGGGACAACTGATCTACGAGTTCTCCAATTAAGGGCAGAGGGTAACGATTCTTGACCGTCATTTCATTCAACTTCCTGTAATCCTGTACAGGCCTAAGTTTTCCATCCTTTTTCTTGACGAAGAAGAAAGGAGACGCCATTGGCGATTTGCTAGGTTGGATTCGTCCTGACTCCAAATTCTCTTTCAGGAACTCGTCCAGTTGTTGCTGCTCGTCCCGATTTAAGGGATAAATTTTGCAGTCCACTGGAGTCGAGCCAGGTATCAATTCTATTGCGTGGTCCCATCGTCGTCTTGGTGGGAGTTCATTGAAGGTTTCTTTTTCGAAAACTTTTCTGTGCTTCAGATAATGGTGAGGAACCGCTTCCTCCAGCGTTCGTTTTTTCTCCGTTTTTGCCTGCTCCGCAGCTATTTTTGTGGCGGTCGAGGCAAAGGCTCGTACTCTTAGCTCGGGTTCCCCGATATGAACAGCTAGAAGGCGGTCTCCTTCGTGTAGGCAATATGAAACGTCTATTTCATCTTCAGGTTCCTGAACCGATGATGGTTTCCAGCAGGTTCCCGGACAGCGGTTAAACTCCAAGGATTTTTTCTTCCAGTTGATAGTTGGATTATGATGCTCCAACCAGTTGTGTCCCAGGAATAGGTCTGTTTTGCTAAGCGTAGCGACCGCACAGTCCATTACTTCCTCATGGGATCCTATTTTTAGTTTGAACTGGACGAAGTATTCCACACTTCCTGATCCGTTCCGAGTTCCGTCTGCGTTATATACCGGTATAGGATGCAACAATTTCTTTTTGTTCATTTTGTGCTTTTCAACGAACCCTTCGCTTATACACGAAGAGGTGCATCCGGAGTCTAGTAGCATGGTGATGCTGGCGGACTGATAAGTGTCCATGGTGGTGAGTGTGCCTTTCAGGTCTAACTCCTGCTTCCCAATTCCTTGTACCACTTTTTCCCTCAAGTGTACAAGGTTCCATAGGGCATCGGTTTCGGATAAGGCATTTAACTGCTGGACCAGCTTTCCGTCTACTTCTTTTACTCGCTTATCGTCTACCCAGTGTCGTAGACATTCAATTGCCGTTTGTTCGTCTTGCTGCCAGATGCGTCTCAGCACCCATGGCGGCGTCCATGTTTTTAATCTTTTCTCGGGTTTTGCGCTCATTTCTAAGTTTCTTATGTGGTGTACATTCCCTTTGCATTCATAAAGTAAGGCATGCATGTTTATTTGGGAATCTACTGGTACTGGTACACCACTAAGAGAACTTGAACTCGAGGCCAGTGAGACAGAGCACTTGTCTACTGGCTTTCGCCAAAATCCGAGATCTCCTCTATCTTGGCACATCCTTCTGGGGTCGTTTCCCCCGAGCTGCTGCTGCGTTTTATCGCGCTGGTTGCTCGTATGATTTGTTTGCCTTTATCTCCAGCCGTGATTCTTTTCCTCTCCCGACATCTTTCTGTTAGGTGTCCCTTCCTGCCACAATTGGCGCATTCGGGAATTGCTCTTTCTCTGAGCTGTGGACATCTCCACTTAGTATGTCCTTCTTTCTGACAGTTGTAACACCACAGCTTAGTTCGTGGCTTCCTGTCAACGTCCATTGCATTTGGGTCTCGACTGCCTGATGCGAAAGGAGCTGGTGCTTTGTATTGGTACTGGGGATGAGGATTCGTGCTTGGGGTTTGTTCTCGGTACTCCTGACGTGTCTTTGCGAAGCCGTAGGTTTCGTTGGCTTTTCTATATGCCCGTGCAAGGGCAGTGACTCGCGTCTGTATTTGTTGCAAAGTTGCGTTGTCAGGGAGTCCTCCATATCGAATCAAATCTCGTCCAAGAGTTGGATTAAGGTTATTCTGGAACTGCGAGATTAGAGCTGCATCGTTCCAGTCCGTTAGCGAAGTGAGAGAGTTGAACTTTATGATGTAGTCTTCAACTATCATCGTTCCTTGTCGCAATTTTAATAATGCTTCGATTGCTTTCTCCCTCGTTTCCGTAGACATGAAAAATTCGTGCATCTGGTTTTTAAAGTCGGCCCAGTCCGTAAATGGGAACTGATTGTTTAATGGCCGTCGAATCCATGCTCGATTGTCGTCGGTTGACTCCCCCTCATTTAACTGTTGCCAGTTAAGCTGGGAACTCCATCCGCTGTTGTCTATTTTGTCTTGATACTCCTGTAGCGCTTCCTGAAACGCCTTGAGTTTAACGCCACTCCAGTCTGCAGCTCTGTCTCCTTTCCCGCCTTTCATTCGGTAGAGACATATTGGAATTTGTCGCTTCGGGTCTACTTCCCTTGCCAGCATGAAATACGTTTCCATTTGCCGCAGCCATCCATCGACTGTTCGGGGATCCCCTTGATAGTAATCAGGCATTTCTGCCTTGGTGAGAGGTCCCGGTTCTGGTCGAGAGCTCCGCTGGTATTCGTTTATGATGGCTACTAGGGCCTGTCCAGCATTGGTGATGGCTTGTTGCCTAACCTCTTCCTGACGGTGAATTTCATTTTCTCGCGCTGCTACTGCTGCAGCTGGTTGAGTGTCTGGAAGGGGTTCTAATGTTTCGGAATCTGCCCAGTGGTTCCTCCATCCGAGTATGGCATGGTAGGCTTGAGTGACCATATCAACTGTTAGTCGAAAGGTTCCAACACCAACTCGGTGTGATCCATATCCTTGCCACATCATAGCTTTCATCCAGGGCCATCCCCCAGGTTCTCCTGAGACACGAACGCAATGCCACATGTGGCTACATCCTTTTGTTCGCCTCCAGTATATGGGTCGGTACTCGTCCATGAGCTCCGGATCCCATCCGTATATTTCTCTTATGGTGGGGTAGGCTGGCCATTTATACGAGTTCCAGTATTCTCGCTTTACGAGCCAAAGGTAACAGTATCCAGGATGCTTCGGGTGTAATTTGTTTCGTGCTTGTTCCGAGAGTCCTGGTCGTTCATTTCTGAGACAGGGATCTATCTCTACCAAAGCTGCCGCTGCGTCTGAGCGCGCTGGTTGCTCTAGTAGTTCTTCCCCATTGTCCTCCCATAGGCCGATGATTTCGCCTACTTCTGGGTCGTTCGTACTTTGTTCTGCTCCGACCCGTAATTCTT
This sequence comes from Amanita molliuscula, assembly GCA_023014405.1. Taxonomy (NCBI): domain Eukaryota; kingdom Fungi; phylum Basidiomycota; class Agaricomycetes; order Agaricales; family Amanitaceae; genus Amanita; species Amanita molliuscula. The sequence goes on along the minus strand of JAEBUP010000086.1, from coordinate 69,019 downwards.
TATGGCCGCTTGTGAATAGTATTTCCACCATGTCCCATCCATTGACATCGGCCATTTCCAAGCCTACATGTACTACATCAGTTCGTTCTGTGGCAGTCCACCTTGTGTGGATTCCTTCATTTCGGTATTCTGCGTCCATTTCCCATATGGCTGCGATTGTAGGGTAAGCAGGCCATTCGTACTTATTCCAGTACTTGGGTTGGATAAGATTTAGGTAGCAGAATCCTGGTACCGATGGTGCGAGTTTTTCTGGAATGGGGCCCATGCGTATGGTCCACCAGAAGCCGGGTGATATATTTCCGTTTACAGCGTGCATTAACGCATTCCAATCAGCATGTTCTAATACCATGCCTTCATGCTCGTATAGTTCTTTCGCATGATGTTCGTATTGTATAGTGTGGGGCTTTATTCCTGAAGTTCGGATAGCTCTTTCCCCATCGATGATAAGCATGAGCCATTGATTGTATTCGGATGTTATCAAGGCTTTCCATATAGGACTGGATGCGTCCCCTTTGAATGATTCGTTTAACAAGTTAGTGAGGGTAAGATATTCCCTCATTGCTCTTTCTAGGGCCCGTTTTGCCCGTAATGCAGCTCGATTTGCTGTCCTTTGTTCCAGTAAGGCGTTCCATGCCTCTTCCTGGATCCTCGTCTCTTCGGCTTCATACTGCCGGATAAGTTGTTGTGCATGTGCACGTCTTTCTCGTTTTTGTTCCTTTAAGAACTTCCACCATAATCGTATGTGGTTGTCGTATCGGCGGTAGATGACATCGCCGGTTATTTCTGTTGGTCTAGCTGAGACCTTTTTGTGATCGGCTACCCAGTCCGCTTCGAAGATACATCCAATCTCCGAAAGTGTTGCCTGGGCGTGTGGTAATATGTAGTTGAATGTGCAGTTCATTGTGACGAGGGATGGTGTAGGTTTTTCCTGTAAAAGAATCTTCAAACTATTTCAGGCCCTCCACTGACAATAGTTCTGTTCGTGCGGCAACCGAAAATCCGCGCCTGTCAATGACGTTTCCTGGGAAACAGGAAAGATGTTGTCTGCAGCGTCGTGGGTCCGCAAGCTATCAAAATACGTGTGCCTGGCAGTTCGCCTCACTATCTTTGTGCCAAGTTATCAACCCGAAATCAGGTAGGGTTGCTTGTACAGGGAGTGTGTGAGGAACTTTGTATCAGCCTTGATACACAACATAAATCAAGTTTCTTCGCTCGTTCCTGAGCTCTTCGGCAATAACAGTGTACTACACCCGGGGCGCATCTGTGGTCTCCTGCCTACGCTCTCCCGGCAATGCTAGTACTCTCGTCTGTTACTGTTTGTAGACTACCCAAGCTTGGGTTTGTCGCCAGGCCCCTGTGGGCGTATTGAGGACACTTAAACAGTGCCCGTTGACAGTGGTCTGTCGAATTCGAAGTCGCCGATGGCCCTGGGATAATCAGGATACAACCGTCCGAGTATGCTGTGGTCGACGTCGACAACAGTTCCGGGATAATTGGATTACAACCATCAAAGTAGAAAACTAGGCCGTTGAGTGTCCTTCGCAACTACAAGCGGCGTGCTTGGTGCTAGACAGATAACAACGGGGTAGAGAGTAAAGTCTCTAGATTATGTCAGGACTGCCCTAGACACAACCTAATGACTCAGAGTGGGGACTTGTTCAGTCCAAAGATGAAACGAGTTGCTCAGAAGCTATGTCTAGTGACAATAGACTATCTAGAGACTTAAGGTCTCTTACGCTAAACTACGGCCCTTATAAAGCCCATCCCCGGTCTGTGCGCAGACAGCGCGCAGCACAAGTCCCTCACAATAAGGCGACTCGGCGCAGCAGCCATCCTGCGCCCATATGACCATACTTGGGGTCATCTCTCCATATACGGCTGCGACTTATTGTGTTGCGCATTCAACCGTTCCCATGCACGCCGTACCGTTGACTCGGTACTCCTCGGCATTCCCATGTCGCCCCTCAGGCGCCATACCGCTCATGATTCCTTTCATAGCGTAGGCCCATCATCGGGCCACCTCCTAAGTCGGCACTCGGTCTATCTCCATAGCCGATGCTGACCTAACCACCTTCCATATAAGGGCCATAGTGTTCGCACAGAGTTTCCATCCTAGTGGCGTCTCATCCAGCCCTTGTATCCTAACGTTTGAGTGAAGTAAAATAGCTAAAAAGAAAAGAAAAATATAGTCCAACTCTCCGAGTCCGTATCCTTCTATCTTCTATTGACAGTGTTGTCTCTAGGTGCGTATCGGCATAATCGTTGTTGTGTCGTTACTGTAATGTTTTTGAAAATAAGAGGTGTGCTCATAACAGTTGCGAAACATGTCAGAAAGCCAAGCCGGACAGAACTGCCCGAGCGGCTCCTCTACGACCAAACGAGATTCCTACGGAACCTTGGGAAATTATCTCAGTTGATTTTGTCGGACCACTTCCCGAGTCTAAGGGAAATAACATGGTGCTGGTAATCGTTGACAGGTTCACCAAAAAAACCTACTTCATACCCACTACATCGGACATCACTTCACAAGGAATGGCAGTGCTGTTCAGGGACAACGTATTCAGGGAGCACGGACTCCCCAGAAAAGTTATTAGCGACCGAGGCCCTCAATTCGCCTCCAAATTCATGACGGACTTATATGGGATGTTGGGAATCAAGGCCAACCGATCCACGGCCTACCACCCGCAAATGGACGGACAGACGGAGCGAGTCAATCAAGAACTGAAAGAGTTCTTAACTATCTTTGTCAACAACCGACAGGACAATTGGTCGGATTGGTTGTCGGTGGCTCAATTTTGTCACAACGATCGCGTACATTCTGCTACGGGGTTCACCCCCTTCTACATGAACTATGGGCGACACCCGAATAAAGGTCTCAACCCCACTTATGCACCAAAAGCGGTGGCGGTCGAACAGCTGGCTAAAGAACTAGAGGAAGTACACGCCAAGGCAAAATTGGCATTGGAAAAGGCAGCGCAGGTCATGAAACAGCGCTACGACACACACCGAAAACAGGCCACGGAGTATAAGCCAGGTGATAAAGTATATCTCAGTACAGAGAACCTACCAGTGATTCGGGCAACCAAGAAGTTAGATGGGAAGTTCGTAGGTCCTCTAGAAGTACTCGCTAAAGTGGGCGAGTCGGCATATAAACTTAAAATTCCGGCCTCATGGAAGGTCTACAACATCTTCAACGAAGTCCTTTTGAAGCCGTACAGGGAACCGGTGTTCCCAAAACAACAGGCAAAGGCAGCAGCGCGCAAGGACGCGCAAATGGTAGAAGAGTCCCAGGAAGAGGAATATGAGGTGGAAGAAATCCTAGAAAGCAGAGTGAGCAGCAGAGGAGGAGCGAGGCTGGAGTACCTTGTTAAATGGAAGAATTACCTGGTGGAAGAAGCCACATGGGAACCAATAAAAAATGTCGTCAACGCACCAGTGCTTGTAAAAAAATTCCATAAAGCCAACCCGGATGCCCCTAAACTCGTTAGAAACATCCGAGATGGGATCCGATATATCCAATATACGGTGACAGAGCAAAAACAAAACCCGGCCACCCCGAAAAAATCCATTAATGCATCACGGCATAAACAAACAAGGGGAACTCATTGGAAAGACCGACAAAGACTGTTCGGATGGGAGGATGGCCGTTTTGGGCCACGATACTTGGAAAATATGGAGCGCCGATGGCGCAACTGGAAAGGCGACAGGGCAGCAATCATGGAGCTGCCGGACAACACCGATGGGATGTTCTCCAGAGATCTGGAGCGCAGCGGGCGGTCTAAACCTGTGCTTAATTTCCCCCAGAAGACGGATGAGGAGGAGCTAGCGGAGGAACGAAAAGCTCAGGAGAAAGATATGGCAGTACTTGCCAAGAAAATCTTGAAAAAGGAGAAGGCAGTGGCTGCTAAGGAAAGCAGCGAGTCGGAAGAGGACCGACAGTGGAGGATCAAAGGTGCAGGACGATTAGAGAAACCATTGGTCACTTACAGGACCACCATCGAAGACGTCGAGGACGTCGACTCAGAACAATCTGGGCTGTCGCCCGACGATCAACAAGCGCGCTTGGCCGCGTTCTATGAAAGAATGAAGGAGGACCCAAGATATGTGGACTCCGCCACGTCAGCCTCTCGGGACGCGAGGCCTTGAGGGGGGGGTGATGTTATGAGCACACCTCTCATTTCAAACTTTACAGTAACAACATCAATGACACTTATGAAGGAACGGTCACGAGGAGTCGGAAGATCTTTTTCTTTTCTTTTTATCTATTTTATCAAGCTCAAACGTCTATGTACAAGACTACGCAACGGGACTCTAGGAGGATGGCCTACGTGAACAGCGGTCCTTATTAGGAAGGTGGTTAGGTCAGCATTGGCTATGGAGATAGACCGAGTGTCGACAGGAGTTGCGGCCCGATGATGGGCCTACGCCATGAAAGGAATCATGAGCGGCATGGCGCCTGAGGGGCGACATGGGAACGCCGAGGAGAACCGAGTCAACGGTACGGCGAGCATGAGAATCGGCCGAAGTCCTGAACAATAGGAAGGCCATATGCGGATAACCCAAGAGATGGGCAGGGATGAAACTCTCCACGAATGGTTAGATGGGCGCAGATCGGCTGCTGCGCATTGATCCCGGCATGAGGGACTTTAGCTGCGCGCTGTCTGCGCACGGACCAGGAGAAGCAGTATATAAGGGCCGTAGTTTAGCGTAGGAGACTCTTAAGTCTCTAGATAGTCTATTGTCACTAGACATAGCTACAGAGCAATCAGAATCGTTTCAGACTTAACAAGTCACCGCTCGAGTCAGATAGGTTGTGTCTAGGGCAGTCCTGACAATGGAGAACTTTGTGAAACCTTCCAAGCTGTTAACAATGCTCACTAGGAAGGAGGAATGGAAGTGGACAGAGTTCCAGGAAAGAGTGTTCCAAGAACTCAAAGACACAGTAGCTCAAACCTATGGATTCTGAATGGGGAAGGAGAGTTCTGGGTGGAGGTAGATGCATCGGACTTTGCAATAGGCAGCATTCTATCTCAAGAAACAGAGGAAGGAACTTGGTGGCTGGTGGCTTACATATCTAAATTGTTGAACAATGCGGAATGCAATTACAAGATTTACAACAAAGAGATGTTGGCAGTAATGCATGCCTTTTACAAATGGGTGCATTATCTCAAAGGAGCAAAGAAAATGGTAGAAGTCCTGACAGATCATCAGAACTTAATGTACTTCAGGAAACCTCAAAATCTCAGTAGGCAGCAAGCAAGATGGATAATGGACCTCCAGGATTACAACTTTGCTATTAAACACAGGGCTGGAAAGGCCAATCAGAAGGTGGATCTTCTATCAAGATGGGGGGACCACTGCAGGGGAGAAAAGACAATGAAGGTGTCATATTACTCAATGAGCATCTCTTCATAAGAGTTTTTGATGACAATTGAGCTATTGATGATATCATGAAAGACATTTGTGATATACTGGAATGGCAGTGGGAGGAACAAGTCAAGAAAGGACTTCAGAACCAGGATAAGGACTACAAGAGGGAAGGATGACTGATCACTTGGAAAGGATGGGTTTACATACCAGCCATTATAGCACTTAGGGAAGATATTATCACCATCCATCATTCCCAGGGACATTCCAGAGTGGCTAAAACTTTGGAGTTGCTGACAAGACATTTTTGGTGGCCAAATATGCAAGCCAATATTGAAAAATACATCCCAGGGTGCAAAATGTGTCAAAGGGCAAAACTGGATCAACAAGCACAAGCAGCACCTCTGGTCCCAAACAAAGTTCCCTCAGAGCCATGGGAAATCATTTCAGTAGATTTCATGGGACCACTACCAGAATCTAAGGGTCATGACATGATCATGGTGGTAGTGGATTGTTTTACCAAGAAGTCCTATTTCCTACCAACAAGATCTTTGATCACATCTCAAGGAATGGCAATTCTGTACAGGGATAATGTTTTCAGGGAACACAGAATACCAAGGAAGGTAATTAGCAACAGGGGACTGCAATTTGCATCAAAGTTTATGGATGACCTCTATGGAATGCTGGGAATTACAGCCAACAGATCAATGGCATATCATCCACAGATGGATGGACAAACAGAGTGAGTGAACCAGGAAGTCAAGGAATTCCTTGCAATGTTCATGAACAATCAACAAGACAATTGGTCAGATTGGCTTTCAGTAGTGCAATTTTGTCATAACAACCAAGTTCACTCATCAATGGGCTTTACACCCTTCTTCATGAATTATGGACAGCATCTGAACAAAGGATTGGACCCAACCTACACACCCAAAGCTGTTGCAATTGAACAGCTCTCAAAGGAGATTGAGGATGTACACACTAAAGCGAAAAGGCATTAGAAAGAGCCACTCAGATCATGAAAGAGCAATACAACATCCACAGACAGGTGGTATGACAGTATTGTGCAGGAGACAAGGTCTATCTAAGTACAGAGAACCTACCAGCTATCAGGGCATCCAAGAAGTTAGATGGAAAGTTTGTTGGTCCACTGGAAGTTGTTGAAAAGGTCAGAGAATCTGCTTATCACCTCAAGGTGCTGAAGTCATGGTGGGTCTATAATGTATTCAATGAAGTATTACTCAAGCCATACAAGGAGCCAGTATTTCCAAAGCAAAGGGAGAAGGCCACTTCATGCAAGGAAGTGCAAACGACCAAGGAATCTGGGGAAGACTCTGAATATGAAGTCGAGGAGATTATGGACAGTCAAGTTAGTAGTCATGGTGGGGAAAAGCTCAAGTACCTCATCAAGTGGAAAAACTATCCTGTTGAGGGATCTACCTGGGAACCTGTGGAGAATGTTGCCAACACACCAGCAAAGGCTAAAAGGTTCCATAAAGAAAATCCTAGTGCCCCAAGACAACTTAGAGGGATGGAGTTGGCAGAGTTCACCTGATGGATGAACATGACAGAAATGAAAGCACCTAAGAAGCTTTATGTCTGGGAGGACAACAAGTTTGGTCGAGAATGGCTCAAATGCCTGGAACAGAAATGGAGAGCATGGAAAGGGGATCACACAAAAATTTACAAGTTGCCAGATGATGATGATGCTGATGGGGCATTTTCCCACAATCTTAGGGAGCATGGCATCCAGAAGCTGTGCTTGATTCCACAAAAGAAGATAGTCACCCCTGAGGAGAGGGAAGAGAGGCATCGACACTTCTTGGAAAAAATGAAGGATCCACATTACATGGATGCAGTCACATTGACTTCTCAGGATGAGAAGTCTTGAGGAGAGGAACATGTTACGAGCTGGAGAGGAGCCCCTAAGTCATGGGATAGGGACCATACAGGAGTCAACAATTTTTGTTGACAGGATAACTCTGGGAAGGCTTAAGATACCCTCAACAACTACAGAAAAGACACATCTCAGTAACAATGGTGATGATACACTATGCATGGGCTTTGAGAAGCCTTGGTTGGGTTGGGTTTGGACTTGGACAATTTATCTATATTTTTCAAGACTTAAATGAAGGCAGGCCTTACTCAAGAGTTACAATGAAGAGTCAGGATTTCCTTAACAAGACTACAGCCCAATGTTGGTGGCTTCTATGTGTGTGGGAATGGATTAGGTCAGCAAGACACTGAGCTGGGATGTTGGGTCTATTACAAATATGGAAGGATGCCACAGTCATGGGATGGCCAATGGTGGGGTAGCACAAGTTAGGTTGCTGAACAATAGAGGACTGTGGAGCCAAGGGATGGCATGGGCAGTGTGAGAGGATGCACACATAGATGGTTAGATGCCAGGGGAGTCTGTTGCTGTGCCCCCTTTAGAGTAAGGGGTTTTAGCTGTGCATGGACTGGGAGCTTGGGTATAAGTAGGGCATAGTTTCCAGTAGAGAGCCCCTAAGGCTCTAGGTAGTTTGTACACTACAACTACTCTGAGTAACACAGTTTCATCTTTGGTTTAACAAACCACCACTACTAAGGTGTTTAGGGGTTGTTTAGGTGTGTCCTAACAATATAAGCCAGTACATTAGGGTCTTGTTGCTGGACATAGACAATCTGTGGTTGGGAAATTTCAGGCTGGTGGGGGTTTTCTGGACCCAGAACTTCATCACCAAAATGAGGATCCATTTCTGGTCTTAGCATTTTGTTGGCAAAAGGGTCTGTTTCACTAATGAGGGGTTCTGACTCTTCATCTGAGTATTAATTGGATGAGGTTGACTGGTGAGAGGTGGGATGAGACAATTCAAAAGAGGCAGGGTGATCAATGGATTGGGAGGTAGGGGTTGAAGTAGCTACAACATCTGGAAATAACAATTGGTGAGCTAGAAATGGGTCTAACTCAAGGCTTTCTTGGGTGCATTGAGCAATACTGATTCTAGGCACAAACTGGCAGTTGTAAGCTCAGTTAAAAGGGAGTCTGGTGAACTGGGTGGCGAAGTTTCTGGTGATGGTGTTTCTGACTGCTCTTTTGGTGATTCTGGTACAGGATCAAGTGACTGAAGTTTTTGCCTACTAGTTGAGGCAGTAGGGGGTTGTGCCCCCCCCATCAAAGTCAAGGGCCTAGTCAAAATAGGGGAAATTGTTTGTGAACTGAGTCCACAATGCTGACCTCATGATTTTCTTCTTGGGGGCTCAGAAAGTGTTCTTCCCGAGTGTAGGGTGGAAATGATGAAGGCTTTAGGGTATAGCCCAGAGTAGCTGGAGAATCCCAGCTTCAAAAGTAGAGAAAATCCCCTCGTGGTGGGCTCCAAATTATATGATGCACAGCATTGAGCTCAACACACCAAACCTCTCCAACTGAGGTGCATGGGCACTCCTTCAGGGAAACAACTGAAGCTGACCAAAGTGGGCTCAAGGGTGGCTGAGGTGACAACAAACTCAAAACTGCAAAATGCGAGGTTGTTTCAGGGAAACCAGACCTTGACTATGCTAAAGCGAACGATGACAAGGGCAAATAGCACTGATGGCAGCTGAATAACAGCGAGATGAGGATGAGATGAGGGCTAGATGAGGCAAATTGAAGGAGGTGAGGGTGATAATCAAAGTGATAAGATGAGGACTAGACAAATTCAAGTATGGGAGCAAGGCAACAAGTGTGGAAAGGAGGGTGAGTGTGGCTGATGAGGGGAAACTAAACAAATCAGAACTAGATGAGGCAAGTTGAGGAAAGGCAAGGCTAATCAAGACAAAGGCTAGGCAAGACAAGTTGAGGACTAGGTGGGGACACAAGGCACTACCCAGAAAAACTCTGAGATGCTGAGGGACAGGGGAACAATGGGCGATTTCTTCTCTGCTGTATTTTGAAGACAGGAGGATATATATATATATATAAAGATGGAAGATAAAAATAGTTCAAAACTGGAGCATCGAGCAAGGGTAGGCCAGATACCTCTGGGATAGTGCACAGTCAACAGCAATTGAAAACTGTGTCAGGAACAAGGGTCAAAATAAAGATATTGAACCAAATATTGAAACCATCCAAAATTAGTTACTACCTGACATCTCCTCCATGTCTGACAGTCCTATTACAGCCTTGATGGTGGGCAACATGATGTCAAAGGTAGTTGAAGCTGATCATGGGCTGGGTGGCATTTGAAGTAAAGCCAATACACTCAGGTGATGTGATAGATCCCTGGGGAGCCTGACTGTGCCAAGTAGACTGATAAGGAATTAAACCATGCACTGAAATGGGTCTAGGGTGCAGGGAACCAAATCTATTGATCAGAACATAATGTTTCTTGTGTCTGCTAACAACTTCTTGTGCTATGATGATAAATGGGCCATTTGGCAAGACTTCTGTGTGCCATCCACATTCATCAGCTATGCAGTTGATGTGCCTATACAACTTGTCCAAGGGTGAATGAAGCACAAAGATTCAAATTGGTGTCCCTGGTATCAGTGGAACAATTTAATAGCTCCAGATGAAACTGATCCTCATGAAAATTGTCCAAGGGTGCCTGTAAAAATGATGGCTCATTCCTGTCATAGAACATGGGCTCTTGACCCCCCCTAGCTTGAATGTGACATGCAATTCCATTGATTAGATAACTTGTCTGAGTATTTGACTCTCCAAAATGATATCCAATCAACTCTGAGAATAACATGGCCAAGTGTTCAAGTGCTGGGATACCCTGTAGAACGCAGGGAAGACCCACAGGGTCCCAGAATAAACCTGGCTTGGGTTTGAGGTATGAGGGACAAGAGTGCATGCTTTCTGAGGCATCCTGGATTGACATGTTGGGGTCTATATTGGGGGAAGCAGGTTGGCTAGAGATTCTGGATGCTAACAAGGGCAACAACGAGTTTGATAACCTTTTGAAGAGTGAACCCACTTTGGCAGGTCCTGAATGACCATTTACTGGTCAGTTAATCAACAGTACAGTGCAAGGGATGCCAACAAACCAAAAGGCATGCAAATTCCAATGTGGGCATGGGCAAGAATGGGCTTCAATTGTGAGGCAGCAGTCACAACCTTTTCAGACACTGAATTTGTCTTTTCCTGATGTGCCAGGGCTGCAATTCAAAAGTGGATCACTTGTGTGGGCATGGTGGCACCACAGCAACATTAAAAATAGCTGGAACCAATATGTTTGATCAACCATCAATTGATGCTGAGATGCTGATTCAAATGTGCTCACCTATCACTGATCTTCCTTCAGACCTGAATGATCTTTAATGAGCCTGTTGACCCAAGAACTGCCAATACCAGCTTTCCCTCCAGAGATCCTTCAAAACTTCAAATGCTTTGATTCTTGCTTCAATAATGCCAGTACCTGTCTGATTTGATTCCACCCTAGGTGTGCAACATGCATATCACTGCATTGAGCCTATGTCAACTAATTCCATGCAGCTTTCTCCAGTCTTCTCTGCTCCCCTGGTTGAACTCCCCACCTCCTACATTTGTTCCTCAACCTCCCATATTGACAATAGGTCAAAAAAAGATGAACTACCACCTTGGAGAGTACCCCAAGTTTATAACTTGGACCTCATTGCTGTCTGGCCCACTGAACCTACAGGAACAACATCCTATGGAGGGTTTGAATTCAAGTATTGGAGTTATGGCCCTGCCCACATCCTCTGCTTCAAGGCAATATTGTTGCAAGGGCACACCTGTTATGCATCCAGCAAGAAGGCACTGGGAAAATTATTAAACCAAGCTGAAGGTTGTGTGTTCACTTTATCAGGCATTTGATCATGACAACATGATCATTGACAAGGAGGTCATGTTACAGACAAACTAGCATCAGCTTCTCCCAGACAAAGGTTCAACACCTTCCTGCACATGCATCAAACATTCCTCTTTCAGATGTTTCCCCTTTCAGTAGTTACTTGTTTCATCTCATGTTGTGTACATGTTGTTTGTTCATCATTAATGCTCCACAGCTGTTGCCATCTGCAGCAGTCACATCTCACATCTCCATTGTTTGTGCTTAGTAATCTGTAGTGCAGCCCTGTATGTATAAACCCTAGTAGTGCTGGACTGGCTCCCCAGTTCAGCAATAGATTTCTATTGCTAGTCCACACTTGCCTGAGCTTTGCTCTTCAGTCAGCCCCTCCATCCTTGATGCCCAAGTGCACCTCTGCCTGCCTAATGCACCCAGAGTCTGCCTTGCCTGTCCACTACCATGCCCTGGCTTGACCCTAACACTGATGCTATACTTCTGAGTTGTTTCAAAGTTTGGGCTTTGAGAAGCATGCCTGTGGGTTGGAGGGTAAACCAGTATCCATGGGCTTGGCAGCATGGGTGAGTGGGGTGATGGTTGTGGGATTGCAGTAGGGGCTTCTCTTTTAGAGGTAGACAGGCAAAGAAGACTCTGGGTGCACTAAGGCAGGCAGAGGTGTGCTTGGGCATTGAAGGTGGAGGGGCTGACTGAGAGGCAAAGCTCAGGCAAGTGTGAACAAGCAATAGAGATCTATTGCTGAACTGGGGAGTCCAGTCCAGCATCTGTCTATTTATACAAAGGGTTGTGCTACAGATTACTAAGTGGAGGACAAAGAGAAAACTATTTAATGGCAGGGGGGAACTCAAAGCTGTGGATCAAATAACACATAAACAACACATACCAAAATAGGATGACAGATGAAGATGTGAATGTAAATAGAAATAGAGCAGTCTGATGCTGAGATGGAGCATCAAACCTTCACCTTGAGAAGCACCAATGCTGTTGCACAGGAATGCAATGTGCTGAGCCATAACATGACCTCCTCCTCAATGATCATGTCCTCATGATCATCTTATTCCTCCATCCTATGTATCAATCCAGGATTTCATTTATTTGGAATATGGCTGTTTTGAGTTGTTTCTGACTAGTTGCCATTGTCTTTTGATTACTTGTAATCATGTGGTATCTCAATTGTGTTGCTCATAGGTAACAGTTTGAGGGGGAATCATGAGTGTCAATTGTTGGAGCATGGTGAGATTGGCAACTAGGGTAGGGAGATCAACAACAAGGTTGGCAGTTGTGTTAGACATTTGTCAAATTATGGGGTGAATGGGCCTGAATGCAGTCACATTGGAGGTTGTTTGGTGTTTGGGGCATGTCTGGAAAATCTGGTGTGAGGGATGTGTCTGGGTCATTGATAGAGGTGAGGAGAATGGGGATGTCAAGGGGGGAGAGGATGTTATCAGCATTTGTGGGGGGCAGTTGTTATGGACAAACTAGCATTGGGTTCTCCTGGATGAAGGGGTTCAACTGGTCTCTGCAAAATCAAATGTGGGTGAAGGGAAGAAGGGGCTCCAATTTGCAAATGATGGTCCACAACCTCCCCAGGCACCAAACCCATCTTCTCCTGACAGAACACCCACACAGGCATGGCAGTGCCACAGCAATGCCTAAAATAGCCAGGACAAATATGTCTCATCAATCCATCACTGATGCCAAGATGCCAATTGGAAGCTGGTCAATCCCATTTGTGCATCATTGATCTTCATCAAGCCTGTTGATCCAAGAACTGCTAGTGAAACTGTCCACACAGAAGGTCCTTCAAGACCTTGAAGTGCTTCAAATGCCTACAACTTATTTCAATGATGCCAGATTGATTTTGATTCCATCCTAGGTATTAGTGTTGCCACAGCTCAAGCCAATGTTTTTGCAAAAAGTGGGGCTACAGCTAAATTTCTGAACATATTTGAGGAGATCATTGGAGTACTGGCCCACTGGCTCAAGGTACAAATTGGCTTCATGAAATCAATGCAGCTACAACAAAAATCTGGGTTTGCTGATGTGAAGTTTAAGTCACAAGAGATTACCCTGATGGTAGGGCTGTACAATATGTAACTTATGTGATCCTAAACAATAGGCAGCTGTGCATACATATGTAACTGTTGGTTACAGATTTGTTGTTGTCAGTCATAGCTGGTAATGAAGCATAAACAATCACTGGGACATTCATAAGTATTATATTTTGTGAAAAGATGACAACAGTATCATGACAGTTGGGAACTGAAAGATAATAGTTTTGGCATGGCATCTTCCTTCAGCAAAAGTGAAGAAAAAAAGAAGGTACCAAGAAAATACATACCATTACATGTGGGCAATTATGCTATGGAGGAATGTGAGCAAATTCTCATGATCAGATGGAACTGAGTCAGAAGTGATTTGAGTCTTTAACTTGGCCACATATTTTTTTCCCTTGAAATTGTGAAAAGCATCTTTTAGTGCATAAGCAAAATATTTCCTTATCCAGAATGTTTCCATTGCAAGGAGGATGGTTGCTTTTGTGGTGTATCAGTTTAATTATTGCTGTGCAAAAGACAATATTACCAGCTAATACTTGGCAATGTATTTCCTTATCAGACATGAGTCAACATTGCACCAGGGGAAATAATCTATTCTCTCACATCCATTGGCATAAAGTTGTCATGTATCTTTAGTCCAAATAATGACAGAAATGGTTGCTGGTGATAACATAGCATGAAAATGGAAGATGTGTGTGGAACTTACATACCACCTGACAGAAAATGAATATTCATATATAATCTGGAATATGCTGACTTTTCACTCACAAACTACAGATCATGGTATGAAACATCATAAGAATACAGTATGTGCATTTCACTCACTTCCTGTAGATCATGGTATGAAACATCATAAGAATACAGTATGTGCATTTTCACTCACTTCCTGTAGATCATGGTATGAAACATCATAAGAATACAGTATGTGCATTTTCACTCACTTCCTGTAGATCATGGTATGAAACATCATAAGAATACAGTATGTGCATTTTCACTCACCCACTGCAGATCATGGTATGAAACATCATAAGAATACAGTATGTGCATTTTCACTCACTTCCTGTAGATCATGGTATGAAACATCATAAGAATACAGTATGTGCATTTTCACTCACAAACTGTAGATCATGGTATGAAACATCATAAGAATACAGTATGTGCATTTTCACTCACAAGCTGTAGATCATGGTATGAAACATCATAAGAATACAGTATGTGCATTTTCACTCACAAGCTGTAGACCATGGTATGAAACATCATAAGAATACAGTATGTGCATTTTCACTCACTTTCTGTAGATCATGGTATGAAACATCATAAGAATACAGTATGTGCATTTTCACTCACATACTGTAGATCATGGTATGAAACATCATAAGAATACAGTATGTGCATTTTCACTCACAAACTGTAGATCATGGTATGAAACATCATAAGAATACAGTATGTGCATTTTCACTCACTTTCTGTAGATCATGGTATGAAACATCATAAGAATACAGTATGTGCATTTTCACTCACTTTCTGTAGATCATGGTGTGAGGCATCATAAGAATACAGTATGTGCATTTTCACTCACATACTGTAGACCATGGTGTGAGGCATCATAAGAATATAGTATGTGCATTTTCACTCACTCCCTGTAGATCATGGTTTGAAACATCATAAGAATACAGTATGTGCATTTTCACTCACTTCCTGTAGATCATGGTATGAAACATCATAAGAATACAGTATGTGCATTTTCACTCACTTCCTGTAGATCATGGTATGAAACATCATAGGAATACTGTATGTGCATTTTCACTCACAACCTGTAGATCATGGTATGAAACATCATAAGAATACAGTATGTGCATTTTCACTCACTCCCTGTAGATCATGGTATGAAACATCATAAGAATACAGTATGTGCATTTTCACTCACCCACTGTAGATCATGGTATGAAACATCATAAGAATACAGTATGTGCATTTTCACTCACTTCCTGTAGATCATGGTATGAAACATCATAAGAATACAGTATGTGCATTTTCACTCACATGCTGTAGATCATGGTGTGAGGCATCATAAGAATACAGTATGTGCATTTTCACTCACATACTGTAGATCATGGTATGAAACATCATAAGAATACTGTATGTGCATTTTCACTCACTTCCTGTAGATCATGGTATGAAACATCATAAGAATACAGTATGTGCATTTTCATTCACAACCTGTAGATCATGGTATGAAACATCATAAGAATACAGTATGTGCATTTTCACTCACAACCTGTAGATCATGGTATGAAACATCATAAGAATACTGTATGTGCATTTTCACTCACAACCTGTAGATCATGGTATGAAACATCATAAGAATACAGTATGTGCATTTTCACTCACCCTCTGTCACAGGAGACATAATAAAACTAATGAGTACCAATTGCTATGCCACTTACAGACTAGTTCAACAACTTTGATTAGCCTCCCTTCCAGAAAATGTGTGGTTATACTTACTCCCTGTTGATCAGATCAGATATTAGCACATATCAGATAGTAGCACTCACTCTCTACAGCATTGGTAAGTTTATGTATCAATGGAATATATATCAACATCACTTGCCCACTATTGTCACATTGTCAATATGGAGGAGGAATGTTTGATATCACTTACATCTGTTACATTCTGTTTTTGCTGTAGAATTTGTTCAGTTCATTTGTTTGATGATGTTTGTATTACTCACATCCTTCTAACAATATCTCTAACCATGCCATGAATATATATGCATCCCACTCACAATTTGATACTATTGATGTGTTATTTGTCATGTATCTATTGTAGGGCAAAAAATTGAAAGACCTACCCAGAAGAATGGAAAGACAGAGAACACTTGGAAAAAGACTTTTGACCAGGTGCGAACATTCCGAGCATTCAGAATATAGCTGTAATAATGTGTCAATGATATGAGACTCATGAATGAATTCCTTACAAAAGAGCTGTCTTAATACAGAGATCCAGGTTATTCTTCTGTGTTGAGACAAAAAGTTGAAATATAATCTCATTATCAATTGCATTAGCTGTTTTCTCTGTCAGTTGAGGACAGTCTTTATCAGCCTTGTCCATGTCTTATCCAGAATATCATGATCTAAAATAAAACAGGTTGTATACCACTCACCTTCCAACTGCACAAATGCCTTTGGAGGATTACTTGTATTCAAAACCTTGGGCAAGTAGACTTCCTGGAAAATCTTTTCAGCATTTTCTCTGGCTAATTTCCATCTGGTTTCTTGATCCTTCCCATCAGGTAGTTTCACATATTCTTGGACAACTTGAGCATCAAATTTGGTGAATACCACCACAAGAGGAACTACAAAATTCCTATCAAAATATTGGTTGTAATATGGATGGCATGACTTTCCTTTTCCAGTCCCTTTATTGAAGAACTGAAGTTCTGCAGGTGGCAAAGGGCGAGGACAATCCATGGGTACACAGAACCTATGAATATATACTTTCAGCTGGAATATGAAAATACCAAAATAAAGATACCAAATTGCATGTAATTGATCTTTCAAATCAGTTGCAACAGATTTCTTCTCAATAAATTCCCAGACCTCCCCTATCTCCTCAGCTGAACCTGCCTCAAAACCCCGTGAATCATGAAAGATGAAGTTACTATTGGGATATGTGATCTGATGCTCAATATCATGTATGCCCCGCTAAATCCATTCCGCATCAATGGCACATACATCACGCAACTTAGCCACTCACCTCTATCGTTGGCATCAGATGGGTGTGGGATGAGCCGGACGACGTCTTCTTTCCGAGAAGCTTCTTGACGCGTGATAGTATGTTGCTCTTGGGTACGTTGGGCTCAATTATGTTACCATCTCGATCATATATGATAGGTTTTGTGCCCCGTGACACACCGCAAACTTTCTCGAGAATGGTTGTCTTTCCTGCATTTGCCCTTCCTATGACGAGAATGCGGAAGTAGGGGCAGGCGTATCGCTTTTGAAGCATGTCAGTGGTTTCTGTTTCCGCAGCTATTGGCAAGGGCATGAATCAGAATGCCGTGGCCGTATGATTTTGTCCAACTTACTCTTGGAATGGACATCTTGAGAGCTTTCAGCGTTTTGCATAGTGTTGATATGAGATGGACTTCTGGCAATGGCGAAATCAGAGATAGCGGAAGGCCACTGTCGTCACACTCGTGTCACAGCCTGGCTGGCGATATGCTGACTAATGGTAGTCTCGCAGAACCTTGAAGAGTGTGACAATCGCCTCATCTTTGATATCTTGTCAATAACAGCTGACTGACAGGCATCGAGAATTTACCAAGCAAAGTTCAATTTCTGCTCTCTGAGATTCGAGCACGCGTTACTCGAACTCGAACTCGAACTCGGAAGGATTACGAGACGCCATGTCCACTGCGCCCGCGGTAAGTGGCATGCTTTCCTGCCCGACGGCGCTGAACGCGCCCGCAGTGGCGCCAATTCGTGTTTTTCGACGTCTCGCAAGTCACAGACGCGCACGACATCCAGAGCACGCCTCACATTTTCAAAGCCGCGCTCGAACTCTCGTGTCTCGTCTCCTCGTCCGCCGGCGTGCTCGTCGCAGACATCCATGGCTCCATTCACCTCCTCGACCCCCGGTCTGAACCTATAACAAGCCGGGTGGCCCATTCCGCAGGACACGTCACCCATGGCTGAGCAGAACGGCATGCTCGTCACCATCGGTGAGGAGCCCAGCGCCCGTGGACCCATCCTCAAGATATTCGACCTCACCACCCGCGACCTAAAGCCGTCCTCGGGCCCAGCGCCGCCTCTCCTCCTTCGCTCCCTCAAACTCTCAAACCACCCCTACTCCGTCTCTGCCACCGCACTCGCTCTCAACCTCGCCCACTTTACCATCGGCTTCGCGGGCGGCACGGTCCTGCTCTACAGATACCTCGATCAATCCCTCGCATCCTCGTCCTCGCTCACCCCTCTGCCCAAAGTCCGCACGGTGCACGGGCCAGGCACACGAGGTGCCGCCGCCAGCGAACCCGTTACTGGCCTTGGCTTCAAACAACCCTCGGACGACTCTCCCAATGCTTTCCACTTCATCGTCACCACCAGCCGTGTCCTCTGCTACCAAGTCTCGGGCAAAGGAAGTGGTGCTCCTGCGTCGATCGTCGACGAGATTGGCACAGGGTTGGGGTGCGCAAGGATGGATTTGAAAGCGAGAGACATGGTCGTCGCGAGACCCGAAGCCATTTATCTTTGCGGGACAGAGGGAAGAGGAGCATGTTACGCATACGAAGGTACGGATGTGTCTTGCTCCCCTGTTTTACGACACGGCACCTAACGGTACGCAGTCCACAAATCTTCAATACATACCCACAGCCACTACTTCGTCATCGTCTCTCCTCCATTCACTCCCACAGCGAACCCTGCCTCTGCCACAGTCCGGCACTTCGTCGCTTCCAATACAGCAGACCAACCCAAGGATGTCACCAATGTCGTCATCTTCGACGTAGAAAATAAATACTCAGGCACGTTCCCACACGGTGTCTGGGACGTCATCTCGCAATGGGGCCGAGTTTACGTCCTGATGAACGACGGGCAGTTCTTCATGTTCCAGGAAAAACCGACGCAAGAGAAGCTGGATATTCTCTACCGCAAGCCACTCTACCTTACCGCCCTTAGTCTCTCAAAGACCCAAACCCTCGATGAGAGTACGGTTGCCGAGATCCACAGACAGTATGGCGACCACCTGTACGCCAAGGCCGACTATGATGGCGCAATGCAGCAATGCTTGCACACCATCGGATACGTCCAGGCGAGCTACGGCATACGGCGGTTCCTCGATTCACAGAGGATAAATAATCTGGTGACCTACCTTCAGGAACTGCATACGCTAGGGAGAGCCAACGCAGATCATACGACATTGCTGTTGAATACGTATACCAAGCTAAAGGATGTGGCACGGTTAGATGGGTTTATCAAGCTTGAGACAAAGCGTGGAAGTACCGAGTCGGGCGAGATAGTGGCAGGCGGAGAGCTCCCGTTCGACTTGGAAACGGCAATCAGGGTGTGCAGGCAGGCCGGCTACTTTGATCATGCCTCCTACCTTGCCGAGAAGTATAATCGCCACGAGGACTATTTGAGCATCCAGATTGAGGATGCACGCAACTATGGGGAGGTGTTGACGTATTTGAGGATCTTGGGATCCGACGCGGTGCGTGCGAGTGATTTGAGGCGTGGCTAGTCTAGAGAGCTGACAGGCGGAACAGGCAGAAAGCAATTTGGCGCGCTACGGCCGGGCACTGCTCGATAATCTGCCGGTAGAGACGACGGAGCTGTTGATTGACTTGTGCACGACGACCGGGACTTTTCTCGATTCTCCCACCTCGGCCGCGGCAGGGGCAACAGGAGGGGTTCCTGAAGACAACAGCAACAAGATTCCTGCGACCGCGTCATACCTTTCGTACTTGGGCCTGTCCTCTGGCCCTGGCTCTGGAACGGAGACTCTACAGACAGCAACATCCGATCCAGCATCGCCTTCGACTACTAGAACGGCACGACAAGAGTCGATCGTTATTGCAAGTCCTGCACGAGCTCGTCGATCAGAATCGGTGTACGAACCCAGCACCGTTTCACAGTCTCGGCCTGGGACGCCATCGACCGTCGGTCCTCTCTCTCGCACACCTGTTGTTTCTCATGCTCAGGCGGTGACGATGGGACACCAGCCTCAACAACCCTTGTCGCAGCAGCAGCAGCCACCACCACCACCACCACCATTACCATTACTCTTGACGCCAGCACCAGCACCAGCACCGAGAAAACTTATATCCCCACGACTCTACTTTGCTCATTTCGTTGACCACATGGAACAGTTCCTCGTCTTTCTCGAGACGGTCGCTGCTCGGCGGTGGGGCCAGACCGTCGACGAGGAAGGTGTCAAGGTCGTTCCCTCTGGTGAGCAAGGAGAGATGGTAGAGGTGGTGGATCTGGAGAGTCAGATAGATAAGCAGGTTGAAAAGGCGGATCAGGTCGCGGTGTGGAATACGCTGTTGGAGTTGTACCTCACGCTCCCTGCGGCAGGGCTCCGGAACAAGGCCATCAACGTCCTCAAGAGCGACGTGATCCCGTACGACCCCACGCATGCGCTCGTTCTCTGTTCGGGGCGCGGCTACACTGAGGGGATGATTCTCCTCTGGGAGCGGCTGGGGATGTACGAAGACGTGCTTCAGTTCTGGATGAACGAGGAGCAGCAGCAGCAGCGGAGCGTGCCGGGAGGGGGAGAGGGAGAGGGAGAGGAAGCCTCTCGCCAGGTCGTCTCGCACCTCCACCAGCCCCAATATGGGCCCTCGCACCCGCGGCTGTACCTCATCGCGCTGCGCTTCTTGATCTCCACCCCTGAGCTGCTCGCCCGGCACCAATCGGATGTGAAGACGATACTGGAGCGGATCGAGAAGGAGAGAATTTTACCCCCGCTTGGGGCCATCCAGGTGCTCAGCAGGAATAGCGTGGCGAGTGTGGGACTCGTGAAGGAGTGGCTAGTCAGGCAGATTGGGAATGCAAGGGATGATATTCGAAATGTGAGGGTTTCTTTTTTTCATCCTGGTTGGGTTGGCTGACAAGTGAGGATTGTTTTTTTATTTTAGGACCAAACCCTCACCCAATCGTACCGTTCCGAAACGACAAAGAAGCTGCGCCAAGTTGGGAATCTCTCTAACCGCGACCAGCCACGCGTGTTCCACGTTACGCGGTGTTCTGCGTGTAGTGGGCAGCTTGATTTGCCAAGCGTTCATTTCATGTGCGATCACAGTTATCACCAACGGTGCCTGGGAGAACACGACACGGAATGCCCATTTTCGAACGCTCCTCGTTCCCATCCAACCATACTCGTAATTTTTTCATCGCACTAATTGATGTGAATTGATGATCTTTCGGGATTACGGAGAATGAAGAAGCAGACACCTTAGTAAAGATTAACGGGGAAGATACGCCGAGAAAAGGCTTGCTCACCAGAGCCTGGTGCGTAAAACAGTTCAAGAAGGATGGGGGAAGATTGTGGAGACGTATGTGGAAGTTTTCGTATGTTCGAGGTCGCAGTTTCATCAAGCTTCTGAATGGTCGAAAAAGAGAAGTCTTACCGTCATTGGGGATGAAACGTTGGCGTTTTGTGGACGCGTGTGACAGAAAAGTCACGCGCGCTTTGCCAGAATGGTTACAGGTCATATGCCGTCGGCGGACTTCAGAGCTAGATTCTTTCCAGATAGCAACCTAAGGTGTCCCTTTTGCACATCTAAACCTTGGTTCTCGCGGGAACACATCATGTGCAGGTGTGTGTTCTATACTCATTCTTATTTTTCTTTGTCTGCTTTGTCGAGAAAGCAAAGCAATTATCTGGCCATCGCCAATTTTTTAAAGGATAACCCTACTGCGGGCTCCTTTGAGGATATCGATTTCAATGTATTATAATTGACCGTTGCTCTGCTGTCTATGCTGCTGTTTTTTTTGGTATACTCGTTACAGGTTCGTTTTATTTTATGATCTCTCATACAGTATTTCCGGCAGACATCCTGTCCGGTAGTTTCATAGTTTACTCTACGTTTTGCAAATGTATATTTCTATGCTTAAAAACAAAAAATAAAAAAAGCTGTGTGCGGGAACAGTCTTATTCGCGAGATTAGAAGGAACAATGAGCAGCTAGCGGAGCACCATGATGTGTTTTTGCAAGAGGTCAAAGAGAATGGATTTGATGCCGTGACAGCGGCTTTTGGAAGGGGATATTGAATGTGCCGAGACCGATAGTAGACGAGGTGGTCTGAATGACTATCGTGTCTATTCAAGTAATACATACATTTGAAATTGGCAGACCTATTGGATATATTCTGTTGGGGATGACGGATCAACGGACGAGGGCACATGAGTGCGCACAGCAAGGAGGACGGGTTACGAGGGATGATAGGCTGTGAGGAACAGCACCCGAGTGATGGAAGAGAAGTCACGAAGAGAGAATTGGAAAGATGGGTGATGAAGTTTATTCAAATGCGAGAGCACCAAATATCAATACGAGGTACCTGTCAGGACTGCCCTAGACACAACCTAATGACTCAGAGTGGGGACTTGTTCAGTCCAAAGATGAAACGAGTTGCTCAGAAGCTATGTCTAGTGACAATAGACTATCTAGAGACTTAAGAGTCTCCTACGCTAAACTATGGCCCTTATATACCGCTTCTCCTGGTCTGTGCGCAGACAGCGCGCAGCTAAAGTCCCTCACTGGGGATCAATGCGCAGCGACTCATTCTGCACCCATCTAACCATTCATGGAGAGATCCTTCCACACCCAACTCCTGGGTTGTCCGCATGTGGCCTTCCTATTGTTCAGGACTATCGGCCGATTCCCATGCACGCCGTACCATTGACTCGGTACTCCTTGGCGTTCCCATGTCGCCCCTCAGGCGCCGTGCCACTCATGATTCCTTTCATGGCGTAGGCCCATCATCGGGCCGTGCTCCTTGTCGGCACTCGGTCTATCTCCATAGCCGATGCTGACCTAACCACCTTCCTAATAGGGACTGCAGTTCACGTAGGCCATCCTCCTAGAGTCCCATTGCGTAGTCTTGTTCGTAGACGTTTGAGCGAAGTAAAATAGATAAAAAGAAATGAAAAATATCTCCCGACTCTCCAAGTCCGTATCCTCTGATCTTCTATTGACAATGTTGTCTCTAAGTGTGCATCTTCATAGTCATTGTTGTGTCGTTACTGTAATGGTTTTGAAAATGAGAGGTATGCTCATAACATCACCCCCCCCCTCAAGGCCTCGCGTCCCGAGAGGCTGACATGGCGGAGTCCACATATCTTGGATCCTCCTTCATTCGTGCATAAAACGTGGCCAAGCGCGCTTGCTGATCATTGGGCGACAGCCCGGTTTGTTCCGAGTCGACATCCTCGACGTCTTCAATAGTGGTCTTGTAGTTGACCAGTGGTTTTTCTTGGTGTCTTGTGCCTTTAGTCCTCCTCTGTCGGTCTTCTTCCGACTCGCTGCTTTCTTTGGCAGCTGCTACTGTCTCCTTTTTTAAGATTTTCTTGGCGAGTACCGCCATATCCTTCTCTTGAGCTCTCTTCTCTTCCGCTAGCTCCTCTGCTTCCGTCGTCTGAGGGAAATTAAGCACGGGTTTAGACCGCCCGCCGCGCTCCAGATCTCTGGAGAACGTCCCATCGGTGTCGTCCGGCAGCTCCATGATCGCTGCCCTATCACCCTTCCAGTTGCGCCATCGGCGCTCCATATTGGCCAAGTATTTCGGCCCAAACCGGCCATCCTCCCATCCGAACAATCTCTGTCGGTCTTTCCAATGAGTTCCCCGAGTCTTTTTGTGCCTTGCTGCACTAGTAGGTTGTTTGGATGTCGTCTCGGTGTACTGGATATACAGGATCCCATCTCGAATGTTTCTAACGAGTTTGGGAGCTTCTGGATTCGCCTTATGGAATTTTTTGACTATGGCGGGTGCGTTGACAACGTTTTTGACCGGTTCCCAGGTGGCCTCCTCCACTGGGTAGTTTTTTCCATTTAACGAGGTACTCCAGCCTCGCTCCTCCTCTGCCGCTCACTCGGCTTTCCAGGATTTCCTCAACTTCGTATTCCCCTTCCTGGGATTCTTCTACCATTTGCGCGTCTTTATGCACTGCTGCCTTTGCCTGTTGTTTTGGGAAAACCAGTTCCCTATACAGCTTCAAGAGGACTTCGTTGAAGACGTTGTAGACCTTCCATGAGGCCGGAATTTTTAATTTATACGAGGATTTGCCCACTTTGGCGAGTACTTCTAAAGGACCGACAAACTTCCCATCCAATTTCTTTGTCGCTTGAATCACCAGTAGGTTTTCTGTACTTAGGTAGACCTTGTCTCCGGGTTTATATTCGCGTGCTTCTTTTCGATGCGAATCGTATCGTTCTTTCATGACCTGGGCCGCCTTTTCCAATGCCATTTTTGCTTTGGCATGAACTTCCTCAAGTTCCTTTGCTAGTTGTTCTATAGCGACTGCTTTTGGCGCATAGGTCGGGTCAAGTCCTTTATTGGGATGTCTTCCGTAATTCATGTAAAAGGGGGTAAAACCGGTCGCCGAGTGAACCCTGTTGTTGTGGCAGAATTGAGCCACTGATAACCAATCAGACCAGTTGTCCTGTCGATTGTTGACAAAAATGGTAAGGAACTCTTTCAGTTCCTGGTTCACCCGTTCTGTTTGACCATCTGTTTGAGGATGATAGGCCGTTGATCAGTTGGCCTTGATTCCTAATATCCTGTAGAGATCGTTCATGAATTTAGACGCAAATTGGGGTCCTCTATCGCTAATGACCTTTCTGGGGAGTCCATGCTCCCTGAATACGTTATCTCTGAACAGCACCGCTGTTCCTTGTGATGTGATCTCCGAGGTAGTTGGTATGAAATAAGATTTTTTAGTGAAGCAGTCTACAATGACCAGGACCATGTTATTTCCTTTGGAATAAACATCATCAAATGAATGAACTGAACAAATTCTACAGCAAAAGCAGAATGTAACAGATGTAGGTGATATCAAACATTCCTCCTCCATATTGACAATGTGACAATAGTGGGCAAGTGATGTTGATATATTCCATTGATACATAACCTTATAGATGCTGTAGAGAGTGAGTGTTACTATCTGATATGTGCTAATATCTGATCTGATCAACAGGGAGTAAGTATAACCATACATTTCTGGAAGGGAGGCTAATCAAAGTTGTTGAATCAGTCTGTAAGTGCCACAGTGACCAGTACCCATTGGTCTTATTGTGTCTCCTGCAACAGAGGGTGAGTGAAAATGTACATGCTATATTCTTATGATGTTTCATACCAGGATCTACAGACAGTGAGTGGAAATGCACATACTGTATTCTTATACCATGATCTATAGCTTGTGAGTGAAAATGCACATACTGTATTCTTATGATGTTTCATACCATGATCTACAGTTTGTGAGTGAAAATGCAAATACTGTATTATGATGATGTTTCATACCATGATCTACAGACAGTGAGTGGAAATGCACATACTGTATTCTTATGCTGTCTCATACCATGATCTACAGGAAGTGAGTGAAAATGCACATACTGTATTCTTATGATGTTTCATACCATGATCTACAGTATGTGAGTGAAAATGCATATACTGTATTCTTATGATGTTTCATACCATGATCTACAGTTTGTGAGTGAAAATGCATATACTGTATTCTTATGATGTTTCATACCATGATCTATAGGAAGTGAGTGGAAATGCAAATACTGTATTCTTATGATGTTTCATACCATGATCTACAGTTTGTGAGTGAAAATGCACATACTGGATTCTTATGATGTTTCATACCATGATCTACAGTTTGTGAGTGAAAATGCACATACAGTATTCTTATGATGTTTCATACCATGATCTACAGTTTGTGAGTGAAAATGCACATACTGTATCCTTATGATATTTCATACCATGATCTACAGTATGTGAGTGAAAATGCACATACTGTATTCTTATGATGTTTCATACCATGATCTACAGTTTGTGAGTGAAAATGCACATATTGTATTCTTATGATGTTTCATACCATGATCTACAGCTTGTGAGTGAAAATGCACATACAGTATTCTTATGATGTTTCATACCATGATCTACAGCTTGTGAGTGAAAATGCACATACAGTATTCTTATGATGTGTCATACCATGATCTATAGTTTGTGAGTGAAAATACACATACTGTATCCTTATGATGTTTCATACCATGATCTACAGCTTGTGAGTGAAAATGCACATACAGTATTCTTATGATGTGTCATACCATGATCTATAGTTTGTGAGTGAAAATACACATACTGTATCCTTATGATATTTCATACCATGATCTACAGGAAGTGAGTGAAAATGCACATACTGTATTTTATGATGTTTCATACCATGATCCACAGGAGGTGAGTGAAAATGCACAAGTTCAGCCAAGGGCTTACTTTGGGTGTAGTCCTTCATGATACCATGTCTTCAGTCTGTGAGGTCACTCTTCAAATAGCATTCTTTCATTTCTTATCTTTTTTCTGTTTTAGGTAAGTCAGCATATTCCAGACTATATGAATATTCATTTTCCATCAGTTTGTATGTAAGTTCAACATATGTCCTGCATTATCATGCCATGCTATTATCAGCAATCACTTCTGTCATTATTTGGACTAAAGATAGATGAAAACTTTATGCCAATGGATGTGAGAGAACCAGAAATTATTTCCCCTCATGCAATGTTGACTCATATCTGATAGGAAACACATTTCCAAGTATTAGCTGGTAACATCACCTCTCGCACAGCAATAATTAGACTGATACACCGCCAAAGCAATCATTCTCCTTGCAATGGAAATATTCTGGATAAGGAAAGACTTTGCTGAGGCACTAAAAGATGCTTTTGACAATTTCAAGGAAAAAGAATATGTGGCCAAGTTAAAGACTCAAATCACTTCTGACTCAGTTCCATCTGATCATGAGAATTTGCTCACATTCCTCCATAGTATAATTGCTCACATGTAATGGTATGTATTTTCTTGGTACAATTTTTTTTTTCACTTTTGCTGAAGGAAGATGCTCTGCTTTGTTATGCCCAAACTATTTTCTATACCATCTTTCAGTTCCCAACTGTCATGATACTGTTGTCATCTTTTTACAAAATATAATACTTGTGAATGTCTCAGTGATTGTTCATGCTTCATTATGTTGGAACACCCAAGCATGCTGCTCAGGGATCCCTCTGGTGGGTGTTACAAACAAACTAGCATTGGCTTCTCCTGGACAAAGGTTCAACACCTTCCCACACATACATTGAATGTTTCCCCTTTCATATGTTTCCTTTTACAATGGTTACTTGATTTGTCTTGCATTGTTTACATGTTATTTGCTTACCATTAATGCTCTGCAGCTGTTGCCACCCACAGCAGTTGTGCCTCATGTTTCATTGTTCACACTTAGTAATCTGTAGTGCAACCCTGTATATATAAAGCATAGTAACACTGGACTGGTTCTCCAGTTCAGCAATAGATTTCTATTGCTCATTTGCACTTGCCTGAGCTTCACCCCTCCATCAGCCCCTCCATCCCCAACACCTAAGTGCACCTCTGCCTGCCTAGTGCACCTGGGGTCCACCTTACCTGTCCACTACCTCTTGGAGCTGCCAATCTTTGCCACCATGCATTGCCCTGCTTATGCACCACTCCCACACCCCAGCTTGACCCTAACATATTGCTGAACTCACCTCAGCTCACCCAAGTACAAGACAACTACTAAAAGATTCAATTTTACCTGGAGCTACTACACTTCATTTGCTAGATTTGAGTCTCTAGGTTCTACAGAAGCACCCTTAGACAATCTCCCTTCTATCTCATCAACATGGACAGAGTACTACCCATCAAAGATGACTTCTTTACAGGAGACACCTTTTTCAGCAAATTCATCAACCCCCCTTGCTTCAGCCAGTCAGACCCTGTCATCCCTGAAGAGTTTGTCCAAACCCAGACCCAGAGTTCTCCCACCTCACCATCACCAACTGTTGTATTGGATTCCCTCATCAGCAAAATTAAGAGCCAACTACAGCATGCTTACAAGAAGACCAAGAAGAGCAAAGGAAAAGAAAGAGAAGCCTCTACCACCAATCCCACAACTGTCACCCCCTTACATGTGCCACCAAGCCTGACAGATACTGGTCTACCATCCAACCCACAGGAATGCTTCTCAAGGCCCTGTTACAGACTTTCATCATTATGCTTACATTATTATCCCTATACTTCTTTTCCTGGGTTGTTGACATTTCACTCCCTTTTCATTTCACTTCCTTTTATATATTCCCATTGTTCTTCACAGTATATAAACCCATCCATGTACCATAGTTCCTCAGTTCCAACTTAGTTGAGTATTGTCCTCACTCAAACAATCTAAGACTCTCTCCTTACCTTCCTCATTGAGCAACCACCCTTTGTCATTGTCCAGCACAATGCCAAGGGTTGTCTTCATCCATTGACTGGGAGTAGACTGAGACTCTATTTGTCATATTGATTTAGAATGAAACCAAGGGCATTGACCTTAACATAAGTTGGAACTCACTGAATTGCTTAGTGCTCTGTCACTAGCCAGACAATATTGATCCAAATGACCAGAAACCAGACTCTTGAAAGAGAGACCACCAAACAATTCCTTTCTTTACAAAGGAATCTACTATCTAGAACAACACAAGCTCTGTTTCTCAATACTACACAAGCATTGGGAATTTCGAGGAGTAGGAAAGAAAAGAAACACCCCAGTATCTGACAAATACTTTAAATGATATTACACTGAAGGAAATGAACACAAACTTGTTAGGACATGCCTAAACACACCCTTACACCTTAAAGCGTTGACTTATTAAGTCAGAGACAAAACCAATGTATGCTCAGAGTGGTAGTAGCATACAAACTGTTAGGATGAGCCTAAACACAACCCAAAAGACTTATGAGAAGGGTGGCTTGTTCAGCCAAAGACAAGACTAGTTGCTCAAGAAGAAGTGTCTAGGACACAAACTATCTAGAGTCTTAGGGACTTGCTACCTAAGATGACAACCCTTATAAACCTCTCTCCTGGTCTGTGCGCAGACAGCACACAGCTAAAGTCCCTCAAGCCAGGATTAATGTGCAGCAGCCGATCTGTGCCGATCTGACCATACCTGGAGATATCCTCCCACACCAACACACTGTCCTTCCATATGTGGCCACGCTTATTGTTCTGCGTCTCAGCCAATTCCCACATACACCAGTACCTAGTCATCGGTACTCCTCAGCGTTCCCATGTTGCCCCTCAGGCGCCATACTGCTCATGTATCCTATCATGGCATAGGCCCATCATCGGGCCGTTGTCCCAGTCGGCACTCGGTCTGTCCCATAGCCGATGCTGACCTAACCACCTTCCATATAAGGGTTGCAGTCCTAACATAGCCAGCCCCTGCAACCATAGTATCGTCTAAGCCCTGTATCTAAACGTTTGAGTGAAGATGAAAAGGTAAAAAGAAAAGAAAAATATATCTCGACTCCTCTAGTCTGTGTCTTCATAATCATCTTTGACGTCGTTACTGTAAAATGATAGGGGCATGAGATATGCTCATAACACAAACCACCTAGAGCCTTAAGGGGTTTAAGCTCAAAATAACTCCCTACTTATACCAGAGCTCATGGTCCATGCACAGCTATAATCCCTCATCCATAAGGGATGTGCAGCAACAGACTCCCCCTGCATCTAACCATCTATGTGCACACCCATAATCCTGTGCATGCTGACCTTTGGCTCCACAATCTTCCTATTGTCTGGCAATCATTCACATGCCAACATGCCCCTAACCATCCCATGACCATGGCATCCTTCTATAATTATTGGGGACCCAATGTCCCAGCTCAGCTCTTGCTGACTAATCCATTCCCACACACATAGAGGCCACCATGATGGCCATAGTTTCCACATAAGGTAATTCCTGATGCTTCATCATAACTCTTGAGTAAGGCATTGTCCCACCTTTGGATAAATCTTGAAAATAATAGAATAATTGTCCATGTCCTAATCCAACCCAACCCAAGGCTTTCTAAGCCTGCACATAGTTGTTGTCACTATCATTACTGAATATATGTCTTTTCTAATGTCTCCAAGGGTATCATAAGCCTTCCCAGAGTTATCCTGCCAACAAAAGTTGTTGACTCCTGTATGGTCCCTATCATGTGACTTAGGGGCTCCTCTCCAGCTCATAACACCCAGGGTACAATGATACCATTACTCTCCCTGTTTGTTTCAAGATCTCATACCAAATTGCTCTCAACCTGGATATGAGCCCCCAGGGTATGATACCCTGTTTTTCATAGGCATATCGAATCACTTTCAACCTGGATATGAGCCCCCAGGGTATGTTGACAATCCCCTTTTTTTTTAGGCATTTGTTTCAAGATCTTGTACCAAATCACTCTCAACCTGGATATGAGCCCAGGTATGATACCCCATTTTTCATAGGTGTACCAAATCACTTTCAACCTGGATATGAGCCCCCAGGGTATGTCAACAATCCCCCTTTTTTTTTAGGTTTTGCTTAGCCAGCAATGAGCACTGGCATGGTTTAGCCATGTTTGTGGGTATTTGCCTCAAACAGCCCTCACTGTTGGGCATGAGGCTCACCATTATATTGCCTCATAGGATGTGCTTTCAGCCAATTAAGCACCAGCAACAGGCTTTATAACAGGGTAATCCACATAGACCTCATTAGCTCTTGCACAATAGGTTTTTATTTTTTGACCAAGCCAACAAAACAAAGATAGTGTTGTATGTATCCAGGGCACAGTTCCCTTCACATATCTGGTAGTTGTAGCTTGTAGCTACCTAGGCTAGATAATATCATCATTTCTATGCAAAAAAAAGAAAAAACAGGTTATAGATCACACAGACAATTAGAGAGGGACCCCAGAACCAAGGCAGACCCCGTGTGAAACACTGTTCAGGGGGTTGCAGTCTCGGAATTTTCCAGGCGCACCTGAACTGGCTCCCCAGATCCTCAGCATGAGTCGCGACGGTTCTGCCATGCCTCTTAGCCCACTATTGTTCCCGACTGATGTTATCCAACAATTCTTCAGCTTTTTCTTGGCGATCTTAAAACAAGTGATTTGATGCAATTTCCTTGGTTCCTCGGCCACATCTGTTCGGCATGGAGGTCTGTGTACCTATCCATGACTGCCGAGTTCTGGCATAGAATCTTTATATCCTTCGACTCAAAGAAATCCACACTTACCACAATCTCCGTCATTCGCTTCTTCCTGGAACGTAACCCTGAAGCTCCATTCTCTTCCTTCTTCGAATTTCCACACCAATATCCACACCATCTTTCCGAGTTTACCCAGCAACAGATAAACGACATAGGATACGTTCTGGAGATGCTAGTCGACAAATCACATCGTTGGGAGGATGTTTATTCGTTTTCCCATGCCACGGACCTATTGCCGTTGATTCGTATGAAAAATCGCCTCCCGCTATTACGAGCGCTTCACCTCTCGCTTATCAAGGGTTTCGACGAGGTACCAGATCTGTTGCATGATGTATTTGAGGTTGCCCCATCCTTAAATACCATCTATGTTGAAAATCTCGCCGATTGGAAGTTCAACTGGTCAAACTTGAAGGACATTCTTACTAGCAAGTTTGGGTCTGGTGCTTTTGTCAATGCCCTTCCGCAGACGACAAAGTTGGAGCGGCTCCACATACACACCGCAATTAGGCCCCTTCTGACCATCGTCATTTTCCTTCCTCGCCTAAAAATGCTACACTGCCATGTCAGCTGGTTACCTTCACCCAAGGCTCCCACGCTAACGGAATTAAGGCTCTTCTCGGGATCTGAATCCTCAGATTTTGATTTTGATTCGTCTACTTTCATTGATATTGCACTGTCCTTTCTACACAGATCGTCTTGTACTGTCTTACGTCTCGGTATTCAATCAAGTCAGGCAGCTACAGCCATAGAAATCATCACATCGTCTATTTAGAGCTTGTGGAAATCGTCAATATAGGAAATATCTTCGAGGAGCTTACCATCTCGCCAAATCCAACACAAGAACCATTAGCGCCTTGCATGGTGACGCTGGAGGTCCATGATAATAATGACATTACCGATGATGACATTGGCCGATTATGCGACTTGATTTCGTCGCGCTCTATGATTTATGCGGCCAATAATTATGGCCACGAGAAATTAGAGAAGTTGAAGTTGCATGGGCGTGTGTCTGGTGTATGATAAATTTGTTGACATACTCTCTGTGTGTGAAGAGCATGACATTGACTACAATGAGTAGTTACTGTCACAGATAAACCACTTTTTTTTTTTGAATAGAAATTTGCTATTGAAAAGCCTAGGTAACTACAAGTTACTAATAACTACCAGCAGCATAACAAGCTCCGGAAAGACATGGAAAAAAAACCAAACAAACCAAACAAGACATAATGACAAGTACACAAAAAGCAAAATGGAAAATATTGCAATGGGCAGTTGTTAAACATTGAAATCGATATCTTCAAACGACCCTGCTGTTGGGTTGTCTTTAAGGAAATTTGCAATCGCTATATAATTACTTCTTTTACGCGATAGCGCAGCCAAAGAGAAAAAAGAATGAGAATAATAGATGCACCTGCACATGATATGTTCGCGCGAAAACCAGGGTTTAGATGTACAAAAAGGACACTTCAGATTGCTTTCAGGGAAGAATCTTGCTCTGAAATCCGCCGATGGCATATGACCCATAACCATTCTTGTAAACCTCGCAAAATGTGTGACTTTTCTGTCACACGCGTCTACGAATCGCCAACGACAAGCCCCGAGTGAAGGTAAAACTTCTCTTTTACGCCCATTGAGAAGCTTGATGAAGTTCTTCCCTCTGTTAGCTGAAACTTTCCATATGCGCCTCCACATAGCGCCAGCCTCTTTCTTGAACTTGGCCATCTGCTCCACTCTCGTGCACAGCCCCTTCTTCACAGCCACAATCTCGTTAATCTTTACCAAGGTGTCCACTTCCTCATTCTCAACGATCCCCATGTGACTCGGACACCATGAAAGAATAATCGAACGCTCTTCATTCCCATTCATCCATTCTCTAAGCTTTAGCATCGCATTAATCGACGTGTATTGATGATCTTTCACTTTAGTGTCAAAAACACCTGTTAACACTGCTTGGTTATCCACCAACACCACCACTTGACCCTCTATACCCCATTCTGCTAAATGTGCAAACAAATCTTCCAAAGCTTGCAATTCCGCTTTGTACGCCGAACTAGCTTTGAAGATTCTCGCCTCTTTAACCCCTGGTCCGATAAAGCCAGAGCACCCAACTCCTTTTCTAAATGCTCCGTCTGTCGCAAATACTGAACTCGTATGTCGCCACAAGTCTAACTGTATTTCAAAACTCCTCAGCCAGACTTGAAACAATTCTGAGTCTTCTTTTCTCGGGTGCACTCGATTGACAATCTGAATACGATTTTTGAAGATTTCTCGAACCTGAAATCCCGGTATGTTCTCTTCGTGACAAAACCAAAATTCTTCCTCCACTCCACTAGCGATATCAAATAGTTGCGGCAGAGTGTTACCTGCCGCACTTGTTCTTTTCTTCTTTTGGAATTTAATCATTTTCACATGGCATGGCAGAGTCGAAAAAAAAAATCGAAGAAGACGAAGGGGATGATATTTGTTAAGTGTTGCCAATCTAATTCCCATTTTTTTAACCAATAAGTCACAGTAGACTCGAACTGGTGGAACTCCTAAGAGGAGTTCTAGGGGCGCCATAGGAGTTGTTTTGAATGCACCACTCATCCAGAGCACTGCCCTTCTCTGTACTCTCTCAAGAATTTGCAACTTTCTCTTTACGCCTTTACCGTTTAGATGGTACCATAAGCCTAACCCGTATGAAAGGATTGGCCAAATGCACGCCTTGAAAATTTGAAGACGCCTCTTGATATCTAAACCCCGGATCGCGTTCCCTATCATGCGCAGAGCACTAATTGAAGACAAAGCTTTATTAGCGTAAAATTTAATATGAAAATCAAAAGAAAGCCCCGAATCAAAGAAAAACCCCAGATACCACCAGATCTTTTTATTCTTGATCACTGATTTCTTGCCTTTCGCATCCTCCAATTCAATTTGGAGGTTTTCGATCTGTTGGTCGTAAGTATGATCAATGGAGAAATTAACTACATGATTTCGAAACTCTTGAGCTGATGATATTTTCTTTTTAGCTCTCTTTTTTAATATTTCTGGGCTGACATTATATTCTTTTACTGCCCCTTTTATTTTGGATCTTTTAAACGGCAAGAAGCAAAAGAACTCCGTCTTGTCCATCTCTACTATCAACCTGATTCTCTCCATGGCTAATGAAAAATCTTTGAACCATTTTTGCAGTTTTAATACTCCGTCCTGTAAATTAAGATCAGAAATCATTAAGTTACCGTCATCCACATATGTGACCAAAGCCCTGTCCTTGTTCATCCAGTCTTCTAGCCCAAACTCCTTTTTCAACACTGGTGCTACGAGCAAGTTTAGCATGATTGGCGAATCTGGACTGCCCTGGGGAGCACCCTCTCCTGCCGATAACTCTGGCGAAATTCCACTTCCCCACATAAACCTCATATTTCTTCCCGAATAAAATGATCTTGCAAACTTGGCAACTTTCGCAGGAAAACCTTGTTTTTCTAGCATCGTCGCCATCACTTCTCCTTGTAACGAAGGAAAGTATTGCGCTATATCCACGCCCAGACATAACGTGAATTTACCAGCCTGTCTCGCTTGCTGTACCCAATTTATGATGAAAAGACCAGCATCCATCGTTGATCTCTGGCAAACTCCTCCGAACTGTAGTGGGTGCAATAAATTGTTTTGCGCTGTGTCAAACTGAAGTCTTGCCGCCAGTACTTTCATGAACAATTTCCCCAAGCAATTCAACAAAGCGATCGGCCTGTAGCTTTTAACCTTCGAATAATCATCCTTCTTCGGTTTGGGAATGATTATAGTGTTCAATTGCTTAAACTGTGACAGCCAAACACTTTCTTCCAAGATGCGATTGAACACTTCCATGATTTGGACTAAAAAGGATTCTTCTTTAAGTATCACTTTTAATAAGCGCCAACTAATCATGTCCAGTCCTGGAGCTGACGAATTTGAAGTTGTATTAATCTTTTCAAGGATTTCTAAACCAGAGAAGTTATGCCAATGTCTAACCGGATTTTGCGGCAATCCTCGAATATACTCCCAATTTACTGGGTGCGCCGCTTGTTGTCCTACAAATTGGTAATGGGCCGCATTCCATAACTCTTCTAAGCTCTGAATAGCTTGACCTGCCAAATTGACAATCCTCGGGAATGCTGCCGGTTTACGATCTCTCGTCCATCTTACTGCATCCCAAAGTTCTCCTTTCTTAACCATTTCATCCAATTTCTTATCGAAAAATTGCCTTTTTGCCAGTTTAGTTTCCTGCCAAAGTTGCCGTTTGGACTGAACCGAAGGATCTCGAATGTAATTTTCTTTCACTAAACTACACTCTCTATTCCACCACATATTCAGTCGTGAGTTTTCTTTTGGCACTTTGGCATATTTTGTCCAAGCTGACTGAATTCCTTTATAAAGTTTATCGATACAATCTTGGGCATTAACTCCATTCGAAAACGAAATTTTCCCAATTTCTGTAATGAAAGATAATTCTTCTTCCGAATTCGATGGGATGTATGGAGCACGCGGGCAATATGGAGCTCTTCCTGACGAGAACTTTAACGAAATGGTGCAGTGATCAATCTTTGCTCCTGTAACTTCGACTGAATAGTTAAATCTAGAATCCTCCAAAACGGCATCTTGAACCCAAACTAAATCCAAAATGCTGGCGTACTCTTCTCCTGTTCGTCTGCTCCTGTGAAAAGTAGGTATGGAAGAATCGTTAACACAATTGAAGCCTTTATCCATCATAACTTCGATTAAATCCATAGCCTGTGAATTTTCGAAAATCACTGTATCATCCCAGATACTTGAATGAAGGTTAAAGTCACCCTGAATAATAGCAATGTTTTCAACAAATGATAACCCTCGTATGAGCGCCGTCAGCACTCCCCACGACTTCGGGTTACGATAAATATTCAGAATTTTTTGAACTAAACTGTCAGATAACCTAGTTAAAGAAACCAGAAGAATATCGTCATGATCGAAAGACATCGGATCAATCATTACCATAAACAAAGCTAAGAGCCTCTTGTGTATGTAGCATGCGACTTGCGCTTTTTCATTTAGCATGACAAGTTGCCACGATGTGTGGATAGGGCCACCGTTTAGGTCTACACCGTCTTCGCAACTACTACTCGGGATTTTGCGAAGGCCTTTCACGAACAGGTATTCCTGTACAAATATAATGTCCGCCATCGACTGATTAGTTTCCAGTAAAATTTCCACTTTTTTGTATGATTTGCACGCGTTTTGAAACAGAAACCAAAAGTTATGAATGAATCCAATCATAAAGTTGAGGCGTCAATCCGGGCTGACGCGCCCGCAATGGTGTTTGAAGACTTAGAAACGTCCGAAAGGCAGTCCCAAATTGTACGTCCTCTTCTTTCTGCAATATGTGTCTTATCCAATTGAATTAGTTTTTTGACATTGAAGCGCATCCCAAAGTACGGGCATTCTTTACTATTGGAGGCATGATTCGATGCGCCTCCCCCTCCAATGCAGTTAATACAAATGACTCTATTGCAGGCTTGATTCGATCTGCATTTGCCGCAGTACATGCGATGCTGATCAGTAGAGTGATTTTGCGTGCATCTGCCGCAAACTGTATGTCTCATAAAACAATTGAATTTCGTATGTCCCCACTTCCAGCACTGGATGCACTGTGGGACAGGTTGATTAAAGAGCCACTTAAGGCATCTCACTGACGTTCCATTGATTTCGACGAAGGTATTTCGGAGATAATCTGCATTTACGCCTTGACGTGTGTCATAGATTTCTAACATAATCGTTCCAGTTGGTCCTAACGATGTAAGACCACGAGCTTTAATCCACTTTGGCATGCCAAAAAACTTCACATCCTTCCATTTAGGATGCGCCTTGATGTCCTGAAGAATTTGTTCTGGCAAGTACTCGTCGCCATTCATATCCCTTGTCTTGACATAAGAGAATTTCATAGAAGACGTCGTAGGACGATTAAGAATGATGGCGTCGCTGGCCGCGATATTGACATAGTCTGCCAACACATCTATTAAAACTTTTCTTTGCAAATCCGTGATGTCTTTCTTGCACTTAATAATAAGCACTTCCCTAATCGTCCAAGACGCCGAAACTATTGCATTGGGTTCGTTGCCTTGAAAGGCTTCTTTGAAACCCGGAAGACGTCTTACTGACCGATCAATGTTGTCCGTAAGTTGTTGTCCATCTGCTCTTTTCCCAATTTCGAAACCGATGAGAGCATGTGCAGGTGCCTTCCAGTGAAGAATGTTCTTAGCCGTGCCTCTCGCCGTGCACTTCTTTTCTCTTTCTTTATTTGCTAAAATCCAAGCCTCTACAGACCCTGATGCGACTGACACAAAAGATTTCTTTCCCGACGACGCCAAAACTACTGGACCAGATTTCGGTGTAGCCGGCCATTCTTCCGAATTCAACGATTTACCCCCCGCTGCACTTTTACTTCCAGATCTCGACCTAATAAAACGAGCCGCAGTCTCTAATTGATCTTCAACTGAAGTTTTGCGAATATTGGCCATAGATCTAGCCAAATCCCATACACCTCCTAACTGTTGTACTGGGACAGCCTTCTCCTCCGATGTGATTGAGCTTGTCTTCTTACGAGGAACAATCGATATATTGTCTTCTTTTCTCTCGTTTTTGACTGCAAACTGGATACGACTTCTATCTTCCGGTTTCATTTTATCCATAAGGATTTTCATCCAAACCTCTAAACCTTCCACTGACAACCGTTCTTCATCATTCAACACCATACCTACCACCAAATGATTAGACCGAATTGGTGCTCTCAAATTCTTGTTCAACATTAGATAGCTTTTCATCGCCCTCCTATTGCAATCGGAAATGGCGATAAAATCATTCTTAACGTCTTCTTCAATAACCCAACCAGCCTCTGTTTGCCGGCAACCTTTCAACATCTCATCATGTAGAAAGTCAGCATCCCACTCATCGCTGTTATAACCACTGCTAATTTCTCCTTCTTCCCTGTCCACCACCATACTTTCAGGCTTATTCTCTTGTTTACGAAACGTATTCTCCATAAGCTCCTGCTGAGCATGCAGACGCTGTTCGTCTCGAATCTTCCCAACATTGACTAACGGAGAAAACTGCCTGCTAGTTTTCTTTAAACGTTCCCGTTTTTCAGTGAGAACTCGCAATTGTTCCTTTCTCTCTTTCTCAATACATTCGATTTCTTCTAACCTCTGTACCTCCACCGCTCTAGCCCTTTCCTGCTTTTTCTCAAATTCCAATAAGCGTTCCTGTTTGATACGTTCCGCTTCTCTTGCTGCTTCCTGCTTGAGCCTATCTGCTTCTCTCTCCACTTCCAACAGCGCATCTTCCTTCTCTTTTTTCTGTTTTGCCTCGAATTTTTTCATTCTCTCGATTTGATTAATCAACTCCCAGTTGATATCATCCCTGTTAATTGTAGGTACTTTCTGCGACTGTTTCAAAAAATGTTCCGACACTTTTAAACATTCTCGGTATTTTGAATAATCTTCAGCAGGGATCTTCGCGACTGTCATGTGACCATAGCAATCCAGCCATAGTTTTGCTTCAGCGACAGATTTCGGTTCCACTAAATGACCAGGCGGAGGTGGTGTCGTGTACCAAACCGGAGTGGCTTGCTTAGAAAGAAAAGTCTCCCCTCTAAACGGCATATCCACTGAAGATTTTGTAGATGAAGACTCCGACTTTGGACCATCTGAGTACAATTCCTTTGCTATCAAAGCTTGCTCTTTAAAGAATTTTTCCACTCCAGCTGACATCACAGAAATTTGCGCCTCTTCCCTAGTCACCACGTGTATTGACGCCTCCGAGCCTGCCGCCTCTGACACCACTCTACTACTCTCGTAGTCTACCAATTCCTTGCTCGGAACAAAGGAATTGATTCTTTCCTCGCCTTGCTTCAAATACACCTTTGCATCATATTTCACTGGTTCATCGCAACTCTCTTTAAACACTCAAATTGCTTCCTCTTCCTCTTTAGTATACGGCAGCTCCGCCGACTTGACAGATGGAGCATCAACATATAATAACACCGGAGTAGAGGACAAAACTCTTCGCCTACTTGTGGCATCTGCAGATCTCGATGTTTGTTTACCCACTTTCTTTCGAGTCCTTCCTGCTGACCTCCACTTCGGTGACTCTGTAATATCCGAATCACCACTCGAATCCGACTCTGAAGAATCCATTTTTTCGTCTATATCACACCCCAGGTCAGACGGCTCTTTGATCAAAGCCAACATATTGACTGAGGGCCTGACTGAACTTCCATCCCAATTAAAGGAATCCAATAGATGCAGTTCTGCTTTGGATTCGACCCACACATTGCCGTTCCTCAACCAGAGATTAGTTGAGGGTCTGAGTTCTATAGGAGTGTTGTCTATCGCCGACAGCCAAATCCACTCTTCTTCCGCCGTCCGAATCTTCACGTTCTCGATTGCCTCCACCAACAGGCCATCACTCAAACTTGTGTCAAATGACAGCTTACAGACACAAAAGCCTCTGCCACACATTAAGCCACACTTCTCGCACAAACCAACATGGCCACAGCCATCAAAACCTCTCGGGTTTTTACAAACTCCACATACATCGGATCCGAGCCGCACCATGAAAGGATCCAATAAAGACAGTTCTTTGCTGTTACAACTTTTCTTTCTTATGCTTACTTGCTACAATAGCCTTTCTTCACTTCGTCGCTACACTTTGATACTTGTTTCATCTACCTGGACTGCCCCTCATTTCACTTCCTTTTATACTTCTTCATTGTTCTCTAGGCAGTATATAAACCCCCACATGTACCATAGTACTTCAGTTCCAACTTAATCGAGTATTGTCCTTTACTGAACAACCCTCTCGCTCTCGTCCTCTCTATCACTCGAGCTATCCTCGTCGTTGCCTAGCACGACGTCGAACAGCATTCTTGTCCAGTGACTGGGATTAGACCGAGACTCTAGTCGTCATTGTTGACCCGATAACGAACCAAGGGCATCAATCCTAACACAAGTTGGAACTCACTGAACTGCTTAGTGCATCGTCACTAGCTAGACAACATAGATCCAAAACAACCCGAAACCAGACTCTCTAACCAGAGACCACCGAACGACTCCTTTCTCTTTAAAGGAACATATTATCTAGAAGGACAAGAGCTCTTTTTCTCAACATTAAATAAACGTTGGGAATTTCGAGGAGTAGGAAAGAACAGGAACACCCCAGTATCTGACGAATACTTCGAAGGGGATTACATCGAAGGAAACGAACACTCTTTACCTGGAAAGCTTTGGGTTGAGTGGAGAAATGAACAAAAAGAACCAGAAGAAGAACCAGAATTATATTTCGAAAGACCCAAAGAAACCCTTTGGTGGGAAGAGTACTGCGACGCGGAATTCGAGTTCGACGGCACTGATCCATACTACTCTCTCTCTGAAACATCCATAACAGGGTGGAACACCTTTTTGGAACAAAAACAAATCGAATACGAACTAGAAAACCCGAGACCTGAAACAGATGCCGAAACTGACACAAAACAAATGGCAACTAACGTTGAAACCACCAATGCCCCTAGGGGAGACATCAAACCAGTCTCAGCACGAATTTTCACAGGAGATCGGACCGAAGCTAAATTGTTCATCAATTGGTTTAGCGATTTCTTTGCAATAAACGCCCACAACTATGAAGGGAAACACGAAAAGAAAATCAGATACGTCCTCCAATGTCTAGGAAAAGAACTAGACAACTGGAAAGAAATAATCCGCAACCAACTGGATGAAAAAGACGGACTTACTTGGGAAAACTATGACACCTTCATCAAACAATTCCTTGATGACTGGGGAGAAGTCAACACTGCAGTTAGGGCACTAAACGAGCTCACTAAATTACGAGTTGGAGGAGAGATCACTGTCCCGATCTACGTCCGAAAATTTAGAATGCTCATAGGATCCTCCGGACTAACCGGAATTACTGCCCAACTTCAGGCATTTGTCCGAGGCTTACCAACCACCATCGCTGCCAAGATCCTCGAAGGACAAGGCGACTTTAAAACTATCACAGACGCCTACAGAAAAGCGGAACAACTCAACGCAGCATGGGAAATGATGAAAGCATTAGGAAAAACTGATACAGGGCGTTGATTCAATAAAACAGGGGGACCTAAAACGATCCATGCCATACAAACCGGACGCCTTACTGATGGGCAACGAGAAGAATATATGCGTTCTGGGAAATGTTTTAGATGCGGAACCATCGGTCACTTATCCCGAAACTGCCCAAAGAAAGATACTACCAGGAACCTGCCCCCCTCAGGACGATTCACCAGAACAATCACTGAAGATAGCGACGCTAAGAAAATTCACACTATGATTGCGGCTCTCAGCACAGAGGAACGAGAAACTCTCCTCACTGACCTAGAAACCGAGGGTTTTTAAAGCAGAGGAACCAGAAAGCGGTTGGAACCTCCAAGAATGATTATGGACAGTTAGCACTCGACTCTGTAATAGTAAGATCGAATAATAATCAACGACTCTCAATAACTGTCCAATCACCCGAATTACCTGCTGAGATATCTGCCCTTGTTGACTGCGGAGCAGAAGGAAACTTCATTGACAAAACTATAACAAAAAACATGAACAAGAAACCACTAATTCGACCAATACGAGTTAAAAATGCCGACGGAACAGTAAACTTAAACGGGATGATCACACATAAAGTCAAGATTCCCTACCACATCAGAAATCTACAAATTGAAACAAGCTTCCTAATCACTAAACTGGGAGATCAAAAACTTATACTCGGACTCCCCTGGTTAGAAAAACATAACCCAACAATAAACTGGAAGGAACGGACCCTTGAGCTCGATCACCAACACAAACTGACAAAGCAGATAGAAAGAAACCTGGA
Source organism: Amanita molliuscula (assembly GCA_023014405.1). NCBI lineage: Eukaryota > Fungi > Basidiomycota > Agaricomycetes > Agaricales > Amanitaceae > Amanita > Amanita molliuscula. The sequence goes on along the minus strand of JAEBUP010000086.1, from coordinate 27,131 downwards.
TCAGGAAATCGACGAATACTGGATCAGGGTTAAAACTTCGGCATCACAGGCACTAGAACACATGCTACACAAAGAAACCATAACAACGCTGCCAGACGAGTACCAAGGATGGAAATCTACCTTCGAAAAAGCGCCTTCAGAACGATTCCCAATCAGACGCACATGGGATCACGCAATCGATCTCAAAGCCGGATTTACCCCAAAAGTCAGCAAAATCTATCCACTATCAATAAAAGAGCAATCATCCCTCGACGAATGGATCACAGAGCAGCTAGCTAAAGGATACATTAGACCATCCAAATCCCCACAAGCCTCGCCATTCTTCTTCATCACAAAAAAGGAAAGCAGAGCGCTCCGGCCATGTCAAGACTACCGATACCTGAACGAATGGACAATAAAGAATGCATACCCACTACCATTGATCTCCGATCTAATGACCAAACTATCCGGTGCGCAATATTTCACAAAACTAGATCTCCGATGGGGATACAACAACGTTCGGATAAAAGAAGGAGATGAATGGAAAGCAGCCTTCATAACAAACAAAGGACTATACGAACCAACAGTCATGTTCTTTGGTCTATGCAATTCCCCATCCACTTTCCAGACAATGATGAACGAATACTTCCAAGACATGATCAATGAAGGATGGTTAATCATTTACATGGACGACATTTTAATATGTGGAACAACACCCAAAGACTTAGAAACCCGGACAAAACGCGTCCTAGAACGACTAAAAGAAAACGACTTATTTCTCAAACTCGAAAAATGCAAGTTCTGCACTCAGGAAATCGAATTCCTCGGAATGATCATTAGACCTGGGGAAATAACAATGGACCCGATTAAACTGGCAGGAATAGCAGATTGGCCGACACCAACAACGGTCAAGCAAGTACGATCCTTCTTAGGATTTGGGAATTTCTACCGACGATTCATTGGAAACTTCGCAACCCTTGCTCGGCCACTTATTGATCTCACAAAAAAAGATGAAGCATTCCTCTGGACACCAGAACGACAGATGGCATTTAACAACCTAAAGAAATGCTTCACAACAGCCCCTGTACTCCGAATGCCAGATATCACCCGACCATTCATCCTGCAAACCGACGCCTCAAATAAAGCAACAGGAGCAGTACTGAAACAAGCCGATGAAGCTGGACTCCTGCACCCTTGCGGCTTCATTTCACACGCCCTGACCACGACAGAGCAAAATTATCAGATTTATGACAGGGAACTACTGGCAATCGTCAAAGGACTCGCAGCATGGTGACACCTTCTTCATGGATCACCTCATACCACTATCGTCCATTGCGATCACAAGAATTTATCCTTTTATCGAACCCCACAACGCCTTACCCCCAGACAAGCCAGATGGTCCTCCTTCTTAAGCGAATTCGACCTTCGAATAGAGCACGTCCCTGGAACTAAGATGTTTGAAGCAGACGCCCTATCTCGATGACCAGACCACATTGGAATGGACGACACCCCGGAAGAAACCACGGTGTTACCACCCGAACGATTCATCAGGCTTATAGCAGACGACCTAGCAGAGAAGTTGCGCAAAGGCATGACTAAAGACGACTTTGGACAAATACTAGTTGAAGTAATCCAAAATCATCGAGCACCACCAATAAAATCAAAGCTGCAAGACTGGACATATGTCGACCACATTGTACATTACCAAGGAAAAACCTATGTACCCGATCAGGATGGACTGCGCACTCAACTCATTAAACTGACGCATGAATCACCTACATCTGGGCACCCCGGACAATTTAAAACTCTAGAATTACTCAAACGAAACTACTGGTGGCCCGGAATGAACAAGCATACCAGAGAATGGATCGAAGGATGTGCGCTCTGCCAGCAAATGAAAGTAAACACTCACCCCAACACCCCTGTCCTACAACCGATCAAATCTAATGCCACCTGACCCTTCCAACAAGTCACAATTGACTTCATCACAGACCTACCAATCACTGATGGCTTCGACTCGATCATGGTCACGGTGGACCATGGACTTACAAAGGGGGTAACCTTTTCCCCTTGTCACAAAACAATCGACGCACTAGGAACCGCGGATCTATACATAAATGAAAACTTCAAACGATTCGGTTTACCAGATATCCTCATATCTGACAGAGGACCACAATTCGCATCTAAAGTATTCCGAGAAATAGGAAAAGCGCTGGGAATAAACCATAGAATGAGCACAGCCTACCACCCCCAGACAGATGGCGAGACAGAACGAGTCAATCAAGAACTAGAAGTCTACCTCCAAATGTTCTGCACAAACGAACCACACAAATGGAAATCACTACTGCCAATTGTGGAATTCGCTCACAATAACCGACACCATGATACCATCAAAGCATCACCGTTTCAGCTAATGTACGGAATAGACCCTGTCACTATTCCCACAGCTGCATCCCCCATGACGACCCCAGCAGCTGAGAACCGACTACGAATGCTACAAAAGGCTAGAGAAGAAGCACTCGCTGCACACGAACTCGCCAGACAAATGGTAGCGCTCAGAACAAAAGACAAAAGTATCAGGTTCGAGAAAGGAGACAAAGTCTGGCTCGAAAATCGAAACCTCCGAATACCCTATGAGTCAAGGAAGCTAGCGCCCAAAAGAGAAGGACCCTTCACGATTGAGCAAGTGCTAGGACCTGTCACCTACAAACTGAAACTCCCCAAACAATGGCGCATCCACCCCGTGTTTCATACTACATTGTTAACTCCATATAAAGAAACAACGGTGCATGGACCGAACTTCATGAAACCACCCCCTGATCTCATCAACGGACAAGAGGAGTTTGAAATAGAAGCAATCATCACACACAGAAAACGAGGAACCAGCTATCAATACCTAGTCAAATGGAAAGGGTATGGATCGAACGAAAACTCATGGGAACCTGAAACAAATCTGAAAAACACTGCGGACATCCTTAGAGCATATAAGAACCGCCGAGACCTGCTATGAAAACCATGGTCCAGTATCGCAACAAGCAGATCCTCAGACAGAATGCTAGACATACCAAAAACATCACTTCCCCCTACTCCCGATTCTCTCCCAGACAATCTATCCCAAAACTTAGACACCTAATCATCCAACTCCCTAATCGAACCCATCCTCACCAAGGACGACGCACAATAGGAACAGCCTTCATTGAAATACGCAAAATCTTGCTCTACCAAACAAAAGTACCGTCACTATACCCAGTATATAAGACACAGATCAGCTCCGACCCCCAGACACCAACCAACGCCCTCAGCAGAGACCACCATGTCAGGCAAGCACGAAGAGCACTGGCCTTATGGATCATCGACCGAACAAGAGACCTGGAAGCGGTGGGAGTGACCTGCCTACACCGGACAAGGGCGCTATTCCCAGACAAGATCAATTTCCCATCCAGTGGACTGCCGAACTTTAACCTACCCCCGCACTACCTATACATTCCACACGGAGGGATACCACCTCCATACCCGAATCCGCCACCACCACCCCACTACCGTGACTTCGAATGGGAACCTGGATACCCAATGATCATGGGCATCATTCATCACACAAATCAAGGGACAATTACACATCGAATTCCACCAAGACCACTACACGAACCATACTTGGCTGAAGAGCCTCCCACGCGACCTAATACTCCCAGACCAGAAGCATTGGCCGATCAACTCTTACGAAACCTCTTCTCTATTGACGCAGACAATTCATTCTGGGATGTGGAACACTTCAACGAAGCTGACCTATAAAAGAATGAGATTCCCACTTCCTGGCCTTCCGACCAACATCACAGATACAAACATGTTCTCGCTTGTCGCCATCCTCATCGCCCTCGTCTCTGCTCTCATCCCCTCTGCCCTCATTGGAGGACTCATCCTCGCCACCCTCCTCGCCACCCTCGTCCTCGCCTATTCTTGTCCCGAGAAAATCCCCGAATTCGACGTCTTTACACCACCCCTCGAAATCTTCGTCGAAACCGAAACGGCGATCTATGCCGACGACGACCTACACATTCACCCGCCCGAACTCATCGAGGAGCCACCCATCGAAGAAGAAGTCATCCCCACACCTATCCCCAGATCAAACCCCCTCGTCGCCGCCGCCTCTTTGGAAGCCTCATATGTTACAGCCAATCTCCGGGACCTCTCCACCCCACTTGGAGCCCTCGTAGGACTCACTCTCACCACCGACCCCAACGCCATGACCTACGCTGAACGAGATCTAGCGCTCCGAGAACTTCGTCAATTGAAAGTCACCCTCGACTCCGTACGATGGCACATAGACACTGCACAGAAGGACGTCGAAAACATCGTCCACTGGTACGAGTCTAGAGCAGACCATGCCTGGACAACTCAAGGATGGCCTTAAGAAGTCGGTGACTTCTCGCATAGGGAGGGGGTAATGTTACAACTTTTCTTTCTTACGCTTACTTGCTACAATAGCCTTTCTTCACTTCGTCGCTATGCTTTGATACTTGTTTCATCTACCTGGACTGCCCCTCGTTTCACTTCCTTTTATACTTCTTCATTGTTCTCTAGGCAGTATATAAACCCCCACATGTACTGTAGTACTTCAGTTCCAACTTAATCGAGTATTGTCCTTTACTGAACAACCCTCTCGCTCTCGTCCTCTCTATCGCTCGAGCTATCCTCGTCGTTGCCTAGCACGACGTCGAACAGCATTCTTGTCCAGTGACTGGGATTAGACCGAGACTCTAGTCGTCATTGTTGACCCAATAACGAACCAAGGGCATCGATCCTAACATTTGCCAAGTCTTGGCGTAAACCTGACACCCGGTTCGTAATCCACAGAGCACGCCCTGTTTTGCACCAGAATTTCTTCAATTTGGAAAAATATTCCGTTTGGTAAACACCAAGTCACGGAATCTAACAAACAATTGACCGGAGGGGAAGGTAAAGTAGATGGGTGGCTGTGTAACACAGCCACATCCTTCACTGTGAAACTGTCCATATGTTGCCAACAACGTGTAGCACCAATCGCACTGTCCACAGGACGCTTGCATTGTTCATTCTGTAACGTAATGGCTGGACATCGAGGTCTAACGAGACCATCTGCACCTAGGATCCCATTTGCGGGATATGAAACTGTACTGGAATCGGAATTCTGCTCCATTGGAAGACGCGCAAATGGAGGAGACGGGGAAAGGAGAGGAAAGGAGGATGAGGAAGATAAAAAGGAAATGTTGGTTGGGTTGTGGAATTGAAAACTATTACTATGAGTACTACGAGCCTCTGAATACGAAGGTAGCGCGTTCGTATACCTCAACTTAAACCACAACCCGTGTGAACTTGGTGGTAAAAGAAGAAGGAGGACTGCAGATAAACCACATGCCCCGTGACAAATTCAAGTTTTAGATGCGTGCCAACGGCTGGGCCAGTTAACTCTAAAGTTTGGACCTACTCTCAGCGCATTCGACGTATCACCTCATGTCTCTCAGCACGCCATCATTTCCAACTGAAGTCGTTGAGCAAATCTTTGCTTTCCTCTCAACGACACTCTCAACAGCTGATCTAGCATCATTTCCCTGGTTCCTCGGCCATATCTGTTCGACATGGAGATCCGTGTACCTATCCATGACCAGGGAATTCTGGCGTAACATCTCCATTTCGTTCAACACAGGATGCATACACACAACAAAGTCGGTCGTTCAATTTTTCCTGGAATGCGACCCTGAAGCTCCATTCTCTTTCGACTTCCGTCTTCCATCTCCTCTTTCCGAATTCACCCAGTGCCAGATAAACGACATAAGCAGTGTTTTCGAGATGCTAATCGACGGGTCAATGCGTTGGGAGCGCGTAATATTCTTCCCCGGCCGCTCTACAGATCTATCGCCACTGATTCGTGCGAAGAATCGTCTCTTGCTGTTACAAGAGCTCCACATCCCGTTTTTTGAAGATGGACTAACGGTACCATATCAGCTGTATGATGTATTTGAAACTGCCCCGTTGTTGGACACCATCACGATGGATGACCTTGACGGTTGGAAGTTCAACTGGCCAAACTTGAAGACTATTTCTGTGTTCGGATTGGCGTCTAGTGCCTTAATCACTGCTCTTCCACAAATGACAAAGTTGGAATGGCTCAATGTAAACAGCATACCCGACCCCGTTCCATCCAGTGTCATCTTCCTGCCCAGCCTGAAAAGCATATTCTGCTATTCTAGTTGGTTACCTTTTCTGAACACTCCCACACTAATGGAATTGGTGGTCTGTATCGATTCCGGATCAGAATCCGCTTCTCCCGACAATACCCTTTCCTTTTTGCGCAGGTCATCATGCAACATCACACATCTTGGTATAGCATATGCTCAGGCAGCCACGGCGATAGAAATTATCGAGCATATACCCCATCTGACCCATTTGCATTTGACGGGGATCAAAAATATCGCAAATGTCTTCAAGCAGCTTACTGCCCCGCCAAATCCAGCACAAGAACTATTAGCACGTCACATGGTATCATTGGAGATCTCTAATGTTTCTGGGTTTTCCGATGATGATATAGGCCCATTACGTGACCTGATTTCATCGCGCACTATCGCAGTTGACAACAGTTATGGGTACGAGAAACTACAGGAGTTGAAGCTATATGGACCCTGGTTTGAAGTGTCAGATGCTCTATACCGTGATTTAGTCCGTTTATGCAAAGAACATGGATTGGATCTAGCTCTTAGCTACCGCAAAAGTCGAATGTTCTGAATAGCTACTGTAAATCTACAAAGGTATTCCTGATGATGATTGTACGCGCGGGTGAGTTGATTCCCTTTGCGGGTATCACAGGTATACAACTGAGAAACTGACATTGTACTTAGTAGCGAACGCAGATATGTCTGGCAATTGCATCAAATTGTCGACACAATCAGGAATCTGCATTTGTATTAGACGATCTATGAGCTGCGCCGTTGACGTGGAAAACCTGGCAGATGGGTCATTGAAACTGTGCTCCAACGAGCTAACTCGACAAAGGATGGCATGCCGGTTGGTTCAAAGTGACAGGGTCTGAGAATTGATTATCTTTCACAACATTGTGATCCTTCAAACTGCGTACCGTGCCTGACCCCGGCTTGGTAGTCCCAAGCCTCGGATACCCGCTCATGCTGAATCCCCTGAGGGCATGTGTATTGGTGGTTTCTTGCCCCGATATACTAAACCTCCTACGGATGCCATGTAACGTCGTGCTGTGCTGCGTGAGCCATACGCATTTGCGGAGTGCCATTTACGCACTACCTCCAAACTCTTGCTCAAAGTTAAACGTCATGCCTCATGCCTCTATCGCGTGCCGTCAATATGAGTCTATTTTCATCCCTTAGGTCTTATCTTCGACACAAGATCTTAGATTCATGCCATTCAAACTTTGCTATTCGCAAATATAGGCCGTTGTTACATGGATTCTTGCGACACTAACAAAACAAGAGAACACATTCGAGACACTCGAGACACGGGAAACATGGGGATGGATTCAGTGGCAGCAAGTGCAGCTACAAGTTATGTCGTCAGTTCCAAGTGTCTTTCCGTTGCACACGAGATGCTAACCTCTGACAGTCCTCACCATGGTTGGCGTGGGTGCATCCGCTGCAGTGTCCAGCGTGGGTGTTAACCTACAAGACAGAACCGCTCATTCAGTCGTCGTTGCGGACAGCATCAAAGAGACCACGTACGGGGTTCATTGTGATAATAAAGCTGTTAGAGACGAGTGCAGATGATGAAACGAGACAAGGCTCTGGTTAAGCTAACGGCCTACGTGCCCTCCTTTTATACTTTTTGGCCCAGCCATGAGGACGTTCCATACAGGTCGTTGTCACACTGTCACAGAGCCTATTTTTGATCGATCATCAATCTCTTCATGCTATTATTGATACATTGATAATCAAGATTACTAGTTCTCTCCGCTTGCCGCCATGGCACGGCTCACACGGAACACCGAAACTTTGCCTCCTTATTGAAATCAAAGAGCCCTTGGTCATACATACCTCTTTTATGGATGACCATCGCTTGCAACAAGGTTAGTCGGGCTCAGCGACATGATTTCCGTTCTTCATGTAGAGCTTACCTACAGCATCTGGCCGCCCCATCAGTCACCGTACTGATCGTGTTATCTCTGTTCATGTGTATCAACAAAGTACGTGAGTGTTATCGGTGAAAATGTACCGCATAGAAGCACCTTGCTACAGCAGCTCGGGCATGGGTATTTCTCCTTGATTGGCACCGCTCAAACGGTGTGCGACAGTTACTCGATTTGGCCTAGTCTGTTTATCGGGCCACCGTCCCGTAATATGTCAATATGCGTGTGGGGGTGGCGCAACCAAGAAAGTTTCACGTTTTGCTCTCATGAACGACAATCATCTCCCATCACGTCTTAGTCATCTGTCCTTTTCAATAAAGCTCGGGTGCGGCGCCCCCTTACCCGTGACCTCAGTGGCGCTTGCCTATGGCACAAGTTTGTTGTTGCTTTTCGTGAACGACAGCCATGTCTCATCACGGACTCACAGTCATTTGTCCTTTTCCCCCGTTCATAACGGCAAAAATTCGGCGGTGGCGCTCTTGCATCATTGTCAATGCATGAGACGGCCACTAGTGGCGCTTCCAATCTGCGTATGGCGCAATTTTATTGGTCCTTCCGTGCTTTTGGCATAACGGCTGTCTGGCTATTAATGACGTCAAGCTACGCATGCTCGTGCTACTTCACGGCTCATAGGATAGGTGCAGAAAAACCCTCGCACGTGCGACTAGGATATCTCGATTCTCAAGCAATCGTGCCTTCTCACAGGACCGCGGCGGATGTTCCTACACTTTGCCCGGGCATGGAGGTAGCGCATTGTCATATGTAGAGCATCCGCGAAAGTGAGCTTTACAAGTGCGTTAATGAGCGGAACCCAGAAAAAGCACTACACACGTATATCTATTTTTTCAAGTTTTTGTATATCTGGCACGATACAAAAGCGCTTGGCCAACGTGTAGTCTAGTTCAGGTACGATCTTGATCGGTTCTAGCCAGCAGTGGTGGTGCATCTCTTACCGGACCGCGTATCCTGTTCATAATCATAGCTGCCTGGCTACTAACGACGTTGATGGGGATATGCTATCCCCACAATGGCGAAGCTTCGAAGATGGTGCTCACACATTGATCTTTGTCTGGTACTATGTGGCGCCGTGTAATTCATGTTCCTAGTATGATCAAGTTGGATATCAGCCCATGCCATATCCCAGCCTGAGTAATGATATGAAAAGCCTGGCCTCATAGAGGTGAGTTCGGCAGGGACCTCGCGCGCGTGCTGTAGCACAAGGCCAAATCGTGTTGGTCTCATGTCCCTGTCCATGATGGACACCGAGAGATCGAGCAATAGAATGAGATGTCTGATAATTGCGCAACGCACGGCACTAAAAGCCTGTCGAGCACACGTAGTTGTTCGCGCTTGTGCCAATGGAGAATGGGCGAACGACGCACCGTCTGCGCCTTCCCCTTGCCAAAAGCTCTTCGACCGATGTTTGCAGGCTGCCCGCCTCATCCTCCTATGGCACCTCCCATGCATACACTTGCTGCTCAAATGCCTCAGTTGGTCGCGCATATGTCGATCCATAGCACGCACATTTTCTTTCTCGTTCACGCTCGGTGGTCTTTCCTTGTCCTTTTCCTTTCCGCTTTCCGGTCAATCATGGTCTGGAAAGGATATATCCGAGCCTGAATCGACGTGTAGCGGCATTTTTGGACGCATGTCGGTCACAACCCGTGACAATGTGATGGATCCAACTTCGAGAGTTACAAGCTTGACCATCTGGCCGTCCTGCGCTATGAGCTCCCATTTAAAGCGAGAAAAGTTGCACTATCAGGCGCGATGCCGCTTACGTTTCAGGAGATGCAGAGTCGGATATCCCAACTATATCAAGTGAAACCAGTCAGGCTATCTATGTGGACTCTGAAAATCGTGTGGTATGAATTGGTGATTTTGGTGGGCAACAACACCAATACGCTTATCGCTGCATTGAGATAATCCAAAGACAATCCGCCTACGTTTCGCATTGTATACGAGCTACCTTCTTTCTATCGGATGTTGTCTTTGTCGCCGATGGTCATGGGCTGCTTTAGGTCCTCAGCCTGGCGTCTGAGAGGAACGTAGACGTACTGGGTGCTCACTGTGTCCCCAGGGCTGTTATATTCTCCGTTTCGTATCCAAGTGTCACCCAACGTCGCGCTTTTGATCGTCTCAGCATGTTACTATGACCCCAATCTTTACATGTCTCATGAGCCATCAGACTCGAGCGCAGATGACGACAACTCTGACCACACACTGACTGGTCGGTTGGCCAAAGGTATGTGCCGAGTCATGTCATCCATGTAATCGGCCTTGACTGTTGTATCGCTCAGGCCACGTGCAAAACCAGATGAAATCATGGAGTTTGACTCACGCAAAGGCAATGGTATGATGCTAGATCTATCTCCTATCCTATTTGATTCATGGTGATATGGTGATTGTTTTGCTAAGACGGTGAACTTGAATGTGACAGGGTAGATGATGCCGATGACTTGGGTGTAGAAATTACGCCTTCCCAACTCGTCCAAGCCCAAGCCCCCATAGGCCGATCCTTAGCCGGAGCTTTTGAGCCGAGCCAGGCCCCGTATAGGAGCCATACACAGATATTCCACGCATTTGCGGAGTGCCATTTACGCACTATCTCCAAAATCTTGCTCAAAGGTACAACCTCACGCCTCTAATATCGCATGCCATCCATATGCCACTATCTTCGACACAAGTTAGATTCATGCCATTCAAATTTTTCCATTCGCAAATATCGGCCGTTACGATTCACAAACAGTGTTACATGGGTTTTTCTGCGTTTATGCGACACTAACAATACAAGAGATCACATTCGAGACAAGGGAAACACGGGGATTGGACTGGATGGATTCAATGGCAGCAAGTGCAGCTACAAATTATGTCGTCAGTTCCCAGTGTCTTTCCCGTCGCACATGAGATCCTGACCTCTGACAGTCCTCACTATGGTTGGCGTGCGCGCATGCGCTGCAGTGTCCAGTGTGGGTGTTGGCCTTCAAGACAGAAAGAACCGCTCATTCAGTCGTCGTTGCGGACAGCGTCAAAGAGACCACGTACGGGGTTCATTGTGATGATAAAGCTGTTAGAGATGAGTGCAGATGATGAAAAGGTACGAGGCTCTGGTTAAGCTAACGGCCTACGTGTCCTCCTTTTATACTTTTTGGCCCAGCGATGAGTCCAAAGTGGATAATTTTATTACGTTCATGTCAGGTGCCCGTTGTCACAGAGCCAGTTTGATCTTCAATATTCAATATTCAATCGCAACCTTCTCAACACTGGTATGCTATTCTTGATACATTGATAATCAAGATCACTAGTTCTCTTCGCCCGCCATTCTCGTGGTCCGCCGCACCATGCCAACGGAACGAAACACCGAACTATAACTTGCCTCCCATTATTGAGGTCGAGGAGCCCTTGGTTATACTTTGGATGATCATCGCTTGCAACAAGGTTGGTCGGGCTCAGCGACATGATTTCCGTTCTGTGTTATCGGTGAAAATGTACCGCATAGATGCCCCTCGAGCATTTTACTACGGCACCTCTGGCATCTGTGGTGATGTTTACCCCTCCTTGATTAGCACCGCTCAAACGGTGCGCGACAATTACTCGATTCGACCTAGTCTCTGCTTTACCGGGCTACCGTCCCGTAACATGCCAATTTGCGCGTGGGGTGGCGCAACTCCAAGAAAGTTTCAGTCATTTGTCCTTTTTTTCGGTTCATAATGGCAGCAATTCGGTGGCGCTCTTGCATCATGTCAATGCATGAGATGGCTACCAATCTGCATATAGCGCAATTTTGTTGGTCCTTCCGTGCTCTTGTCGTAGTGGCTGCCTGGCTGTTACTAGTGACGCATGCTCGTACAACTTCACGACATATAGGATAGGTGCAGAAAGGCCCTCGTACGTGCGGCTAGGATACTGGCACGATACAAAAGCACTTGGCGTCCGGTGTCAGGTACGATCTTAATCGGTTCTAGCCAGCAGTGGTGGTGAGAGGCCGTATGCGCTGGGTGGGACATATCTGACAGGACCGCATATCCTGTTCATAATCATCCTAGTACTAACTGCCTGGCTACTAACGACGTTCATGGGGATATGCTATCCCCACAACGGCGAAACTTTGGCGATGGCACTCACATGATCTTTGGCTGGTACCATGTGGCACCGTGCAATTCATGTACTAGTATGGTCATGTGTGTGTTATTCCTTACCTATTCAATGCCTACCGGGTTGCTGTGATGTTCATACAAAGAATCCATGGGCTATATTATGTGTTAAACTCGGATCCTCAATGTTTGTACAGCTATAGGGCAAAATGTGTGGCACGGTTACTGTATGGTTGTGTTCTTTCCGCTTTTGGTTCACCTTCCGTGTTTGGTATGTCAAATGTCACACTGTCACACCACGCACGCCGATTTTTTTTTTTTTTTTTTTTTTTTTTTGAATGGATATGTATTGGTCGAGCCGACCTGTGTGTAGCATACCCCTTTCTACTGGGGAGGACAAGGTAAACGTAACTATCTTGTACGTAGGAGACGAAGCCGGGTCTGGAGGTCCGGAGTACTTATATGTAAGGTGGCAGGATCTATCCCTGCGCGCATGGTATGGACAACTAGTGTGGAGCCTTAAGAGGCTCCTGTGGAAGTGGGCAAGCGACAAGTAGGGTGTGCATTGGGCACACTGGCAAGGTCTAACGAGTCAATGTTGGCAGACACGGTCGAGGCACTGGGCTTCCAAGGCAGCCAGCGGTTTAGGGGTGAGACAGGCCCCATAGAATGGGCAGGATTGGGAGATGGCGGAGTGGCCACCATCACAGTTCAGGCACTTCAGTAACGAGAGGTGATTCGCTGTCCGCGACAGCTGCGGACGGGTGGAGCAAGTAGGGCACTTTGGGGAAATGGCCACAAGGGAGGTTGCAGTCGTTACCAGTAAAACACTTCAGGCATGAAGTGGGGAGAGTCGTCAGCTGCTGAACCAGGGCAGTTGGTGACAGGTGGTGACAGGTTCATTCCAGGTGAAGGTGGCTGTGGACTGAGCCACTGCCATGGCGTAAACGTCCTCGTTTGAGGAAAGCATCCTCACAGAGGATGCGGAAGAAGCGACGGAGGTAGGCGTGCTGGGGTTGAAGCCCAAGCCCGGGCCCAGGGCAAGGGCAGCACGAGAGGAAGCCGAAAAAGGAAGGTGGTGGTACGGGTTCAAGGAGTGGGCCGACGCACGCCGATTTGCCTGCGCCGTTATGTTTTTCCACTGATACCACATGCAGCCCTTTCGCCCTCAGTTGTTTGCCGCAATGACTGAGGTGCGCTTTTGATATTTTTCTAATGTTTTGCCCCCTAGCTGATCGTGCTGTGCTGCGTATAGGTGCCATACACGCACATTCCACGCATTTGCGGAGTGTCATTTGCACACTATCTCCAAACTCTTGCTCAAAGCTACAACGTCATGCCTCTCTCGCATCCATATGAGTCTATTTTTATCCCCTGTCTTCGACATGAGATCTTAGATTCACGCCATTCAAATTTCTCGCAAATATAGACCGTTATGATTCACAAACAATGTTATATGGGTTTTCTGCGTTTATGCGACACTAACAATACAAGAGATCACATTCGAGACAAGGGAAACACGGGGATTGGACTGAATGGATTCAATGGCAGCAAGTGCAGCTACAAATTATGTCGTCAGTTCCAAGTGTCTTTCCCGTCGCACACGAGATGCTGACCTCTGACAGTCATCACTATGGTTGGCGTGCGCGCATGCGCTGCAGTGTCCAGTGTGGGTGTTAACCTTCAAGACAGAACCGCTCATTCAGTTGTCGTTGCGCACAGCGGAGTCAAAGAGACCACGTACGGGGTTCATTGTGACGATAAAGCTGTTATAGATGATAAAACGGTACGAGGCTCTGGTTAAGCTAACGGCCTACTTGCCTCCTTTTATACTTTTTGGCCCAGCGAAGAGTCCGTTTATTACGTTCATGCCAGGTGCCCGTTCCCACAAAGCCTGTTTGATCATCAATCGCAACCTCAAATATACCAATGATCAAGATTACTAGTTCTCTCCACCCGCCGTTCCCGTGGTCCGCTGCACCATGCCAACGGAACGAAATACAAAACTATAACCTTGCCTCCCCGTATTGAAATCGAAGAGCCCTTGGTTATATACTATTGCAACAAGGTTAGTCGGACTCAGTGACACGCCCCATCAGTTACCGTTCTATCTGCACGACGTAGCACTGATCGTCCTATCTCTGTTCCCATGTTTCAGCCAATTACGTGAGTGATATCGGTGAAAACGTACATTTAAGCATTTTGCTGCGGCACGGATGGCTTCCCCAGTGATTGGTCATCTCCTTGATCGGCGCGCGACATTTACTCGATTTGGTCTAGTTTCTGCCTTACTGGACTACCGTCCCGTGATCCTTGTCAGTGTGCGTGGGGGTGGCGCAGCCAAGAACGCTTATTTCACGTTTTGCTCTCATGGATAATCATCTCCCATCACGACTTAGAGTCATCCATTATTAACATGGAAATTCGGCTGCCCGTCAACCCTGGCATCATGTCACCCACGACCTGTCCAAGCAGTGGCGCTTTCCAATCTGCGTATGGCACAAGTTTGTTGTTGCTGTTCGTCTCGTGAACGACGGCACAGTCATTTGTCCTTTTTCGGCGATAATTCGGCGGTGGCGCTCTTGCATCATGTCAATGCGTAAGACGGCCACTAGTGGCGCTTCCAATCTGCGTATGGACCAATTGTATTGGTCCTTCCGTGCTTTTGGTGTAACAGCTGTCTGGCTGTTAATGGCATTACGCTACGCATGCTTGTTCTACTTCACGGCATACTATAGGAAAGGCCCTGGCACGTGCGGCTAGGATATCTTAAGCAATCGTACCTTTTCACAGGACTGCGGCGAATCTACCTACGCTTTGCCGCATGGAGGTAGCACATTGTCATGTTATAGGGGGATATCGGTGGGAGCAAGTAAAAGTGAGTGTGAGTGACGCTAATGAGAGGCACCCAGAAAAGGCAGCACCAACACAGGTGTGTCATATCTGGCACGATACAAATGCGCTTAGCCAACGTGTAGTCTAGTTCACCAGCAGTGGTGGTGAGAGGCATATGCGCTGGGTGGGACATATCTGACCGGACCGCATATCCTATTCATAATCATAGCTGCCTGTACTAACGACCTTGATGGGGATATGCTATCCCCACAATGGCGCTCGCACGTTCATCGTCGGCTGGTACATGCCGTGTTATGTACTAGTATGGTCATGTGTTTGTGTTGTTCCTTAACCATTCATGCATCACACGTCACGCGTCACAAGCTTCCTGGTTGCTACTATGACGTTCACGAGAAGCCATGAACTAGAATCCTACACGTTTGTACAACTAGACGGCATACAAGAAACGATTACAGTCGTACATAACATCTAGCAGTCGCTGCATGTGCAGCTGACATGTCATAATCAACAATACCATTCCCAGGAACACTGGCAGAATGTACGTACCTGTCGCCACAACCACACGTACCGCCATTTTGCGTGCAGGCGCAACCGTAAGAGACGGGGACATCAACGTTCTGGAAAAGAATATGATATGAGTACGAGCAACGTTGATGGGTAGACCCAACACGGGGACTAACAGAGTGCATGGTTACTAGATTGGCGGTGATGATGAGGTGATGAGGTGTCAAAATTCAACTGAAAGATGGCGGTCAGCGGTCGACCTGTCAGCCTTTATAGCCTTTTCGTCCTCCCTGAGGCATTTATTGGAGCGAGTAAGAACGCATGCCGGTGTTTCCAATTCGAGCAGGTCGCAGCAGCACCTGACCATATGATTACTCAGACGTCAGGTTCAGCTTAGCCGCATGTGGAGTGTTAGCCGAGGACATCTGTGGAAACTGCATGTGCAGAGCTCGGATTTGGTAGACAAGTATCGCAAAAAGCAAGTTCTTTGTCTTTTGGGGAATTCTCTGGTTGTTCTGGGATTTTCAGGAGCTTCACATTCGAGTACAGTGCTACTGTGTTCCAAGATCGTACGTATACGCCCCAGTTCAGTAAATGCCTCATCCCATAACGGCATCGATGCTAGTTCAAATTAGCGTTTACTCATCTTATTGTATTCAGAGTGACGGATCCGGCGCAGCCATTTACTTGTTATTATGAACAATTGACGACATCGTGCTGTGTATATCAGATTCTGACGGCGGGGTTGTCCTCGTGGCCGGACGAAGCCTGCTTTAGTCTGGAGAGTCCCACGGTCCACGGAGACGTATTGACGCTAAGTTTAGCGTCACAGCATCGGGAACCCGTACCATCACCTTCCATTTTCGGCTTCCTCTCGTGCTGCCCTTGCCCTCGGGCTTGGGCTTCGACCGCAGCACGCCTACTTCCGCCGCTCCCTCCGCATCCTCTGCGAGGATGCTTTCCCCAAATGAGGACGTCTACGCCGTGGCAGTGGCTCAGTCCACAGCCACCTTTCCCTGGAATAAACCCGTCACCACCTGTTGCCAGCTGCCCTCGTTCAGCAGCTGATGACTCTCCCTACTTCACGCCCGAAGTGTCTTACTGGCAACAACCACAACCTCCCTTGCGGCCGTTTCACAGAAGCGCCCTTTCTATGGGGCTTATTTTCACTCTGGAGGCCCCAGCTCCCTGGTTGGCTGGGTCCTCCTCGTCTACAATCGATGTGCCTCAACTGTCATGCCGGCCCGAACGTGTCCCTTTTACACTGCCCGCTTTCGTCCAATGGAGCTGGGGCCTTTAGACGCCCAGCGCATCGCCCATGTCAAGGCAGATCGCTCTGCCTGCAAAACTCAGCGCATTCAAATGCACACCTCCCCGTCATTGCAACTGCGGTCTGCTTGGGTAGGCCCTATTATACTTTTACTGCCTCCGAAGTGGGGCAGGTTTTTTATGCTCATCTAGTTACTTCACTGTACCTCCACACTGCTACCTAAGTGACTCTCGGAATATAATCCTCATTGCGTATTAAAAATAAATAAAATAAAAAAACGTCATGCTGTCCAATACGTTCCATCGCGCTTGAAGTTAGCCTGGATTAATGCTTAAATCAAGACACGATCCCTTACTAGTCCAATAGGACGGACATCATGTTGTATGCACATATTTGTGACTCGAGCTACCCAGTCACCGCGACACACGTACTCACGTCCGGGCACGGACGGCATAGATAGAGTATGGCGTTAAGGTACTTTCATGATCTGCGCCGCTCTACTTTCATGCACAAGCCAGCTCCCGTGATATCTCCGCCATGTGGGGTGGCGCAGCCGAAAACCTTATTCTGCGGCCTGCCTAATTCAAGAAGTGTCAGCTTGGAGCCCCACATGGTCGCAAGATTGTTATCCCGTCCGGTCCGTGGCATGTTGGTTGTTAATGACGTTTTCGGGAAAAGCATCATGCATAAACTGTTCACTGATGCTGCAAAACAGAAGGTATATATAACAGGAAAAGTATAATATGGTCACAGATGCACACGGTAGCACATTAACTACTAGTGTTACCGCCCTCGCCGCTGCTGTCATGGACCTCTGGCCTGTGTTCAATTTCTGAAGACTCAGCATGAAACTCAAATTCGAGAGGCATTGAGGAACCTTGTGCAGCATTTATACGTGGTCCGCCATGCTGAAGTTGGATCTAAGGGTCCTCGCTGTGTTGAAATTTGTACGTTCGTTGCATTTACTTGTTCAGCCGAGCATGACTCGTATCATTTGGTTTGTTGACATAATGCACTCTTTTTTCAATTTTTACTTTCGTGCCAATATCTGGAGACTGAGGTAAGATACCTAATCATATTGACTGAACATGTTATATTGATAGTTAGAATAGTATCTATCTCTTCAGGTAGTCCCTCACATCATCCCACGTCAACGTTCAACACGCTGCATAAGTATTGAGAAGAATTACATCAAACGCCTCAGCCTATGGAAAGATGGCTCGCGAAAATGTCCCATCAACAAGGCTAATATGCTTGTAAGCATAGATATTGTGATCATGTCAATACGTGTCACCTCACTTGAAGCTTTGTTCGGCGACTGAATTGCGCGTTGAGTGGCGTGGCGCTAAATACCGGCTGTTTTGTCTCCTATCCAGGCCACGAGGATAGCTAGGGGATACGAATGAAAATCGCTTAGGATGACACACTCTTACATTTAGTATTTTACCGTGCAGATCCGTCAATGAATGCGGCACTATGAAAACAATAGGGGCGAATAACACTGACACGAATCTTAACCAGCGCCGGTCCCGATATGGATTTATTGGAGACGATACATCATACAGCTCACGTATACTTTCAATCACAGGCGCCATTGTTCAAGTTTGCTCCAGTAAGTCCGAGGGGTTGGACCCGCTGACCGCCAGTCCTAAAGCTTAAAGTCTAACTTGGCCTCGGCAACTCATCGCCTCATTATCATGAGAATATCGTCTCTTATGCTTGCGCCTGCACACCAAAGAGTGGCACATGCCAATGTGGTGACAGGAGCCAGTACTCTCGAGAATGGCATGGTTGATCGCAGTATTCCAGCTGGAAATGCGGCACCAACCAAACATGGAAATACCGTGACCATACCTTAATGAGTATGCGTGGTATGTACTTTCCGATTTGTAATGACAGTGGATCTGAATTTTGATATAACCATCAGCAGCCAGGCAGCCACGAGAAGAAGTGGAACAATGGATACTGCCTTGCATAAGATAAGGAAGAATCTGATAAATTCATAACAGCTTGTTAACGGCGTAATATATGGAATTTTCTGCGAAACACACGAAAAGTGATAGTCAAATCCACTCCTTGTCTCCCGGCGTTCCGTGCGAGGCGTCCCTGGAAGGAAGAACATGCCCAGTAGCAGCAGGTTGTCCATAAGGAGTCGTACCGATTCCGCTAATAGAGGACTCATGGCCGTGACGTGAATTTCATGTATGTGCCTACTTTAAGTCGAGGACAACACGTTCGTGCCAAGAACGTGGCACTTTTTAAACAAATGCTGAGTAAACGCACCTAGTTTTGGCTGGCTTCTCCCGGTAGTGAGCCGAGGCGAAACGCACTTTCAAAACCTCTTCAATCTCATCACGTCGTCGTTGCCAATCGGAATCGTCATGCACTCGGTGAGTGCCGCTGCTGTCTACTAGTTAACGAGACTTATACTCACGCACGTCCAGAGCGTTGATGTTCCCATCTCCTACGCTTGCGCCTGCTCGGAAAACGGTGGGACGTGCCGCTGTGGAGACAGGTACGTACATCTGCTAGTGTGCTTAGGAATGGTTGGCTGATTGTGGCATTCCAGCTGCAAATGCGGCACTGGCAGCAACTAAACCCATACATTGCTACGATAATTTTTCTTATGCCATGTAGTTATATGAGTGTACAAACCTCTCTTAAGCCATACCTCTGATAACCCATAACCCCTTATAACCCATAGCTTGAGCTGTCCACCGACTTGGGAATTGCATACCATAACCCATAAGTCCGCAATAACCAACCATAGCCATCGCATCAGGAAAACCCATAGTTTTGCCCAGGCCACCCTACATAATAGAGTTCCCAGCCAACCAAACTCACACGACGCCGACTCAAATAGAATACCATTGCACTGTGAATCGACATGTCCTTTCGCACGGAAGCCGCTCGCAAACGGAGCACTAAGTAGATATCACACAGTCGAAATTACAAATAGGATACTGCCAGTATAATGATGTATAAAAAACATGCACGAGTTTAAGTCAGCTTACCTATCCAAGTAGTAGAAGACTTACTCTTCATCATTCTGGATTGCTAGTCCATTCAGCTGTTGGTGAGGAGCTAGCCAGGAGCCGAGCATGCCAAGCCGCAGCTCGCTGGGGATTGGACATGGGTGCCCATGATAGCGTGACCGGCGCAGCACCTCAACGTTCAACGTTCAACTCTTAAGTGCTTGTTGGGGACTTGGTGTGGCGCCACCTGTAGCCTGAATGCAACAAGTGCTCGTTGGGTAGACAGCTCTGCCTCAAAGAGACCAGGAGTATGAAAGAAACTGACGATTATAGATCGTCCGTAGTCATGGATAATCTTTCCATAATTTTTCGAGTTTATTTCTAACATACCTCTCGTAACCCATAACTTCTCATAACCCATACCTCGGGCCGTCCACCGAGAGGTATGGGCTCGACTGTACTCCAACTTTTGAGCCGGAGGATCCGAGTTTCAATATGAGCGCATCATAGTTGATATGAGAACGTTGAGATTTTTGTAGATATGAAAAGCAGGATTGTGCCAACCGTGGGCTGCCTGGGATGTGCACGTAACGAAAAATACTTGTTGAGGCTAGCAGTGCGAGTCAAGAATGGAGCACGTGGTGTGACATGTGATCCGATCAGATTGCGTGATTGTAACACCGCCTAGAATGTGCCGTTGTGAACGGAATAAGTTTGACTAATGAAATATTGCTGTACGCGCATGCGTCATGATGACAGAGTCCCGACTGGGTAGAATTAAACGTCCCCTTTAACAGCGCAGATTGTGGAGTGCCTACATGGCAGGGCATGCTAGGAATTAATGCCTGGGGACGTCCTGAAAGCGAAATCACCAAAGGGAATGCAGGGATGAATGATTAGCTCCGAAGACAAGAGTGACGAGCGGAACATAGCCGGACAGGTGGTATAGTACTAATATTCCAGGCTGTGCGAACAATCTCATTCACCCACTTGTCTTTTACCCTCGTGCATATCGTGAGTATAGAGCCTGAATTGCATCGTTGTTGAGCAAATACTAACGACGCGAAGATACGATGTCAAATCCCATTGCTCACAACAAAGAAGGCGAAGCCTCAATCAACTTTCCAATACACCAGTTACCCCGCGAGATTCTTTCAGAGGTTTTCTTACAATGTTTACCGGATACGACAGAGACGCTGTGGATGTCGAAACACGTCGCCCCTCTTCTTTTATGTGGTGTCTGTTCCTCGTGGCGAGCACTCGCAATAGCTACGCCGCAGCTGTGGAGCAGAGTGGGAATATGCCTACGGGATTCGACGACCGTGGACTCGTCGATTGGTGTTGGTGTCACCAGAGATTGGCTCAACCGTTCGGGCACTCTTCCTTTGGTGTTGCATCTCAAGCACGACTCTTACACTTCTTTTGCAACTTCAAGCACCCTGATCGTAGACATTTTATCTGTCTTGTGGGTCTACGCATCGCGATGGCAGGATGTGACTCTAGATCTAGAGGGCTGTCCTCCTATTATGTTTCCTCAACTGGGAACACTGCCTCTCTTGCGCGCTTTTCGCCTCGAAGCTTCACAGCATCCCGCGATCGGTCACGGTCTTCCGTTTAGTGCAAGTCCCCGCCTCACGCAGCTGTCTTGGCCGCATCCATTCTCGGCGCCGACGAACCCGCAAATTCCTTGGAACCAAATGACCCATCTACGCGTTGCGACGGGAACGACTCTTTTTTCGGCCTTGGAAACGATTCGTTTATGTCCATTTTTACAAGAATTCAAGGTGGACATCACTCTGCATGTTATACGCGCAGAACCTCGCCTCCCACGCAGACCCATCGTCGAGAATCGTCACCTGCGGAAACTTAACGTTGTTGTCCGTGAGGATTGTGGCCCACTCTTCGACTCGTTGACGTTACCGGCGTTGACGGAATTAACTCTTGACACCGATTTTAACTATGCGTATCAGGGGCGAGTGTTTCCGATTCCCTCCGTTCACGCGTCACTTTTAAACTTCCTCACCCGCTCCAATTGCGAATTGGAGAAGCTCGAGCTTCTTGACTGCGGGTTCAGCGCATCCGCGTTCTTGGAATGTCTTGAACACCCAAGTCTTAGTGCTCTTCGCTCGTTAGGGGTTCAAAAACGTCTACAACCAGCCCATGTTAACAGACGACGTGCTTTTGCGCCTTACGGACTTTCCATCTCCACATGTGCCCTCCGTTTTGCTACCCAAGCTGACACATCTCAACCTCGAGATGTGTCTCGCTGCGTCAGCGGAGATGTTAGGCAAGATGGTGTATTCTCGGTGTTGTGCACGGGATAAGGACGAAGAAGGGCAATTGAAATCGTTCTCGCTTGTAGTCAAAGATCTCTACGAGATGGACGATGCTTTGATTGACAAGGCTGTTTCAAACGGACTGGAAGCTTCCGTCACGTTTGAAGACTATACCACAAACAAAGATACTGTGCCATGATGTTGGGCAATATCGTGGCTGGTTGGTGGTTATCTGTGCCTGACGAATAACGGGGGCATGCGCATCTACACTTGAGCGCATCATATATAATCCGCGGTCAGGTACCCGCCAGTTAGCGAAACCTGATATCACTGCAGGAATCCACATAATCTTACATTAAGTTGTTCTTTCTCACACGTATAATATGTACTCCAATAATTATTCCTCTGCAGTAAGCGTTTTCGAGTAATGTGTGTTACGCGTAACGCACGCAGCTGCGTGTCGGAGCTTGAACCTGTGGCCAAACAAGGCACGCCAACACGCACGAGCTGCTCGGCGGTTTGTTCTCTCTCTGTTTCTCTTTTTTACCTTTAATCTTAGTATCGACAACCAATGGCTCACAGCTTCATCGGGTCAGTATCCCTTTCGCCGCTACAGCCGAGATCCTGATTTCTGCTGCACAGAAAGCCCATATCTCTCATTTCTCATTCCGATGTCAGATACAGAGGCATCTTGGCAGGGCATTGATCCTGCTGCCTCTACCATCCAGCTTTCACTCGGTGCGCACGCCTTGTTATGCCCGAATTGCGCCTGTTGACATGCGATATGCGCAGTGTACTCTATGGGAACAGAAACGAGGCGGTGAGCGCAAAATTTGGTGGGCCTGGTTCTGGCAAGTGACACGCTTCCCGTGCAGACCGCCAGCGGAATTCATTCCGCCCGTGCAAGAGCCGTATCAGTACATCATTTTCCGTGCGTCCGAGGTCAAGGATTTGGCCGTGGACGAACCTGCGCCACGAAGAAGTGTGCATGACGACCCTGCTGTGCTAGGCGTGAGTAGCCCTTTTTTCCCATTCACATTCTCCTCTCCGAATGATGAAACCAACACGGATGTTACTACTGTTAACCGAGAGCGCAATTACTTCGTGTGGATATCTCCGTTGCCTTCCTTCTGATCCTTGCCACATCTACATATGACTCGATTCGACGCTGATCACGCCTTATATATATCATAGGCATCCGCACAGGACGGCGCACCATATCCTCCTTATGCACCTCCTCCAGCCGTTGGCGTGCCCCCTTCCCCAGCAGTCGGCGTGCCGCCTCCCATTCCTCTACCTCAACCCATCCCTCCGCAGCAGTACCCCCGCCCCCCCCAGCAACCACTAGCACCTCAGCCCGTTCCGCAACCCCAACCGTCGATGACCGTCATGTCTCAGCAGATCCAGAGCCGCCCCCAACAGGCGCAAAACAGGCGCAACAACAATTCTGTCCTCTCTGCCGCTGTCTCTCTCGAGACGGTCGACGCGCGATTGGAGACTTGCGAGTCTCCAGTGCGGCCGCCTCGGCTGCCGCTGTAGCCAGCAACGGTAACATTGGTGGTGGACGCGGTGGTGGACGAAGAGGGGGAGGCCGCGGACGGGTAGGGGAGAACGGCTATAATTCTACTGCGGCAACGGAGATAAGGGGTGCCGACGACGGACTTTGATTTTGCGGGCAGCAATGCTAAATTTGACAAGGCTGCTGTGGCGGCGGCGTCGAGCCGGGCAAGTTCAGCTGTCAATAACGGGGACTCGGAGGGCTCTCGCGGGGAGGGCGAGCAAGATGCGGACGCGGGTGGATCGAGTGGGGAGAAGGAGAAGCGTGCGGCGTATAAACCTGCCAGGTCATTTTTTGACCTCGCTCTCGTCCTCGACGCACCCCACTATTTCGGCGGGACACGAAGCAGGACGTGGTGGGCGTGGGAGACGAGGCGGTGCGTCGGGCCGGAGCCGGCGCGAAGAGGAGCGAGAGAGAAATGTGGCGACATTTGGAGAGCCGGGGGGAGTTGGGCTTATGGGTCCTGGAGCTTATGTGGGTGGGTGGGGAGGGTATGGGCGACGAGGCGGGAGGCCGCGCAGGGGGGGCGCGCAGAATGGGACGGCAGCATCCGGACCGGTGTCTACGAGAGGATAATCGTGCTTAGTCATGTTTTTTCTATACAGCTCTCGTAGACCATGGCGGCTCTGGCACGCCTCTCCAAACTCGGTTCGTCGCGTCCGCTGGCTGTCCGGTTGTGCGGGTACACCACGAACATAACTCCTGCTCCTCCTCCGGCGCGTCCGAAACCAGATGTGAAATTGTTTGAGGGGCCGTCACAGCCTGGACAGTACTACGCGCGGCCTTTCCCTCCGCGGGAGCTGCCAAAACCACAGGTAACCCCATCCTTCCAACCCGTTTTTTTCGTGCTCACTAGAGCCCCTTCCCCCCCTCTGCTACGTAGAAAAGGTGGCCCCTCGTGTTGGGCGTCACGGCCATTGCGCTAGGGTGCTGGGCCAGCTTCCTGACGTACGCGACGAACCAGGAAAAGATCTCGAGTTCGGTGTTTAGGTCCATTATGCGTGGGTAAGGCTGGACGGGAGGGCGAGCGAGGTGCTCGGGGAGGCGATTAGGCCGCAGCCGGAGTGGTGGTTGAATGGGGATCCGTATGTCAAAGGACAGGTGTGTGTGTGTACGGATATTTTTTTTTTTGTTCGGTTGGAGGCGCTCACTAGTGGCTGATGCTCCCTTTTTTAGATTGGTCAGCTGCAAGGGAATATCGACGTTAGCTTTCGGATAAAGGGGTCCAAAGGTATACCCATCGCATTTAAGGGAGCGTCGAGTGTAATAATATGAATATATGCAGGTGCAGGCACGGTTTACTTTACGAGTATAAGAAAAGACAAGGGGGGGCCGTATACGATTCGTACGTGGTCCCTTTTCGTTGAAGTCCGTGCTCATACGCGTCGGTCTAGTGCGGTTTAAGGTCATTTGTGATGATGGTACTGTTTTACACGTAGAGGCTTGAGAAGAATAGACTTGGACGTGTGCAGCACGAAAGACGCTTGCAATCGACTCGTTTGAATGTATATCACTGATCACACATGCCCTAGTACTCGCGTCACCACAAGTCAGGGTGAACTAGATCGCAACATCGGACCCAACTCAAAACACCCTGGGCACTAGAGCTCCTGACTGAAGTCGTGCATCGATTATTTGGTTCATTCGCTACGAGGCAATCACCCACGAATGCCGATCCTGTGCGGTTGAATATCGTAGTATCGGAACGTGGTTCACGTCGGCTACCACCTGTATGTTCTTTTTTGCCGAGCTTCTGATTCGTCTTCTGACACATGGCGTAAAGTCGGCGCTCGTTAATGTTGTTTGACCCAATCGTCTATTATGTAACTAACCCGCCGTTGGAAGGCATAGTGGCAGCTGCTTCCGTTATGAATAAGCAAGCTGAGGTCGTATCCAGCTCCTGTTATCTAAACGGAAGTTGCTGATTATGTTAAGTACTTACTGTGGCCAACCAACGGAATGCCATGGTTGTGTCATTCCTGTTGTGCCAGTCACGGTGACACTATACCGTGAGGATATTACTATTCTTAGTTTACTCTGATAGCGACGATCTAATGGACTAACCGACGCTTTTGCGACGCTCCGTAGTTCTCGAGCGGCGACACATTTGCGTCTGGGCGACAGCACGTGCGGTGAGCCCAAATAGCTATTTGGACGCCGATCGCGTTTTTGATATAAGCAAGGCGGCTAACAATTGAATATAGAACCGCCCATGCCCTCTCTCTCTCTTCCCGGTTAACCACATCCTACGCACACCATGACTACGTCCACTGCTCCCACCTCCACCTCTACTGATGCCGGTCATCGACCTTTTTCCGTTACCATCCTCATCCTTCCTACCCGCACCCTTAGAACCATTCACATTGATGCTGATGATTTACAGGCTGCCTTGGACGTCCAACTCATCAGTCTCCCCCAGGACACGCCAGCTGCCATGCCTCTTAAACGCGTCAAGACCATCAACAGACTCAAAGGCCTCGCCGTCCTTGCGCGTAGAAAATCACGAAATCTGCTGGTCTGGCTATTCTTGGGCGTCGAAGGATCTGCTCTGCTGAAAAGGACTCGGGCGACGACTCGGTTGTACTTGCTGAGTCCCAGGCTTCTCCTCTTCAACGCGTTCGGACAATCAACAAGTCCACTGGTCTGGTTATTCTTGAGCGTCGAAGGTTTCCCT
Source organism: Amanita molliuscula (assembly GCA_023014405.1). Taxonomy (NCBI): domain Eukaryota; kingdom Fungi; phylum Basidiomycota; class Agaricomycetes; order Agaricales; family Amanitaceae; genus Amanita; species Amanita molliuscula. The sequence goes on along the minus strand of JAEBUP010000086.1, from coordinate 826 downwards.
CTCCTTTTGGCGATAACTCGGTTATACTTGCTGAGTCCCAGGCTTCTTCTCTCCAGCGTGTCTGGACAATCAACAAGTCCGCTGGTCTGGCTATTCTTGAGCGTCGAAAGTCTCCCTCTCCTTTTGGCGGCAATCCAGTTATACTCGCCGAGTCCCAGGCTTCTTCTCTTCAGCGCGTTCGGACAATCAATAAGTCTACTGGTCTGGTTATTCTTGAGCGTCGAAGGTCTCCCTCTCCTTTTGGCGACAACTCGGTTATACTTGCCGAGTCCCAAGTTTCTTCTCTCCGGACCGTGCCGTCCGCAAAGCCGATGGCAAAGTGGGCGAGGTTGAGAGCGAGTGCGGTGGCAGAGACGGGGAAGGGGTGGTTTGAGAGTTTGAGGGAGCGAAGGAGGAGAGGCGGCGCTGGGCTCGAGGACGGCTTTGGGTCGCGGGTGGTGAGGTCGAATATCTTGAGGATGGGTCCACGGGAGCTGGGCTCCTCGCCGATGGTGACGAGCATGCCGTTCTGCTCAGCCATGTGGGTGACGTGTCCTGTTGAATGGGCCACCCAGCCTGTTATGGGTTCGGACCGAGGGTCAAGGAGGTGAATGGAGCCATGGATGGCTGCGACGAGCACGCCGGGGGACGAGGAGACGAGACACGAGAGTTCGAGCGCGGCTTTGAAAATGTGAGGCGTGCTCTGGATGTCGTGCGCGTCTGTGACTTGCGAGACGTCGAAAAACACGAATTGGCGCCACTGCGGGCGCGTTCAGCGCCGTCGGGCAGGAAAGCATGCCACTTACCGCAGGCGCAGCGGACATAGTGTCTCGTAATCCTTCCGAGT